>VXBJ01001065.1:68642-443642 GCA_013400055.1 Nycticryphes semicollaris
TTTTTTTTTTAACCAGAAACTAATATTTCAAATACTTGCACTTTGTAATGTGCCATTCTGCACAGTCTTCAGGGTCACACAGCATTCTGGGTATTCCCTTATCAGGCAGATATAATTTAAATAAGGAATTTATGAAATGTCCATATAAGCTGAATCAAATATATATTCCTACTCTTTGGAACACTTTTGCCACTAACATTTCATCTAACAGAAATTCACTTTTCCCTCAGGAAATGGAATCCAAGGGTTCAAACACTGTTTAAGCTAATTATTGGAACTGAACACTCACACGGGGTAAATCCACCCATTTTAACAGAAGTGTGCCGATTTACTTCAGCTGAACAACTGCCTGTTGGGTTTTATTTGGATAAATGCTGGACATATCTTTCCAATGTCGACAAAACTTGGTTAGTGAGAGAGGCAAACCAAGGGTTAAATGCAGCTGCTGCAAAATCTGACAATGTATTCCCATCTATGATACCACATTAAAATTGCCGGAGAGCAAATCTCACCAGCTTTCACTTTCAAGAACCCTTGAAGCAGAAGTGGAAAATCAGCTTACAAAGCCAGACAGATAAGGATAATTTTTGTTCTTAGGGTATAATAGAAGATGTAATATCATTATTAGTGTTGTAGAAAGACAAAGGCAGCAATGTATATTGAGCATATACAAGGATTATAGGAGTAATAGAAAGGCTCAACTGTGAAAAGTATCAAGGAAGGTCTTTGATTCAAGAGCTTACCTGGACACGGGTCAGATGGAAAATAGCTTTCTCTGGCAAAGGGAGCAAAGACCTGGATGTTCTTCAGAGTTAAAGCATGTTTGCATGTGCAAGTGTGGGTGGATGTGTATAAAGGAACTGACGTGCCTGATTTCGGCTTCAAATATGATTCACCAACTTAATATTCTTCCACTTCACACGTATCTGCTGATGATTCACACCTTTAGAAGGCCACGTTAGATTTTGGCTGAACATTCAGTACCACAAAATCCATAATGTTCTTCAGGATTTCCTACCATTACATTGCCACTGAAAACACCGTGCTGATTCTGAACACAGAAGTTCCCATTCAGTTTGGATTTACCAGAGCAGGCACAAACCTCCTTGTTTCAATTAATAAAATACATTGAATGAGATGGTGGAACATCTACAAAACTCCTTTAAAAAAAAAAAAAAAAAAACACCAAACCCGCAAATCCTTTTGCATATATTTTTTTCCTTTTTACTCCTAGTGTGAAGCAATAGGTTATGCCACCGACACCTCTGAAAGAAGCAATAGCCTGTCCAAGAAAGTCAAGCCCCCTTGTAAGCAACAAAAACCCAAGCACACATAATTCTTAAAAGTAAAGTTGAACGTATTTCCATGGGTAGAATGTTACTTACCAGATCTGTGGAGTTCAAATGCACAACCTGCAGAAGGAAAAAAAAAAACAAAAACCAAAACAAAAACCAAAGAATGCGTTAGTATTCTAGAGAAAAGCAGAGAGAAATATGAAAAAAACATTGCTCTAAGCGGTAAAATCATGGCTAGGGATGCACAAGGGTTTGAGCTTTGCTTCAACTGGGGAAAAACGGTGGAGGGAGGCTGTTTAACCTAGGTTTTTTAATCCAGTTATAGTACAGAGAAGAAAAGTGGGCTTTAGGGACTGCATCCTACTAAAAGCATTTAAATTAGGAGGAGGCAAAGACATCTGCACTTGTAGCCTTGACAGACTACGAGAACAGAGGTCCTTGAAATGATAGAAATAATGAGTTTGATGTTAAGGCAGTGAAAATGCCTAGACTTCTTGCTTCCTGCACATCAGTGGGGCGCCCCAACTTGTCACAGCTGAGGAGTTGGGTACCAGTTACCATTCTTGTTTTGTAATTATACCAACTGCTGGGAATATCTGGAGCAGAAAGTTTAAACAAAACCTCCATGACAGGTAGCAGAGGCTGGCTTCACTGTCATGACTGAGGACGCCTTTACTACCACATGGCTGTGTTTAATAGAGAAAACAGGCTCTCCAGACAGACAAATCTTTTCAAGTCAGGGGAGGAACCTTAGCTAAGGCAGGTGAAACATCTCCCCTGCCTTGAGGCTTACTCAAGCACCAATGTAGGCCATGTTGAAGACTCTGAACATATTCAGAGTTAGCCACAATGCTCCCAAGACCAAACGTGCCCCTCAACCAGAAGGAAGAAGGAGGCTGAAATGCCCCTGACACCACACAAGGACAAACATTCCATGTAATATTCAAAAGCAAAAAGTAGGACTTTATTCCCATTACAATCATGACAGAGTAAAGGGGTCATGTCAGCCCCCAAGGGAACATGTCTTACTCTGTTTATTTGTGGCAGGAAGAATCCCAAAAGCCCATCAGCATCACAACATCCCCAAGTACAGATGCAGGGAGAGGGCAGCACAGGGAGGTGCTTTCCAGCAGTCTCTCGGGGGCAACACTGCCAAAAAAGTTTCTATAAAATCTGACAGTACAAGGGATGCTCTGCCCCAGGGCACCAGGGAAGGTTTCCCACTTGGAAAGGAGAGGTGAGTCAATGCCCAGCACGTTGAACGTAGCAAGAACAGCACAACCTGCTAGAGCCCAGATTTGTCTAGAAAACATGACATGGAAAAATGCCAGCCAAGGTTTTTTTCCATCTCTCTGCAAAACATCACAGTGCCTGATGGCTGAACTAACCTCTCTGCCTGTGTACTTACCCTGAAGATACGATGCTACATCACTTATTTTTTGTAGAAATAACAAATAGCTCAGTAGGAAGAAAAACCTTAAAACCACAAGCATCCTTAGTGTTGTTAAACTGCTGTAAAGGACCCTTAGAAACTCTAAGCAAATCTGTGATCTTCACTAAAACGCTCTACCTGTCCTTCCTCCAATTCTAATCCCAGAATTTTAGCAGCCAAAGAAGATTAAACACACACACAATTTAATCTACAATCTGAACTTGCTCCACTTCTTTCCGAGATAATTTGTTGCTGTGACAAGACTAGCAGAGACAAAATTCTGGTTATGGAAAATGGTTAAGATGGCAGTGACACTGGTTTATTGCTCCTGTTTGGAGTTACAAGATACTGTTTTCATGTGTTACACAATATTGCTACACCGCAAGCTCTAAAGTTTTGTGTATCATCAGGTATTTCCCGGGTTTTCTTGCATGAAATTATCTGAATTTTTCAGATCTTTAAATAATAAAGCGTTCAGCATTAAGTATAAGATTGACGGGGAACTGAAAGAGTTCAATACAGGATAATATGTGTAATAATTGGCTTTACGAAGCTGGAAAAACAACTTTATTGTTAAGGGATTTTAATGTTGGCACATACTTAGCATGCAAATACAAATTCATGCACATTGTTAATTTGTCTGCCTCCCCAATTGCTCCACCTTATTAAATCTTTCCCATTAAACAGACGTTGGCAGGTTTCTGAAAGCACTTCCTTCCAAGGAAGTTGTCATTAGATGGATACTCTTGAAAAGGTTCCAGCAGCATCTCGGCTACACTGGCATTTCCAGAATATTTATGGACATGTAACAACTCGGTGTTGGATGCAGCTCAAGATGCAATTAACATCCTCAGAAGAGAAATTAAAATTGTCTAAGGTATAACCATCTTGAGTGAGTGAAACAATGACAAATACTGTCACTTCTGAAAAAACACTTTTTTTCCTTCAGAGGCTCCTCTCCATGAAAGAACTTCGGTGACCGGGAATCAGGGTGACTTTACGTAAAAGCATCACCATATTTCAGAATAATGGTCCAACCCATCAGAGAGGCAATGTCAAATTTAGGTTCCAGAGTGCTGTACTAGCAGTGATGTTATTAGGGACACTGTTCTAACTCCACTGGAGATTAATGGCTTTTCTTCCAGGAAAAAGACGTTACCAAGTACATAGATAGGTGCTTGCACGGGCTGTAAGAAGAAAAGAAGGCCTGGGGCTATGCTTGTCTTTGTGGAAACAAATCAGAGTACAATGTCAAGTTGTCCCTTAGATGAGTAACTCAAAAGCAAATACAGAAGACGTGGATCTATATCATTGTTTGCTATAAAAATCATTACATATAGCTCTATAGCCTATATATATGCCATATATATAGCTATGGGATTACTTCTGGTTGGAATGAAATGTCCATAGGCAGTACATGCACAAGAGTGATTGGAAGATCAGAAAGCTGAACAAATGAGGTCTGCTCAGCCTGAAGAGCAAGGAGAGGGCATTGCAGCAGCTTTCTACTAGGTAACAGGCTGTTGGAATGCTTCGCTCCAACAGAAGAACCAGTTCCCTACACCCATGATGGATGGGACACAAGCAGGAAAGGGCCAAATCTGTAGTTGCTAAAGACTGAAGTCAGATGCAAAGAAAAAGAAATAAACCACCCTCCCAAACTTTCTAATATTAAGAACAATTTGCTTTTTTCAAATGCAAGGGCTGTAGGGGTGGGAAGGAAAAACTTATTTGGTCATTGATTTTTATCTCATTTTTTTTCAGCCCCCACACTTTGCATGTTGTTTGTGCTTATCTTGATGATGGCTTTTCCTCCTCTTCAAATTTGAAAGGCCATATTCCTCAGCCACCATATCCTAATTTCTCAACTGTTGGATTTTGGTTTGATTTTTGTTTTGGTTTGACTTTTTAAAATTGCTTTTAATTACTTGGCCACAAGCCTCAAGTTTATTGACTAGACATTTGGTGGTCTTTTCCATTCATATTTCTATATGACTCCACAAATTTATTGTAGATTTTAAGATTCCAAAAGACAAGCAAGAAATTCAGCAGATAGTTCTCAGTAAAAGACGATCTATTCTAATTGGAAGGGTTTGCGCCGTTAATGCCTTTGCTTACTGTTGCAGCTGATTTACAACTACTTATTCATACTGCAAGATGCTTTATGAGATTAGCTTCATCTTTGTCTAAAAACATTGCTATCATGCAAAACCTCTATTTTTACACAAAGTATCTCCAAAGCGTATTTCATTAGTTTCTCACAGCCCATTGTCTCCATTGTGATTAATGACAGCAATGTAACAGGGTGGGTTTTTTCCAAAAGAGATGTACTTTGCTCTTATGTCTTACTATCAAAAGACTGTTGGCTTTAAAATCTTTTATGTAACCAAACAAATGACAGAATGCTACAGGGTTGGAAGGGACCTCTGGAGATCATCTGGTCCAAGCCCCTGCCAAAGCAGGTCCACCCAGAGCAGGTCCCACAGGAACATGTCCAGGTGGGTTGGAATGTCTCCAGAGACAGAGACTCCACCACCTCTCTGGGCAGCCTCTGCCAGGGCTCTGACACCTTCCAAGTGAAGAAGTTCCTCCTCATGTTTAGGTGGAACTTCTCATGTTCCAGTTTGTGCCCATTCCCTCTTGTCCCGCACCACTGAAAAAAGACTGGCCCCATCCTCCTGACACCCACCCTTGAAGTGTTTATAGACCTTGATCAGTTGCCCCCTCAGCCTTCTCTTCTCCAGACTAAAAAGCCCCAAGTCCCTCAGCCTTTCCTCATAAGAGAGATGCTCCAGGCCCCTCATCATCTTGGTGGTCCTCTGCTTTATCCTCTCCAGCACTTCCCTATCCTTGAACTGGGGAGCCCAGAACTGGACCCAGTGCTCTAGATGGGGCATGATATTCAAGGGCACATTCAAAGGTGATATTCAGTATATCTTCATATAATTATTAAATGTTATTTATCTGAGTAAGACCTATATAGGACCTACTAAGCAAGCTTTCACAGGAAATGACAAATAAAATACTAATTAAGCAAAAGAGATAAAAGCTGTGACAGACAATGACTTATAGAAGGAGAAGCAGTTTTGCCCAACTGCCAATAAGAAAAATGCTCTTCCAAATGTAATGTCCTTTTTAAATGAAGGGAAAAAATAAGACCTAAATATTCAGGCTGCATTTGTTGCAAGCTCCCAGTGTGACTCAAGGAAGACATCTCAAGACCATACCACTTTTCAGCCAAACTCAGTCGGTAAGCATCGTAGCAGTCCCTGGAAGGACACAGGAGAAAATAAATGTCACTTATAATAAAGTGTCAGCCAGTGGGGTAGAAAAATGCTGTCTTAGGTGAAGATTTTCAGTGCCCCACTGACTGCTGAAGTGACGCTCAAAGCATGTGTGAAAACAGCGCCTGTTGGGAAGGTGTGAAAATTTTGAGGTAAGCGAGACCTTTATTCAGGACCTTTAATTTCTTCTACCTTTGAATGCTAATTTAAACGGACAAAGTTATCACCAGATTACAATATGAGTAACAGCAGGCTGATGAAGAACTTTATAATGATTTTGATAAAGCACAGGTGAACTTCCATTCTCAGGTGAATTTCATCTTTGGTCAGTATCTGTCTCCTGGGACAAGAGCCACATCGAGCAGTATTCGTACTCGAGCACTGTACTGATTCTATAGAAAGTGTAAGGGGTTAAGCTATACATGTGCTTACATGTGCTATATCTAGTCTCTCTAACCTTTGGCTCTTACTGCCCTTATAATCAGACACACCACAACACTCACAACATTGTGAAAAAGCAATTTCTCCTCCCCAAAAGTGAAGGCAACCATTTTTTCCAAGAAAAGGCCTGGACTAATAAATAAATAAAAAAAATAAAATTCATAGAAACCTTTCTTTTTTTTTTTTTTTCTGAACAGAGAACCCAGAAATAACAAACAGTTTTCTCTCAAGCTGCTTCTTGCTGACTTGGGTAGCTCAGGCAAGGGACTGAGTATAAATCCACCAGTCTTGCACCTCCGCTACAACCTTACAGGTATAGCTCTGTACTAGTGCAGCTTACAAGTGAGAAGAGCAACAGTAACACCTCATGCTATGTAATAGCAATACAAAATATTGGGGGAAAAAACCCAACCAAACACACAGAGAGGGTACCTGCGGAAAAAGATGAACGTTGCAGAACTAAAACACATAATGAGGAAGCTTTAGAACTAATGCTACCCACTCAAACCCCTAAAACTGGATTGATACTTTCAGTAAAATTCTTCTTCCTAATGAAATTTTTTCTGAACATCATTTTTGCTGTGATTTTCTTGTTTATCTCTGAAATCCCATGTTGGCTTTCTCAGGGTAACAGAGGAGGTGCTGAAACTGGAAGGCAGGCCCTCACTCGAAGATATGGAACCCTTTCCAAAAAAAAAAACCAAACAAAAAAACCCCAAACCACTGCCCCTACCCTGACATTTCATTCACCAATAGAACTTCAAACATGACAGCTGATGCCTAATCTTCCATGCATACGTTACCCTTATTATCCGAATTAGTATTTGCAGATTAACCATGGCACAAATGCAAATGCTCAAGTTGGTTTCTTGCAGCTCAGCTGAGATCCCTCAAAGCTTATTTACTCACGCACACACTGGCACCTCAACTAATAGCATAAGCCAGAGGCATTTATTCACTAATACCAGGAGAAACAGTACCAGATACCAGACAGTTAAAGAATCAGAACAACAAAACAAAGAACCTCTTCTGACAAGAAGACTTAAATTCCTTAGGCAAAGCAGAAGCTGCTTCCATAACAGGAAAAAAAGAAATACATAGCAATTAAAATGTCATTCTCCTGGAAGAAGATCAATGGGCCATACAAAGGCAGAAGAACTGCAGTGCTGCAACTGCGAGCAGTCTGCCCCAAGTGTTAGGAAAGATCCGCTCTCCCTCTTGGATTTTGTTATCCTTCTGCTGGATAATGCCTCGAGTTTCAGCTCTGCTGTCCTCATTAAGGGAACTAATTTCAACAGGGTTGCCTGCTCCAGCAGAGGCTGCTCGCGCGTGTGCTGGTGCTGAATCACCCTCCTGTGTTCTGATGACTCAGAAGGTAGGTGAAGGTAGGTTACCCACAAGAATTTAGATAACAACCAGTATTTCATGGAGAATTTTATACCACCAGTCATATGCTCCAGTTGGAGAACTGTTCCAAACACCATACTGCTAAATACATTTTTCTGTCTATATATATGCCAATGTTATTAAAGTTTGTTTTATTTTTAAACAAGAGTAAAGATGATCTGAGGCCAAAATGGAGGATATATTTGCATCTTTCATACAAGTAACACATACAATACATGAAAAAGCAACCCAATCCAAAGCTTCAATTCCCTGTAATTAACTGGATTTAGCCTAATAAGGAAAAAAACTGAGACTCTGCAGTAAACACAACACAATTCATGCTTTTCTTTCTGTGCTTTCTTTTCCTTTCTCAGTCGTTTTTCCTTTAAGGATTCTGTATCTCAGGACAAGAGCTTGTCATAAGAGTATTTCTACTCTATGAAAAAAAAATCTGGTGTTTCAAGATTTGTTTTGCTTCACCCTGGAAAACACTCTTGACATTTTTACAGAGCACCAAATTTACAACACAGCAGATCATGTTTGGCCTGCTAGCCATCAGGATGCTTTATTTCATTACTTGCGAAGCAAGTTACACTATTGGTGGGTAAAAGCTATAATTAATATTTCATAATTAATAGAGAAGTACAAAGAAAACAAGAGCAGCGGGTCAGGGTCTTGACAGAGTGAAAGCTCGTTTCTTTTTGAGGACTGAAGGTTCACAAGGGTTTTCAGCTGTTTTCCTTTTACATGGTTTGGTTTCAGCCTTCCTAGGGCAGCTTTTTTAAGGACAGCAGCTAATTAGAAACATAAGAGACTTCTTGAAATTGCCTTCCGACTTCAGTAAATGAGGAGCTATTATTTACAGGCTTTTCTTTTCCTTTTGAGCCACCAAGGACTTTGCTTTGTCTTCACAAGTTCTCAATCTAACAACAAAGCTGCTGGAACAGTGTTTCAGGATGGGAAAAAAAGAAAATAAGAGTTTCAAATATGCCGTTTATTGACAAGCATCGAAAGAGAAGCAAAGAGTAGCAGCATGGCTTATAACTTCGTATTTTCCCCTATAAAATGTTTTCTTGAGGTTCCGTTTTCTTCTTTTTTCTTAAGGACAAAGACATTTTAAATAGTTAATAGCATACTAACAACTGAACAGAGCCCAAAGCATCACACTGGATTTACAGGTGAATGGTAGGATTTATAAATGTAAAATTAGCCCTTCAGATGATAGTACATCTCACCACTACAGATTTGGAAATCTAGTCAGTTCTGTGCTGAGTCTTTGATCTGTACCAAGGGAGGAAAAATCCACAGACTTGAACAAGCCATTAATACTAATGGAGAAAGGTGGGGTGGCACTGGGGAGCGCTGCTGACATGTCCCTGGCTGGAGGAAGAGATGGCACAACACACAGTAGTTATGGGAAGAGGGTAACTGTTACACTTGGACTTTGTGAAGGGTCACAGTGTAATCCTAAAGCAGCCCTATAAACAAAGATGAAAAGCCTAAAGAAAATGTATCTGAACTTGATCTGAATAATCCAGCCCTGTGCTGGAACTCGCAAGCACACTTCCTGCTTAAATTTGCTGGATTTTTTTCTTTTTAGCTCAAGCAGCAGAGTCTGTAATATCCCACGCTTTTGCCTTCCACGTGCAGGCACAGAGCCTTAGACAGCTATCGGCCCTTCGGGAGAGATCTCCTCTGAAGGGAAAAGCACAAGGCAGAGCACTGAATTTCTCTGTAAAACCACAAAGAAAGAGAGAAACAGATTCATTCCCTCTGGGCAATGTCATGCAGCAGAGTTTTCTCTTTGTCCATATTTAAAAACACAGGCATGTAAATAACAATAATGTTCAACCCTGTTTTCACTTTTCAAGTGGTGAACTAAGTAAGACTTCAGAAGCCTTAATTTAGGTACTAAAATAAAAATTTCAGCATGTTTCTCTTATGATCTTTTCTCTCTTCAGATCCAGGGTGGTACCTGGCTCGCTGTCCATTGTCTCCCTGGCTTTGAGATCTCCCTGTGGAAGTAGCACATCATGTGTGCTCATCCCTGGGGACAGGCCAGACCCACTTGAACCTTCAAGCTGGTTGGCAAGGAAGGTGTTTGGAAATTTATATCTAGGAGAACTGAAAATTGCAAAGAAAACTGTTTGACCCTAGGAGATCAAGCTTAGATATTTGGTGGCATAATGTAACACTAGATTTGGAATTGCCTAGACAGATTGTAAGTTGGAAAGGACACTAATTCTTCACTTGTAGGAAAAAGAGGAAACAGTGCATGGACATCTTCAAACAAAGCAAGCTGCCTATCTATAATGTCCGAAGCTTGACTGCCACAGGGAACTCATTTACCTAAGTCTGACAAAACAACCAACATTTACCATGCCGAGTTCTATCCATGCCATTTCTTCAGACATGGGAATTAACTAACATTTTTCAAATTATCCTGTTTCCAGCAGCAAATCCTGCCTCCATAGTTAAGGGCTCAAAATAAAAGAGTGCACGTGCTCAACCAGAGAAACTTCAGTGAGACTGACTTCCTACAGGATTATTGCAACAGAAATCATCTTCACCTATGCTTCCATTCCACTAGTGTTCTTCTCCCAGTGCACAATGCTATTAAAAATAATGGTTTAGAGCATCAATAATATATTAAAGACAGCCTCCGCAACATGGCTGTGTCGGCAGCATAATGAAATCCATCATTCTTTGAACATTTACAACCATACATCTTATAGTTAATGATGTGGCACAATTCCATCATCAAGAAACGAGGGAAACAGTCAGAAGTCGAAAGCAAGAAGCCATAAAAGCTTGAAACTGAGCCCAGGAAAATTGCAAAGAATTCTAAAGCGTAAGGCTGTTTAACTCCAAACCCTGGCAGGTGGCAGGCTTCTGAGCCAGATAGCCGTTTGTCAGGAGAGACATCGTAACGCTGATGTGAGAAGTTGGGACTCAATCGTTGCTTTAAATTCTGCTTGGCAGTTTTCTAAAAGTATATAAGGATGTGCATCATGGAGACGAACAGGACTCACGTCCCTTAACTTTCACCATCCAAAACCAGCCAAAGTATGTGTCTCAATTATCAACAGAGAGGTACAGGAGGCTCCAGAAAGTCACCTAGTCTTGACTTACCTATGCAGATTTACCAGTGCCACCAGAGAATGGTTAATATGTTATTTTATGGAAAATTAACAACTGCTTCCTAACAATGCATACTAAACACTAACCAATGTATTAAAGCGGGTAGTTCCTTAACCTGCACACAAAAGGGGAATCTTTTCCGACCTCTTGATTATGTTATGACGACGCACACAGTAAACAGTTGTTCTGATTAAACATCTTTTAAGTTTCTCCTCTGCTAATATTTTCTGTCACTTTTATATTAGGTCAATTGACCGAGTATCACTGTCTCTTGACCATGCTTGGGACTTAAGCTCCTCTGTATTCCACCTTCACCTCCCAAATGCACCTTTGGTGAGGAAGCCTGACACCACTGTATAAATTGTCTTCTCCTGGTAGCCAGTGCATTCACGAGCAATACAACAGAATCAGACAACTTACACCAACTTACCACAAACTTGCAGGCATTAGAGTATGAAAACAGGCAGTGGGAATCACTTACTTCAAGAGAAGGGCAAATCCTTTTCTTCCTAGCAGAGCCATGAATAAAAAGAATTTAACAACTAGACCAAAAGGAGGCCTAATTCAACACCAATTCTCCCAAGGTTCAGCAAGGCATGTAGTTTGTGGTTTAATTTTCTATTCTGATTCCAGAGTTTCCATCCAAAAGTACCTGAAGTCCAAACTTGTAAGATCTGCTTGCTTTCAACCGAGAGCAAAACCTATTCTGGATAAACTCCTATAATCTGACTATAGACAGACACCTGATTTTGGTGTCACAGCTGCAAGGAATTGTATCTTAGAAAGCCATCAAGTTCCCTCTATTTGGAAAATCCAAATTAATAAACCCCTATCTTTAGGCCACCTGAAGTTCTGTAGAGTTCTTTTTAACTTTTCTTCAAAAAAGGAGCTGCACACAAATACATTGCTAGCTCTAGCTAGCATTAGTAGTAATAAGGCTGGATAAAAACATAGGCTAGACTTTTTTAAAAGGACTAAACACTGTTAATGGTTCATGTTTGCACATCTGAAACATTTTGTCTCTGTTATTAGTGGAGATTTGACCGACAACCGATTCACATATATTCAAGAAAGAGAAAGTCTCAAACCTTCCTACCATTAAAACATTATCGGATTAATAAAAAAAAATATGTCTGAACAGCACTTTACTGTGCTGATATTAAAAGAAAATCTAAGACTGGTCAATTTATAATGCTCAGGTAAAGCAGATTTCTCTGATGCACAGAGATAAATGCTGCATTCTTCCAGGAAGACGAAGTGGAAAGTTCACTGCACCTTATGCATGAATCTATTTTTAATTGTTATCTCTTTGATACATGTCAGTATACCCCCCAAAATAATAAAAGACTACAGTAAATATATTATTTAGTTTTGCACTAGAATAAATTGATGACAGCACTGTTTAATGTGTGACTTGACATTAACTCTGACTTATTTAACTTGGACTTCCAATGTTGCCTTTCAGCACAAGAAATTATTGTGGACAGACTGTGTGATGACAAGTACCACTCCAACATCTCAGAGAGCGCTTCCTTTGTAAGAAGACATAGGCAAGAGAGAAACAGTGGTTTAAAACATGAAAACAAAGAGTAGGTAGGTACAAGACTTTTAAGCTGACTAGCTTTCTTACTTTGAAAGAACAAGATATGAGATTATTCTTTATTTCTTCAATATGTAAGAACAGATCTGCAAGCCATGTGGTCTCACTGAAGCATTTGCTGTTCAGCTGGATGTGACTTACCGCGATAAAAAGAGCCATTAGCTTCAAATGGAGTTTGCTCTTTCTAAGACTTTCAGCTGAAAACTACTATAATATAAGAAATAACTGCATGTTGATGACTTGGTAGCTCCAAAATATCATTTCTCTAGTAGAATATCAATCAATACATTAAACTGCAAGTGTGTGGTCCCACCCATCCTAATTTCAAGACAGATCTCAGGAAATTTTGTCAGCGTGACAGCACAGAGAAGATGTCACTTAGACTCTTGTTCTAGTAGCAAGCAGTAGCCTGGCTTAGACAAATGACACAAGAGTTTCCTTTACCTGTTCATTGTCCATAACTGCAGGGGTTGCGATACAAAGCAGAATAATACAGCTCTGTCCCTGTACTCCTGCAAGAGCCAGAACAGCTGAGCCATGCTCATCCCCAGCCAGCGTGAGAGACATCTCCAGTGACACTAAATACAAACGCAGTGAGTAAATCCAGATGGACAGACTACTTTCACCTTCAGCTTCATCAGCAAGGGTACAGAGGGAAGGGAGAAGACATGAGCTAAGCAGAGCTAAAAGATGACAGAATTCTGGCCACAGAATCATAGAATTGTCTGGATGGAAGGGACCTTTCAGATCACCCAGTCCAACCATCAACCTCACTCTGGAAAAAAAACATCCCTTACCCATGTCTCTAAGCACTATGTCAACCCGGCTTTTCAATCCCTCCAGGGATGGGGCCTCAACCCCTGCCCTGGGCAGCCCATCCCAAGGCTTCAGAACCCTTTCCCTCTCAAAATTGTTCCTGATCTCCAATCGGAACCTCCCCTGGTTAGACTTGAGGCCATTTCCTCTTGTCCCATGGCCTGGGACTTGGGAGAAGAGACCGACCCCCCCTGGCTACCCCCTCCTTTCAGGGAGTTGGAGAGAGCCAGAAGGTCTCCCCTCAGCCTCCTTTTCTCCAGGCTGAACACCCCCAGCTCCCTCAGCCTCTCCTCATGGGACTTGTTCTCCAGACCCCTCACCAGCTCCGTTGCCCTTCTCTGGACCCACTCCAGCCCCAAAATGTCTTTCTTTGTGGGAAGGGGCCCAAAACTGGAGCCAGCTCTTGAGGTGGGGTCTCACCAGTGCCCAGTAGAAAGGTACAGTCACCTCCTGAGTCCTACTCTCCACACTGTTCCTGATCCAGGCCAGGATGCTGGAGGCCTTCTTGTCCACCTGGGCACACTGTTGTTAATGGTGAGGGTTGGTGGGGAGTACAATAGAAAAAAAACATGGTGTGTGGGCATATCCTCACCCTCCAAGTTCACTGACTAGTTTTAAGAGTAAGCACATGTGAAAACTTGCCAAGGGAAAATACTGGTAGAACAGTCAATAAAACCAATAGCAAAACTAGCTTCCAAACATGACTGGTTCAACTGACTGGGAAAAAAAATAAAAAAAATCATTACAGATTACAGGACCTATTCCTTTGTATACAAAGCAATTACCTTGGGATGTGGGTAGATCACTGTTTACAAATTCGGACATTGATTTTGGCTGTGGGTGTTGCTTATATAAATGGTGATAAAACATGTCAGAACTTACAGCATGCCCTGTAGCAACAAGGTGCTTTCACTCCAGCAATATCCTAACTTGCAGAGTTTGCTGGCATCCCATAAGGATACCATAATTATAAACACATTTCCTGAAATAAATATTATTACATCCGTACTGCTAGAAAATTTTCATGGAGATCAATCGTAATAGAGCTGCTAATCCAAACACTGGATAAGCTAGATGCTCACTGAATCCTTTTCCAAAATACCTCAACTCTACTTTTTAGGTCTGTGATATGTGTTCAGATCCTCATAGGAACAGGACTTTTTGCTTTGGAGGAACCAGAAATTAGGAAGGAATTTCTCTCTTTCAGAGTTTGCATTTCTGTTTTCAAGATGGTATCATATTATGAGTAATAACAGGAGGAAACAAGAAATACATGTGATATTTCAATCTTTCAAAATCAGCTTTTGAGTATTCTACATGGGTTTACCACAGCAATTTTTATGAATCAAATTTTGTTTGACTTACTAACATGAGGTATTGCCTCATGATATCGTTACAAATTAGTCCTTCCATTACTTCTATGTTTCTACTTATGACTATGCTCAAATATTCTGTGGTGTCCTACATCAAAGCAGAGACAAAACTGTACCTGACACACTGGTGGTTTATGAAAAAAAAGGCAGAATCTAATAGCCAAGAAACCAAGGCAATGGTCAGAACAAGTGCTACTTTTGTAGCAAGAATCCCTAATTTAAAAGCATTTAATCTTGTATTATTTTGCTAAACTGCAAAGAAACCAATTCAATTTACCTTCTGCTTTAAAATTACTCAATTGCTAATTAATGACTTACAAATGGCTATTGATTTGCTGAGAAACTCATAATATTCTGTGTACTAGTCTATTCATAACAGCCTTCTATTTTGTCTTTCCTTGAGATTCCCATCTATACACATCTTCCCATTTTTTCCCCTGAGCTGGTATTTTGTTTAAGCACATCTTCCTCCATAACATTTTTATTTTCTGTCCATGTTTTGTCCCTTTTCCCTTGACAAGGATGCTGAAAGGAAGAAGCAGGAAGGCATGGGAAAAACCATGGTCCTGTTTATAAACAAGAAAGCTTTAAACAGATGTTTATTTTATTGGTCTCGTTCTGCAGCTATGAAATCAATTTGCTCAGAGCATTTACATTTTCTGAACGCCAGACATAAAAAACGCCAGCCAGGGTGAAATAACAATAAAGCCATGATTTTTGAGATCACTGGAGCATCCAGTCTGTTCCATCGGCTCAGTGGCGGAATCAACACACTGGAGGGAAGATATGCTGTCCAGAGGGACTTGGACAGGCTGAAGAAGTGGGCTTGTGCAAACCTCATGAAATTCGACCAAGCCAAGTGCAGGGTCCTGCACTTGGAAAATGGCAATGCCAGGAACAAATACAGGTTGGGTGGAGAATGGCTGGAGAGCAGCCCTGAGGAGAAGGACTTGGGAGTGCTCCTGCATGAGAAGCTCAACATGAGTTGGCATTGTGTGCTGGCAGTCCAGAAAGCCAACCTCATCCTGGGCTGCATCAAAAGAAGGGTGGCCAGCAGGTGAAGGGAGGTGATTCTACCCCTCTGCTCTGCTCTGGTGAGACCCCACCTGGAGTCCTGTGTCCAGCTCTGGAGTCCTCAGCACAGGAAGGACATGGACCTGTTAGAATGGGTCCGGTGGAGGGCCACAAAGATGATCAGAGGAACTGGAGCACCTCTGCTGTGAAGACAGGCTGAGAGAGTTGGGGTTGTTCAGCCTGGAGAAGAGAAGGCTCCAGGGAGACCTTAGAGCCGCCTTCCAGTACCTAAAGGGAGCTGCAGGAGGAATGGGGAGGAACTCTTTGTCAGGGAGTGCAGTGACAGGACAAGGGGTGACAGCTTTATATTGAAAGAGGGGAGATTTAGATGAGATACTAGAAAGAAATTCTTTGGTGTGAAGGTGGTGAGACCCTGGCCCTGGTTACCCAGAGAAGCTGTGGCTGCCCCATCCCTGGAGGGGTTCAAGGCCAGGCTGGATGGGGCTTGGAGCAACCTGGTCTGGTGGGAGGTGTCCCCACCCAGGGCAGGGGGGTTGGGACTCCGTGATCTTGCAGGTCCTTTCCAACTCTAACCTTTTGATAATTCTATGACTTCCACAGTCTTTCTCTCCCTGCCCAGCTCTCCAGTTGACTGCAAGGCTATCTTGAGTAAAACCCTGTGTTCATGTCTACACAAGGGGGAAAGCTATGGGAACAGAACAAAAAACCCAGTGAGTACGAAGTTAGAAGAGGGGAAGAGTGGTAACAGTTGTGTGCTCCTCAGGTCACAGCTCTACAGGTCCTGTGACAGACAGGCCTGGATAGAGACTCTGATATTCCTCTTCTCAAGGCAGTTGTGCACATGTACACACACAGAGATGTGCACTTCAGCAAGGAGAGAAATCCTACCTGCATTAAAGGGTCTCAACTTATCACCACACATTTCTCAGTAAGCAGTCAGAAAAGCCCTGCCACCAGGCACTGGCAGTGGCTTTCAGCCTGCCCTGGTTTGATCTTACAGCCTCAGGATATGAGCTGCAAAAACAACAGCCCTGCCACCTGTACTGATAGCACCACCACCTTCTTCAGCAGGTGAAATTTTAGGTGGATGTGAGAGGAGAGAGAGAAAAGCCCCAAGTCTTTTTAGAGAAGTTGAGGAGATATCTGTCTCCAAGAAATCTGTAACTTTTGAGAAGAACAAAATTTGTACTTTCAGGACTTTATTTTTTTTTTTTATGAAGTCTAAGGGAGAGAGGCACTAGCAGTATCTGGTGATAAGAAAAATGCTGATTCATTTTCACTGGACACAAAAAAGTCATCCCAACTTACCTTGGGCAAAGGAATTTTAAGCAGAAGGTGATGGGAATTACTTCCAGCTTATCATTCTGTTACCATGCTCAGGGGTGTCCATTTGTTTCAGGAACTTAGTAGTTTTAGGATGTCACAATGCTCTCAAAGCGTAGCTCTTTTTACCACATTTATTGCAAACCTGACACATTCCTCAGGCCCTGATTTGTTAGGTCACCTCTGTTAATGCGGTTGTCTCATTTACAAAGCTAATGCTATGATTTCTGGGGACATTAAATATGCCAATCAAACAGAAAAGCCACATGGAGAATGTCACTTAGTTTTAAAACGGGCTACCCTTCCCTTTGCTTGAACAAATAGTATTTTCCAAAAACCCTTTTTTTCCCCACGAGAACACATATAGCAGTGCATCATCACTCCTAAACAACAATTATACCACAAAGACTGGAAGCAGTGAACACAGGAATGAAACTGGATGCTCCCCAGGAAAATAAGAGCACAGCAGATTTTGTCCCCACACACAGAAAGCATTTCTGACAGAATGTCATTAAAAGAAAAGCTGTTCCGGAGGCTTCCCTGCCAGGGATGACTACAATGCAGAAAGGCAGCAATTAGTAATTGGGGGGTTTCTGATGAGAAAACTGGAAAGGATATCTAGTTTGAAAGCTGAATGTTTACTTCTGTCAAAATTTCTCTTCCCAATCATCAGTCTAGAGATTTGAGCAGAAGACACCATCTCTTAAAAAACAAGCAGGTGCAACATCCAAGTGATTAGTCCTAACGCGACGCATTACACATAGTACAAGAGCAATTGTAGCTCTGGTATTACCTAACAACAGCAGAACTGAAATGGCAAATAAAGTGCTTGAAATAGGAAAATGTGGGTGGAAGAAGTCCAGAACTAACTCAGGACGGGGTCTAGAGCATCTCTCCTCTCTTGCTGAGCTGCCTTCAAGCACAGAGGAGGCCTGAATGGTCACGGCTGTTGCCTCCATGCGCTGAAAAGGAGACCTCAGAGTCAAGGGACAGCAGCCTGGTCCTGCTAGTTTATTTTAAACGGTAACTGATTATTATTTATAGAATCATAGAATTGTCTAGGTTGGAAGGGACCTTTCAGATCATCCAGTCCAACCATCAACCTCACTCTGATAAAACTCATCCCTGACCCATGTCTCTAAGCACTATGTCAACCCATATATTAAATCCCTCCAGGGATGAGGCCTCAACCCCTGCCCTGGGCAGCCCATCCCAAGGCTTCAGAACCCTTTCCCTCTCAAAATTGTTCCTGATCTCCAATCGGAACCTCCCCTGGTTAGACTTGAGGCCATTTCCTCTTGTCCCATGGCCTGGGACTTGGGAGAAGACACTGACCCCCCCTGGCTACCCCCTCCTTTCAGGGAGTTGGAGAGAGCCAGAAGGTCTCCCCTCAGCCTCCTCTTCTCCAGGCTGAACACCCCCAGTTCCCTCAGCCTCTCCTCACAGGATTTGTTTTCCAGACCCCTCACCAGCTTGGTAGCTCTCCTCCGGACACGCTCCAGCACCTCAACATCCTTCTTGTAGTTAGGGGCCCAGAACTGGACCCAGCCCTCGGGGTGGGACCTCACCAGTGCCCAGTAGAGGGCCTAAGGGCAGGACCCAGCACTTGGCCCGGTTGAATTTTAGAAAGATAAGTTTTAAAACCACGCAGCCTATACAGGAAGCTACTTATGCCTACTTGTAGCCATTAAAACCACACCTATTCCCTGTTGCCTAGCTGGACTGAACTTCTCACAGCACTCTACTGGGCCATTCCATCTCACGCTCTTTCACAAGCCACTATTTTATTTCTGATGGTGGTGATCTCTTTTACCCCATATTTAAGTTGCTCTGTTGTTCTGGGTTTTCTACTCAAAACACGTCCTTCAAGCTGAAAGAGCCAACAAATCCAAAAATCACTCTTCCAGTAGTAAAGCTTCTGCTGAGTGGGAGCTTGGTACAAACAACTCTCTTCCACACAGGCCATTTTTCTACACTTTCTCACGGTGAAATAAGCCAAGAAATCATGTACTAAACACGGCACTGTGTAAATCTCTGTAAATTATTATAATGCAGCTCTAAAGTCCACTCATGTTTCTCATCACCTGCCTAACCTGATGACTTCGGACACTTGGTGATCAGAAGTAAAGCTGGGTAACAGAAGTAACTTCCACCTGATCCACAGAGTCAGTGTGTCTCACTGCCTCCAGATTTCATGAAGGCTTAAAATCCAATGTGGGGGTATTTTCAGTAGGAAACAAAATGAGTTGGTGCTTGAGAAGGCACAGATTTGCCTGAGGAGAGTTCGTAGCCATTTTTCTCTTCCCCCTTCTGTCTGTGTCACCGTAAGATCCTTGTTTATTTACCTTCCTGTACACCTTTCCATCTGCAGCATGCAAAACCTTAAGCACTTCAAAATCCTGAAAACTACTTCACAATAATGTACACATCAAAATATTTCAACTGAAGTTACAGGCAAGGTCCACAGTAAAAGTCTTCTTCCCTCTTGCCCAGATGAACATGCTGCAACCACGGAACTTCATTTCTGAAGTTTGATAAGTTTGAATCTTCACCGTATTAACAGTTATATCCACCTGCGTAGCTCACAAGTAATAGTTTCATTATTTTATTTGCCCCATAGTACCTACATTGCTCCTTCCCTCCAAATGCTCACTGCTTGCAGTTTCTGTATCCTGGTGAATGGGTATTTACCCAAAGGTAATAAAGCATCATTTCACTGAATAGTATCACAGTGACTGGCTTAGACAGCATTAGGAATGATGTCATCATTTTTCCCCTCTCAAGAATCAAAAATCATCACTTTCTTAAAATGTGGTTTCACATTTTTTGTGAAATATTTTTTGTGTAAGAGGAACCAAGAGCTTGATTGTGCTGCAGAGCTTTATGTTGTTATTTTATAAGAGATTGTTTGGATTTCCAAGCATCTTTTTAGTGTGTTAATAGCTGTTGGGCAAAGGGTTTTATTGATTTATAAAGTCACAGCCATTTTTCCTGTCTCTGATGTTTACAGCAGCTAGCTGAAAAAGAACGCTGGCTTTGCAAAACCAGCAGGAGCTTAGAGCAGCTGAGGCTATGATATTATTTTCTGGGAAAGGACAAGGGAAAAGGAGGATAACTATTCCAGAGGAAAAACAACAGCACAGGTTTAAGGAACACATCAGGATGTTTCCGTCAATATTTATCTCTTGGATCAATAAAACTTGATGCTCACCTCAGTGAAATCAATATCTGCTTAATTTAAGTATTGCTGCTCCTTGGCTCCGTCCATTTCTCCCTGTTTCCAGGATCTATTTTCAGTGCTTAAGACTTCAAACTTGATCACCCACCCCACTCACTGCATCTCCAGAATTTTTATCGTGGGCTTAAATGCAAAAAAAACCCCAAAACAAACCCACAAAAAAACCCCCCCAAATTAAAGAACAAATAATGTTATTCCCTTCACCGAGCGCTATTCCCCTTAATGCTGGAGACAGATAACGCGTGTCTGTTTGCCTGCCTGTGATCTGACAGGTCACCACCAACGCGCTTAACTTTATTCCTGGTCCATAGAATAAGCCAGGAAATAAAGGCTTCACTACTGAGGTTTTCCTCTTAAGCATCACGAGAGTTTTGCAAGCTATCTAGTTGTTATTCACAGAGGAAATGAAAGCAACAAAGTCTCACTGTTGCAGCACTGAACTCTTTACACATTAGCAGGACACCATCTGAACCAGGATTTGCTAGAAATTGAAATCTTTATTTAAGCCAGGGTGAGAGTAAGGGGGCCTGAGGAAGATGTACTACAGCCAGAAGTAGGGGCAGAAGGATTAACAGAGATGTTGGCGTCCTTACTAGCATCTCCGAGGTGCTAAAAAGCACATTTTATCTGTTAATGTTCCTTTTAATGCCTGGCTTCTTATATAGGGACAGTCCTTATCAGATTGTTTTTATGAGCTGGTTGGGTGTTATCAGTGGTATCTGCACCAGTCTGAATCCTGAAGATCCTGAGCTTTATCACATGTATCAGGGACAAAGCATCGAACGCTGGAAACTCTGGCTGCTTTTTCATGTCAAAGTTTCTATACTGCCAACGAGGAAATTTCAGCTGAATCCTTAATAGGGCTCTGTAGCAGCACAACACCAAGCAAGCACCTGTAGATTTCCCTTTTTGCTGGAATTTGAGCGTCAGTTGCCAACATATTCCTTTTCTTTTCCTCTGCTCCACAGCTGGACCTAGGTGTTTTGGTAGCCCCTCTCACACCAGGAAGCTCTTTTTATCCTTTAACCTTTATCTCTCCTTTTCTTTTGCACAAAACTGCAGGAAACTATGCCCAGGTTTGCTATACCAAAGGATGTTTTGGCTGCCAAACTGCATCAAGAGGAAAGAAAGAACGTGCTTTCATTTAGTCTTATCACAGAACTGATAATAACATTATTATACATGCAAAGAACTCCACGCTTGTTTATCTGCAACAGCAGAATGACACATGCAAATATACATATGAAAGGCCTCTGAATATCTCAAGCTGACGATAGTTTCATCAAGAATATTATACCCTCAAAATACAAAACCAATTATTTACTTGTGTCAAGTGTACTAATACCTTCTTGGTAATTTTCTGTTTTTCTTTAACAAGCCGTTCCAGGTTTGCTCTTTGGTTTTCAGGAAAATAATCTGAGGAGAGAAGACTCACTTTCTAAGCACTTTGCAGCCTTGATAATGAAAATAATTCTTTACCAATTATTGTCCTGCAAGTCATCTACATGAATACATTTTAAATATCATTCAAACTCAAAAATGTGTTATCATCATATCCACTGCCGAAATAAAACATCTAAACAAACTAAGCTGGTATTTAAATGGATATATCTTCAAATCATGGCCCAGCAGAACTGTTTCCTACAGGGTATCTCAGAAAATGCTCTGCACTGTAACCAAGCGTATGTTTTGGTTTGCTTTCAAATTCCTGATTTTATCCACACTCTACTGTCTGCTCCCCTGCTCCCCCCCCCCCCCCTTTTTTTTTTCTTTCTTAATTTCTGTTGGTTTTCCTTTACATTCAGCAATACCTCCCACTCAAAGGAACTTATCTATGTGTTACCAACACTAAGAAGCTTTTAGAGAATTCCGGTAACATATTCTATTTTAGGACTCAATCCTATAGCAGATCAAGTCATTGCTCACATGGCAGAATAAATATACAACCTCAAACACCGTTGAGAACTCAATTACACCTGAATTTCTCATGTAGATACTTCATCTCTCCATGTACATTCTCATTATCTCTTCTATTAAGAACACTTGCACCAGCCATCCTGGGGATGGACTTGCATAAAATATACTCAGATCATTAGGAGGTCCCTTGAGCAGTGGGGTTATCCTAAAATAATCATCACAGAAAAGTACATTTGCAATTTAAAAGGGCATGGAAAAAAAGAATTATAACCCAAGTTTTAATCTTTTGCAGACCAAACATGATCCATTCAGACATGCCCCGAACTCCAAGCCACTCATGCTCACCAAGGACACCACTGGCACCTAAGGGCTGTGCTGGGGCTGTGGACCCACATATTCCCTGCTCTTCCCAGCAGGACACACCAGACCCCAAAGGATCCTCCCCTTTGAGGACACATTGGAGAAATAAAGGCAGGGGCAGGGAGAGGATATCTGACCAACACTATCAGAAAAGCCCTGCCCCACAGAATGTGGAAGGAGGGGGTAGCCAGGGGGGTCAGTGTCTTCTCCCAAGTCCCAGGCCATGGGACAAGAGGAAATGGCCTCAAGTCTAACCAGGGGAGGTTCCGATTGGAGATCAGGAACAATTTTGAGAGGGAAAGGGTTCTGAAGCCTTGGGATGGGCTGCCCAGGGCAGGGATTGAGGCCCCATCCCTGGAGGGATTGAAAAGCCGGGTTGACATAGTGCTTAGAGACATGGGTTAGGGATAGGTTTTATCAGAGTGAGGTTGATGGTTGGACTGGATGATCTGAAAGGTCCCTTCCAGCCTGGGTAATTCTATGATTCTGTGATCACTATCTGTACTAGCACATGCAAAAAAAAGTACAGCAAGGGGAGGCAATTAAATTTCATTAGACTGTAAATGTCTAGAAACCACGCATCAGAGTGACTCAGGTGCCTGACGAGCCTTAAGGTGTCACTCCCTAGCGTTGCTGAGACACCCATGTAAAGCTGTAATTCGTGACACAGGTGCCCCAGGACACCCACGCTCCTTGGAGCGTCAAGAATAACACCAGACATGGTGCTTACCCATCACCACTCCCCTGAGGTATGATTCATCTGACTACATTCAGGCTCCTGTGGGAGGACCACCTGACATTGCCAAGAGAGATGCTCGAGTTTCTGAACAACTCAACGCCCTAGTGCAGACAGCCTGGTCCTTCCCTGAGGACAGAGAAAGGCACTGCAGCCTTCACCAGGGCTTACAGATGAAGATGAGCAAGTGCCTGGCACAGTATCTCTCATCAAGCAAGAGCCCCAACTCCAGGGAAGGTGGAAGGCACGGTGTTGGAGCCCAGCTAACTGTTGAACCAATGCTGCATACAGGACTGCGTTAAATCAGAGGAGCCCTCCCCCTGGACCAGGGTAACAGTCCAGGCTCCTCCTGCACTTGGCTGGGACACTCCAGGACCTCCCGACAGTGACAAACCACATCTCCAACCAGGCTGCACAAAACACTTCCCGGGTGTGCCTGCCTTTTTTTTTTTTTTTTTCTCCATCTCTAAAGGGAGCAAAGAGAACAACCTTGGCACTAGAGGCTTGACTTTTAGTTTGCTACTGTGAGGTGAGCCAAATCTGGGACAGGCTGTCAAAATGGCAAGCAATTCATTATTCATGCACTGAGAAGGTGATGCCAGGGTTGCAAAGCATGAAGTCTATACAGCACCGAGCTGGACTGCCTCCAGGACGTTATTTTATCTTATTTTTCTCTGGCTCCCTGTGTTATTCTTCTGCCTTTCATCCATGCCCTTCCTAGTGTAACCATTTAATTGGGTGATTGGCAGGGTATGCCTCCACAGGACATGATGAGATGATGTATCAGCTCTGCTGCCAAACAGGATGCCCCCTCCTTCTCAATCTCCCTCCTCCTGCCTGATCGCTGCTGCTGCTACTTTCTGCTGGCTCTGGCTTGTAGCAAAGCCCTGCCTGAATGCACTAACATGATGGAAAACAGCAATCAGGCAAAAGAAAGTAATAAAAGGTAGATAATTTTCCAGCATTGCATTGAACCAGCTCAGGGCAGGGTGCAGCAGGAGGGCCATGAAAATATTCAGAGGACTGGAGCACCTCTGCTATGAAGACAGGCTGAGAGAGCTGGGGTTGTTCAGCCTGGGGAAGAGAAGGCTCCAGGGAGACCTGTTAACGGCCTTTCAGTATCTGAAGAGGCTACAGGATAGATGGAGAGGGAGTCTTGAACTGGGAATGTAGTGATAGGATATGGGGTAATGGTTTTAAACTGAAAGAGGAAAGATTTAGGTTAGATCTAAGGAAGAAATTCTCTAGTGTGAGGGTGGTGAGACCCTGGCCCAGGTTACCCAGAGAAGCTGTGGCTGCCCCATCCCTGGAGGGGTTCAAGGCCAGGCTGGATGGGGCTTGGAGCAACCTGGTCTGGTGGGAGGTGTCCCTGCCCAGGGCAGGGGGTTGGAACTTCATGATCTTGAAGGTCCCTTCCAACTCTAACCATTCTATGACTGGAACAGTGTAAGGCAGGAAAACAGACAGGGGGAGAAGAGGGGAGGGGTGCAGGGCCAAGATGAAGACACAACTCTCTTCTCTCAGTGACAGCAAGCCTTCAGATGAGTGCTGCTGCTTTGCTGTCACCAGCCCAACTTACCCAACCAAACAGCTCCTAATACATAGCTTGACTGATCACTGCTTAGTTCACAGATCTGGCAGGGAAAGACAAATCAAGAGCAGCAATGACCAGACTGTACCAGCCCAGAGTCCCAGCTCCTGGAGAGGCCAGGGCTCACAACCCCACTCCCTGTCATGCTATATTCACTGGGAAAGAGAGGTGTCCAATGGCTAAAGCAGTGCTGGAGAAACACATACCCTTGAGTGAGACCGAAATAAGAGAGTCACCTTGCAGTCCAGAGAAGGACCACAGCCACTCTGGCTTACTTCTCTCATTTTGCCCATGCTATCCATCCCAAAGCTCCAAATAAACCTTACTGTAGGTTTAATTTGTATGAGTACATTCCAATTAAAAGCTTGGGTTCTGATGACAGAGCAACTTCTTAATGAGAACATACACCTGAAAAATTCCCAGCCAGCCCTCACCATCGATCGGCTCATGGCTCTTTCTGCAAAGTGATTTGTCATTAAACCCTGAGACAACAGGGATCTGAGGCTTTGCCCAAGGTGACCCAGGAAATTTTAAGAGGTCAGAAACTGAGTTCAGCTCCTTTGGGTACTAGACCAGCAGCTTAATGAAAAACACAGCGTTTCAGAGAGGTGTTGGGAACAGCTCTGGCGTTCGTGTTTCTCTCTGTATGGGACTGGCCTTTCTTTACCAACCCTGAACAGATCTGGGACTATCCAAAGCAATTAAAAACTACCTATTTTCAAAAATTTCTCATTAAATTATTTTTTTTTCTTTCCTTAACTTTTTATTCTTTCATTGCCCTGCAGTGTTTGTGAACACTTTTGTTTTCCTCACTCGATTAACGATCCCTTTTAATTTAACTACTGTGTTTTTCATTTCTTCTTGCCGTACATGAGGAGGTTTGTGTCTATATACTACAATGTTATTTCTTAACAACAAGCTATCCCTCACCAATTAGCTTGCTAGGATTTTACTGCCCTGTCATTATTATGACAAAATTTGCAGCAACTTTTGGCTAAAAAGCAAAGAAACAAAACTTGCCGTACAGCTATGGGACCCTAAATACAGAAATGCAGAGCTATTCCCAGCCAACACACCACCAGTTCCTCCTACAGCATATTTCCTCCAGTCACCATTGTATCTGGAAAAGACTAGAGAAGATCACTGAGAGCAGTAACAGTTGAATTTGCAGCCCCAGAGATTGAGATATGCCATTTTAGGTCCCGTTATTCTGAGTTAACACTTGCCAAGGACACGTCAACTTAATTATGGAAGACAGGTCATTGATATAACAAATAAATCACTGGAGCAAGTACAGCATTTGGACTAATTGTATTTATCCCTGCACAAAAATATACCATTATTTAGTATGATGACAACGTGACTTTTGGAAGGCCATTGAGAACATCCCTTCCTAAGCTTTCCATCACTCACTGTCTAAACCATTCCCTCCTACCACTCCCCTCTCTCTCTCCTACAAGGGTACCCAGTTTTGCACCATGTCCCCCTCTGCACACCAAGCATCCATTTTGCAGAACGGACTCTTTCAGCAGCACTTGCTATAGATGCACTAACCTATGTGCTTATCCTCACCTCTTCTGAAGACTTCAAACACCTGAAGGAACCCTACCTACTCCCTGCTCCAAGACAGCACGTAACCCTTCAGCTGTATTCTCCTTTCTTTCCTTATACCCAGTTTCCCCTCTAGCACCTCTATCTGACTTCAGATACCTTCATCAAACTCCCTCTTAAAGAGGTCTATCGACAATAACAAGAAGCATAAAGACATGAACTTCAATCCAGATCTCCTAGAAAAGTGTTAAATATTGTCACTCTCCCTTAGTGAAAGAAAAAAATGAAAACACCAAAAATTCTCTGTTTTACTGTCAGTAAAGAACTCTAATTGCTCAGTTCCTGTACAGGGCAGCCAGCCTTCATTATGCTTCAGTATTGACATTGCCTAAGGAACCCCCTTCCCTGCTCACTGAACTGCTGGGGGCTGCTGGCTCCGTCTAGTAAAAGTGGCTTAATTCAACTTTGAGGGAAGCACCCTGCCTCATCCACAGCTGAACTGCTGCTTCATTTTTTCCCAGCAATTAGGCTGTAAACACTTCAGTCAACTGAGGAATTCCCTTTGAGTTTATCAACTAAATGGTAATTCCCTCGTTCAAAAGAAGAAAATGTTGGGAGTAGAATAATGGGAAGGGACAGAAGAAGCAGCCCTAGCTGTCTCCTGCAAAGAAGCCAAGTCCTAGATCGCTGGGCTGTCTTTCATGTAATAAATACAACATCTGTTCCCACGCTTTGTCCATATGGAGCCAGGTTGCAGTAGGTACAGCTCTATCCACCATGAAGCTTAAAAACACACATTGATTAGAACAACTGCTGAGCAGATGAGAGAGGGCAGGGAGGAGAAAGGAGCTCTGTCATCGCCTCATCTAAATGCAGATGATGCAGCAAAAGCTTTGAGAGAAAGCCCAGAATAACTGAGTGAAATGCCTTTTTTTGCCCCCAAGCGTATATTCTACCTGTTGATTCTTTTAAATCCCTTAACATTTGTAAATCAAAACAGTTAAGGTAAACCTGACGTACTTAGATTTGTTATTCAGGGTTTTAAAATTAAACAAGGTTTAGAAACATAAAGAAATTGCCAAGTGGTCTTAATGCCACCTCTACATGATTTGCACCCTTCTATATTTTTTGGGGGGAGGAGGAGGGTGGGGGGAAGGTCAATTGCTTACTGTGCAACACTGAAACCACACTGCATTTTACTGGGGGGTTTCTGGGGCTGGGTGAGAGCAAAGGAGGAAAGGAACAGATTTCATGGAAGCTGGTTTTGGTGCATATGAAGCAAAGGCATGGTTTCTTATTCTCCTCTAGCTCAATAAGGTTTTTGGTCTAATAGAATAAATTTGGAATTTATATACTATATCTTCTCTTAGATTCAGGGCAAAAGTACTTGAGAAGCCTTTTCCTTACCATGCAACAACTGGGCAGAGAAATGCAGGAGCTGTTCCACATGCGATAATAGTTAACACAGGCACATACAAATCCATTTTATCAAAACAGGCAACGTGGGCTTCGAAAGGACCACGGGCATTCCTTAAAATGTTTAACAAAATATCAAAGGCTCCAGTGATTAAAGGAGGCTAACAGGATTGCTTTCTGACCCTGTGGCTGTCTCAGGAGAACACCCTACACCGCACTACAAGTACTATGTGACGGCAAGACCCTGCTGCTCCCCCTCCATCTCACTTGGTTTCTGAGCCAGGTGACCCGGCTCCGTGCCGCTGGCGGTTCCCCAAACCTACTGCTGGAACATGCAGTTTACCAGGGGTTTGTCTTGAAAGGTGTAGCATTTGTGGAAAACTAAATGACTGCTTTCACATACCTGTTGGGGATAACCTGTGCATTCTTTGGAGCACCTGGTCCTAACAGTAACCCCCACAGAATGACTAGCACAAAGTCAGCATGGCAGAGGAGCTCAGGGCAGAAGAACCTGCTCAGGACAGAAGAAGGTGGGATAAATTGCCACCCCTGAGCACAGATTATCACAACTTAGTTTAACGAACTTCCTCCCGCCCCAACTAAGCAATGCAAGACATATGAAAATACCCTGAGCTGTAACCTTGCCTGCTGCCAGAGAGAATTCACATCTGTGAGGCAAACCCAAAACAGGCCCAGCGGTTGCAATGGGGCACGACTACTGGTGTGAGAGCTGTGATGAATGGAGCAGATCAGAGGCTGGCCAAGGCTCCCATGCTTCCTTGGCAGCCTTACCCAGTTTTCTATCCTGCTGCCTGTGATCCTCTATTACAGACTTCGCAGAAACTATGATTTGAGCCTGTAGCCAAACCCAGAGACACCTACGAGTACAATTCTCTAACAGTATCTCACGCTGCTGATTTTTCTCCAGCGATGAGCCAGACAAGAGATTTCTTGCTTCAAGCCCTGCCCAGCACCGCGGACACCAGAATTCAGAGGAACTAACATGGGTGCTTCTGCTGGGATGTGCTTAGAGGTAAAGACAGTACAGACGGATTGAGTGCTTGTCACAGTGGTCGCTCTTCTATTTTAGTTTTGCCTTTCCCTCCAGCTTCTCTTTAATTGGATCTTGATGATCCTTATCCCCTTCAAGCCTTACTTGCCTTTTTGTTTTTTTTTTCTCCAAGCTGTTTTCCAAAGCAGTTTTCAAAGCTATTCAGAAGAGCAACGACTATCTACACTAGCACACCATGGGCAAGGTATTCCAGTGATGTAAATCACCACACACCATTTTTTACCTGGTGAATACCTGGCCTGTCTTTTTAATAGTAAGAACAAAATAAAAAGACGGCAAGCTCTAGTTAGGACAATTAAAATAATAATTCATCAGATATGAAAAAGCAAATCTGCTCAAAATATTAAACTCTGTATTACTCCACATCAAAATGCATCAGCTTACAAAGTTTAAGGATTTTCCTGGCAATCTTTCCTGCTTCTGCAAAGATATAATATTCAGTTATGAAACACTTGACATGCCTTGAATTACCCAAATCTGAAAGCAATTTATCCTAAGGGGAATAGCTTGTGCTTTATAAAACAGCCTGCTATTTTTTGGTGTACCCCTGAGATGCAGGTGAGCAGAAGCCAGGTGCAGCACAGGGCGAGTAAAACAGGATCAGACTGCAATACATCTCTGCTCAACAGAGCCTCCTGGGCTGGCTTTCAGTATAGCATTCTCTGTGATGCATTCCCCAGAAGGTGGCTGTGAGACTAACCAGCATCAGGAGGAGGATAAGGAGAGAGAAAAGAAAAAAAAAAATCTTTTTTTTTTTAAAAAGGAGAAACTTAAGCTTTTTGCCTACATTTCAGGTAGGGTATATGAAAGCTGCAGCCTGATAACAGAGCATTTATTCTGCCTCCTTTTACACTGGTACCACTTAAGTTTCTCAAATAAAGCTGCTGCTGCTTCTGAATCAGAGAGGAAATAAATCTATTTAATGAGCATTTTGTTACTGTTTTCTGCATTAAGGCACCTAAATCCTTTCTACGCTATTTGAAATGCTACTTAAGTTTTGCAGGTAAGTTACTCAAATAAACTTAGAATCATAGAATAGCTTGGGTTGCACAGGATCTTCAAAGATAATCTAATCCAACCTGTCCTAGCTTCGGCAGGAAAAATTTAAGAAACCAGTTCTGCCGAAACCTATGGGATTACTTGAAAGTTAGAGATGTCCTACAGTCACCAAGCCACTAATGGAAAAGCACAGATTTGCAGGCCTCCCCAGAGAGAAGCGTGCTTTTGTGAAAGAGGTTAATATTGAAATAAATAATTACATGCTTATTTGGAATCAAATTACTGAAGGCTCAGCCTCCTTTTGAAGGGTGGAGGCTTCCCATTGAAAGAGAGAACCACGTGTTTTCCTAGGCTTTTGATGTTGAAAGCCATTCCAGAAAAATTCCAGGCAAAACTGAAAATTACAGCAGTGTGAAATTGCCCTCAAAGAAGCGTTTATGCAGCTGCCTATTTATTCTGACTGTTTTGCTCCCTGAAATTCACACTTGGTCTCTGTCATATGAGATTTTTGAAACGTTCCCTGCAGATTTTACCAGTCTGGAAATCTCACTTGCCTGCCGGTAGTTTAGAAGATGAAGAGGCAGCACTGAATGAATTCCCATAGTGCCATTTAGCTTAATTGCATTCTGCAGTTGCCCCTAAATTAAATAAAGTAAGGAGGCAAAAGCAAATGTGAAGAAATGAAAAAAAAGAGGTCTACCAGATCTGCAGGATTTGGAAAACTCCTTTTAAAGTCAAGTTTTTCAATTAAGTGCCAAATTGGAGTTACAGCTCTTTGAATCTTTGCGTCAAGTTTCAAAATTTTTAAGCTTTGTCAACACCAGTGAAGAAACCAAAGGCTGGATTGCTCAGCACTGCCAAAAGCTGAGTCCAGCCCTGGGAGTCCACTTAAACCTGCTCCAGCTCTGCACAGGGAAATTCAGCTGGAGCAGGGCTCTTTCTTTGTAGACATAATCTATAGCAGCTTTCCTGTATCTATCTATACCTGCTTTGGTCACCATGAGCTTGGCTTCGAGCCAGTCATGTTGCCACAAGAGCTAACAAACTCCAAGACCAAGCAGGACTTGGATAGGAACCAAGCTACCCAACCTGGAATGAAAGCTGGCTCATTCCCCTCCAGCACGAGAGCATGCGCTGACCCAGAGGAGAGACAGACTGTCAGGGCTGGGTTTATGCTGCAAGGGAGCACCAGGCTGCCTTGGCAGGATGGTCTCATAACTCTCCTGAGCAAGGAGCTCCAAAGCCTCCTGAAGATGAAATGTAATGGGAAGTGCAGGACTTCATGCCTGACTTTAGGCTTTTGGTGAAGGAGGAAAGGTAATCTGTCCCACCATGTCTTCCCAGCTGATGCAAGCCTCCTCCATAGGTCAAATGCCTTGGCTACACTGGCTGCTTAAATTATGATATCAGGTTTACGCACCAATAGCAAAGCAGACAGGGAGCAAAAAGGTCCTACAATAGCAAAGGAGGCTACATCACTCCCTGGAAGAATGGATTTAAATTCATTTTCTCTCCAAACTGAAGGAGAGACCTGAAGTAATGTTACTAGTCCCCTGGCTTCACATATTTGGGGCTGGAGGTCTCCTAACAATGTTTCTTACTCCACTCAAAAAGTACTGAACAACTCAGACACTGCACAGAATCACAGAATGGTTAGAGTTGGAAGGGACCTTCAAGATTATCCAGTTCCACTCCCCTGCCCTGGGGAGGGACACCTCCCATCAGACTGGGTTGCTCCAATCCCCATCCAGCCTGGCCTTGAACCCCTCCAGGGAGGGGGCAGCCACAGCTTCTCTGGGTAACTTGGGCCTTGAAAGTCCCTTCCAACTCTAACCATTCTATGATTCTTTTTTAAGACATATGTAGTATCCTATATAATAAACTTAAGGAAACTAAAAAACATGGAATTCAATAGCAAGACCTGGAAAGATACTGCAGTAAACCATTTTCTTTGATAAGACTTTTTTTTTCTTCTTACCTGCAACTATTCTGTACGTGCAAACCCACTCTGCAGCACGTGGATCCATTACACCGTGGCTGCAATGTATGCAAACACTGCAATGTGCATGAACACTTTTTAAAACCATGCACCATAAACCCAACTTTTCTGTGCTTGTTTACTTTCCTTTGTTCCCTGTATAGGTTGATAGCACTTACAGAGTCTTAACATCCGTAATACTGATAATGAGCTTGTCTAAACATACAGCAATAGCTTTAAAAGTACCATCAGTAGCGATTCATCATTTGCAAGAAAATTTAAGGCATCCGTGGCATGTCCCTGCTTGGAGCTACTCTGCTCTGGTGAGACCTCACCTGGAGTACTGTGTCCAGCTCAAAATAAAGGACATAGACTTGCTGGAGCAAGTCCAGAGGAGGCCATGAAGATGATCAGAGGGCTGGAGCACCTCTGGTGGGAGGACAGGCTGAGAGAGTTTAGGTTGCTCAGCCTGGAGAAGAGNAATGACAAAAGTTACTCAGTCCTATTGCTGAGCCAAATTCCAGTTACTTCTCTAAGTACAGAAATAGCAGTAGAGCTAATTAGGAAATATATCTCATAAAAGCTTTTCTTTTCTGCTTTTCTTCATTTTTTTCTAAGAAGGACCAATGACAAATTTTAAACTGAACACATTTGGACATCTCCACATGTTTATTGTGATACTAGCCATGCATTTCTACGTTTTTTGTTAAGCTCATCACTTTATTTTGCAGCTGACTAAAGATTTACTTTTTACTGACCATTTAAGGAAGGAATAATTAGCCTTGTAATGAGGAGCTACATTTGAAAGAAAAACCAATTTCTGCTCCAACTGTACAGAGCAGGGATCACCCTATATAAAGAAAAAAATGTTGCATTTCTCTGATAAAGAAAATGCAGGGAGGAGAGCCGTGTCCGGAGTGTATTTTGGGAAGAAAGGCTTTTTTTGTATTCCTGAGGAGTGGAAAACATCCTGAATTTCTGGACAGCATTTCTGCCTTGAAAGGCACGTTGTTGCTGGTCTCTTCTCACAGAGAATCAGCGACAGAATGAGAGGGAATGGCTTCAAGCTGCACCAGGGTAGGTTTAGGCTGAACACGAGGAAAAAGTTTTTCCCAGCAAGAGTGGTCAGACCCTGGAATGGGCTGCCCAGGGAGGGGGTTGAGTCCCCATCCCTGACTGTGTTTCAGAGTGGTTGAGATGTGGTGTTGGGGGATCTGGTGTAGGGGAGAACTTTGTAGAGTGGGGCTGATGGTTGGACTCCATGATCCCAAGGGTCTCTTCCAACCTGAATGATTCTACGATTCTATGAAAACAGACTAAACATCAAGAAGCTCTCTGAACTTTTCATCAGCTTATGCTGCCTTTATTTAAGCTTCAGCTGGCAAGACCTTGCTACTGTCCTGCAGACCGGCTTCGTGGACACATAAAACACTCAGAGCAGCAGCGTGAAACTGGGCATTTTATTGCTGAGTAGTTACAAAACATCTTTCTGTATTTCTGATTTTCTCAAAAGGCGGTCACAAGGTACAGCTAAGTGCAGAGACTTCCAAAAAACATTACTGAGTTTGGCAATCTGCATCATTTAAAGGAAGAGAGACATTTCTATGTGAAGTACATGGGGGCACTGCCAGCCAGTTTGTTGAAAGATCAGTATGGCCAAACAAACAGCTTGGGTCTTTACTGCAAAGGAAACTAAAACAAAATTCTCATTAAAATACAATCTGATGAACATTGTGGAATCTGCTCTGTACAGATACACAGAAGATATTTTATATACATGTCCATCAGCACAGGCACATGCCTCTGTGCTTGTATCTTCAGATTAATTTTTCATAGAATTGTCTGGGTTGAAAGGGACCTCAAGACCATCCAGTCCAACCATCAGCCTCACTCTGATAAAACCCATCCCTAACCCATGTCTCTAAGCACTATGTCAACCTGACTCTTCAATCCCTCCAGGGATGGGGCCTCAACCCCTGCCCTGGGCAGCCCATCCCAAGGCTTCAGAACCCTTTCCCTGTCAAAATTGTTCCTGATCTCCAACTGGAACTTCCCCTGGTTAGACTTGAGGCCATTTCCTCTTGTCCCATGGCCTGGCACTTGGGAGAAGAGACCGACCCCCCCTGCCTACCCCCTCCTTTCAGGGAGTTGGAGAGAGCGAGAAGGTCTCCCCTCAACCTCCTTTTCTCCAGGCTGAACACCCCCAGCTCCCTCAGCCTCTCCTCATGAGACTTGTTCTCCAGACCCCTCACCAGCTCCATTGCCCTTCTCTGGACCCGCTCCAGCCCCTCCATGTCTTTTTTTGTGGGAAGGAGCCCAAAACTGGACATAGTACTGGAGTACAGCTAGACACAATGATATGTCATTAATTTATTTCCAAGTCATAGGAACGAAGCCACAAAGTATCACACTTCCAGTAAGCAACTGAAACATGCATTTTATGGGGTTTTTTCCCCTGTAAGATCTGTACTTCAACACCAGAGTTAGCAAACACAAAACCATAGAAACATAAAGCTGTTGGGACATCCCCATGGTGGGAGATAGCAAATAGCTTCTGTGTAGCTTTGGGCTTTCCCAAACAATTTTTTAAGATTATCCCTCTTTCAAACCTTGCTTTACTTTTCAATGACAGGCCTGCCAGTTCCTGCTGCTTTCACACAGATTACAGGTCCCTCCTGCTCCAGGAATCCCAGCATGGCTAATCTTTCTCATTAACTCTGCCCGACAGTGTAAGCTCATTCCCACTAGGAATTGAACATAATCTATGCAGTTATGACTTAATTCTGTTTTCACTTACGCTTCTGAACATTACAGAAGTCCATCGGGTTCGTTTGTGAAAGCAGAACTAAGCCTACCACCTCTTGCATAGAGATACTCCTTTTGTAGCATTTTACAGGATTGCTAAATCCCAGCTCTGCCCGGCAGCCTCCTGAACAAAAAAATGTTCCCCATTATTTTTAATCACGAGACAGAACTGGTGAATCACAAGAACGTCACAGGAACCAGGCAGACAGCCCCTATTTTGGGCTTCCAAACCAGCCACTAGAAGGGGTCACCAGAAAAGCTACAAAACTCTGTCCCAGTCCCAGCAGGCTCGTTAGGCAAATTTTCCCATATTGTGTCTAACACTCTCTGAGGTCACTTCCAGAGCACCCCTTTTCTCCCACCTCTGTAATCACCTTGCACCCTTGCTTACTTCCAGAGGCACCTGATGGATGTACCTACAAAGTTTTACATTTTGAAAGATTTTCGTTTAGCCTTACACTGAGATCACAGTTTTGAAGGGTTTCCTACCCATTTCTGTGCTACCAAAGAATGCTGGGAGATTGGAGGGCTATGAGTTGGGTTTGTACAGAATTGTCTGTTAACCTGTGAATTCTCAGGGCTTTCATGGAAAGGAAACACAGCTCAAGTCCACCAACACAAAGACAGAGATTCCTCTGGATCCTACTCCCTGCATTACAGAACTTATCCATGACTACAATTAGCCACGTGAACATGTCTTGACTTCTCAAGCAAGAGAAACCAGCTCCAATATTGGATTTACTAATTCCAAACACAGCATTTCTAATATTTTTCAATTTTACCAAGCCATGGTTAATTCCACAGAACTGTAATAAATTAAGAACAACAATATAGTAATATTCCCACAAAATAAACAAATTTCACTGTGTTAAAACCAACTAATCAACTTCATAAACAATTTAATTTCTGATTAATAGAGGTCTTCTCTAATGTGACATGCTTTGATTAAGCATTAACCTTCTCTCTGGGGATAACCCAATGCCAGTTTGCAGGTAATTTTAATAATATGACAAATTGTCTATGCAGAAATAGTGATTAGATGTCAAGGATTAATTTATTTCACATTCTGCATTACTGGAATGAATGACAATTAATTAATGTAATAATAGGTGGTTGTTTCTTTTAGCATTTTGACTTTCTCAATGTCTGTCTCTCCACTACACAGACTTTCATTCTCCAATTTCCTGTGATGTTGATTAGTAAATGAAAAATTAAAGCCATTCCCACTTCCATCATCTTGGAAAGATTCCTCTATTTAATTGAGATGCAATACTGAGAGACATCAGGGAAGCTGCAGACAATGCTATTCAGAGCCCACACATTTTGGAAAAGTAATGGCAGAGAAAAATCCAATGAAAAAAACCCAAACACTTAAGTAAAGCTTTTTTTAAAAAAAGATGACAAAAAATTGTGTCTGCATCAATATCTCAACACCTACAAAGCCCACCCAATGATCAGAGATGAACTGATGTTCACTCAAGGACTAAGAATGCGGTATGAGCACTTGAAACGGCACCTGGTCACATATTTAATTGCCTATGCCTGGATTTGAAACTTAATGTGAACTGCTCCACAAAGTGAGTTCTGCAGTCCAGGGGTGCACAGTACCTTGCAGGAGTGTGCTCATTCCCAGGTCGCTCAGCTGAAGGCGGCAGCACCGCTGTACCGTCACTGTGCTCTGCCTGACATTTTATGCCCTGACTTTTAAGACATACCTTCTGGACATGTCCAGGCAGCAAGGTAATGCAGCACGTAAAAGAAATTCAATTACATGTAGAACCTGTTCCAAGAGCCAGGCTCAGACATTTTCAAAGGTGAAAAACACATCCCACGTCTTGAAACAGCAAGAGAAGTTGAGACTTTCAGACTCTCACAGACAGAACACTCATCATGAGGCCTAGACCAAAGGCAGACAGTGTCAAACGGTGAGAGGAGAAGTCTGTCCCGTGGCAATCCCTTTGCTAGGCAGTCGCAATAAGAGAATAGGGCTAGATCTCTGCCTGAAAATAGATCTCAGAGGGCTCTCAGCTCACCAAATGCTGGCTGGGCAAGTGGAAGCACTCAGAATTGATAAGGTTACTGAATCAGAGAAAATCATGACAGCTGTGATTACAGTGTAAGAGTTAGTGTCACACAGGTTCAGAGACATGAGCCAAACTCAATCCCAAACTAAAATACCAAGTCTGGATGGTGGCAGCTTGGCCCTAAATCTTTCAATGTATTACTGCAGTCTCCATAAATCCCTGATGAAGCACCGTAAAAACCCTCAGAAATGTTCTAAGAGTCTTGCCTTCACCTTAGCTAACTGGATCAAAACCAAAGAAGCTCTTGGCCAGAAGCAAATCCCATTCACTGTGCAAGACTCTGCTGTAACTGAACAAACTCGAGCGGTTTTGTACCTGTCTTAACAGTCTGAGGACAGAAAAGGGAAAAAATAGCAAAACCCAACCAAACAAAAAAGCTATAGCAGCTAGTTGGCTGGAGAAAACCAGCAGTTCTCCAAACCAGCTGGAAGCTGGCTCAGAGATGTCAGGGCTGCTTTGGCTAGTGTCACAGGGCCAGACTGGCCCAGCCTACAATGCAGAAGGCTGCACAGGCCTCCGCTGTGCTCTCAGGGAAGCAGGCAGCGCGAGGGCAGGAAAGACAACATTTCCTGTGTGCACGGTCCTCTAACAAAGCAACAGAAGCACCAGGAATAGCAGTCCAAAGATTAAATAGGACCACTGCAAGCAGCATATGTTTGAAAGGCCGATTTAGTTGAACAAACCATAGCATGGGAATACTGCAGCATTCCGGCACAAGAAAAATGAGGGACAGTTGCCTGAACAGCAGTCAGAGTGCTCTGCTGCTTGCTGCATCCTGACCAGGAGGAGGAGAGAAAACACCACCTTCAACAGAGACCGCAAGAAGACACTGTCCTGTCCCACACAGGCTTGAGCAGTCCCACTGCCAAAATGCATCTGAGGAGTCACGCCAAGCTCAGTGTAGTTAGACGTTAATGCCACGGAAAGGGATTTTATATCCTGGCAGCTTTAACATACGAAGGGATCACATGAGTACTGTTTCCATCTGGATTATTTGTAGCCCAGAGTACAGACTTGGCTGTCCTCCACCTAATACAAAGTTTCTGAATAATTTGTTATAAAACAAAGTAATTCCATAGCCTGCAGTGCCGAGTTAAAGGCTTAGCAAACCTGAATCAGCATTTGAGGAAAACCTGTTATCAGAAAAGAGGCAGCACATACCTGCTTATCGGCAAATGCTTAATATAAGAACACTTCCTCCTATGGCAGATTTCAAAATAAAAAACGTCTTTTTTTTAATTTATATGAGTAGCAGCTAGAATTTTTCATTACCAACACAATTTTCACTGCTAATAAAGCCAGATTAATCCAAAGGTGGTTTCATAAATAGTCTCCATCAATAGTTTGAATAACCTCACTGAATAAAAACCTCATCCTTCATAAATTTCTAGTATTTAATTACAATTAATTACTGGTGGCAAAAGCCTCACATCCACTGGAAGTGGTAACCATGTAAACAACAGAAGGGAATGGTCTTTCAAAGGAAAATTAAGAAATCGAATAGTTTTCAAAACTAAGCAAAAGCCCTGGGCTACGGAGAACAGGCATTTCTAGGGATGTGGCTCCTCCAGGAAGGGTGAATGCCTCTGGAGCAGGGCAAAGTCTGCCAGAGCCACTTCTAACAAACAGCAATGCATGCGCTATTGCAAATTATTACAGAAGAATCTAAAATACACAATTTCTACCTAGTAGGCAGTAGGAGAATCAATGTACAGTGCCACTGGGAAACTTCTTGCCCAGAGAAAGGAATTTGGTCATGCAAACATATAGTAAAGTGGAAGGAAAAGAACAGCAGCTTTCCTAGTTAGTTTGTTGATGTGTATTTTTGCAGAGTAAATTAAAATAAAGGATTTCTCCTGGAAAGAATATTCATCTTTAATGTGTCACTTGCGGGAATCCAAAAAACAAAGGAGACCAAGCTTTCATATGCAGCATAATTAGAAGAAAGAGCAGTAAAAGCAAAAGCAAGAGGATATTTATTAATGTAGTTTTTTTAAAAGTGGCAGGAACCTCAGCTTCCAGATATAAAATATAATGTTCCTTATTTTTAAATGTTGATTTTCTGAAGTAATTTTCATTCTTAACATAAGCTAGTAATATAAGAAAAAGGCAGGAATGTATATATCGATCTGTTTTCTGGGGACTTTTAATCATAAACCGCTCAGGAAGGGGATCTCGTTCACTTCTGCTACAGAACACCACCCCTAAATTTTTACATAAGCACAGACTATGCAATTGCCATTAAAAAAGTTACTTGAGAAAGTCTTTACAAACAAAAGAAACTGAAGTGCTGTGCTTTGCACCTTTATTTCTTAATTGGGTATGCAGTACCTGTCCGCCCATAAATAATGAAAGGTAAGAACAGTGTAAATGCTACTGTGAATAAACTTTCGGGAATATTCACACAGGGAGTTACACTGAAAAGCCTTTTAAACATTCACATCATAAATGAAAAGAAAATATGAAGTTACTGGTAAACCTCAGTTCCGCACAGGCTTCTAAGAAACAGCTATTTCCTTTGTCAATACATTATTTAAAACTATCAAAATATGTTAAAATAAGACTACACATTTGATGTATTTTACTCTCCATGCCTATCAACAAATGAGAACCATCTCAGAGAGAACGTAACAATGCTTAAATATAAACTTACCCATCTTGTGAGCTCTTTGGGCATCAAGACACAGTAAGAAATCAAAATAAGATTTTTTTATTTTTTTCTTTTAGTTAAATGCTGTCAACATCCTTGCAGTGATCCTCTGTCACTGCCAGTTAGCTGTAGCCTACTGAGAACCCACTGAAGTTCTTTACAATACCCTACTCAGGAATCAATGCCATGGCACTGAACAGCACTCTCTTTGTTTTGAAAACCTTTTAGGACACAAGCAAACATTAAGATTACATTTAAAATAAAGGTGAGACAGTCTGTATCATACTAATGAAGGTCTACAGTCTTTGCATGCTTATACAGGAAATAAACTACCCAATATGTGATTAGATACAAAGGATATTCTGAGCGTAGATGATGACTGGGTTTGTAAGTCATGAGGGTCCTGTGCTTTTAAGAGTCTTCCAACCACGTAAGTCAATGTGGTTATTAATTTTGTTGACATACATCACGCTAACAGCAAACAGGATTTGTTAAAACGGCAAAGAGATGAGAAAATGCTTTCCCTTGCTAAGGCTGACAAAAATTAGCAGCACTACAAAATAATATATATAAATTAAGGCAACTTTACCTCAGTGACAATACAGTAAGATAAAGGAACTGGTGAACAGCAATGAGCTTGTGCCAACCTCTTGTTTGTGCTTAAATTACACTCTGCCGGTTTTTGGGGGAGGCGAGATTGAACACAGATAAACACTGTCCATTCCAGAGGCCATGTATTATTGATTTTAGGAAACAGAGACAGGCCTCATAAAGAATTAAACTTCTTTTTGTTGATACTTACAACCATTAGAATCATAAGTAGGGTACCATTTATCAGGCTGTCTTCCTTATGCCTTTCTCCTGGCAATGTTGCAAATTTACTTGTTTAGATAACATTGTAACTGAAAATCTTTCAAACACAGAGTTACAGAATGCTATGGGGTCAGAAGGGACTTCAGGAGATCATCTGGTCCCAGCCCCCTGCCAAAGCAGGTCCCACAGGAATGTGCCCAGGTGGGTTTGGAATGTCTCCAGAGACAGAGACTCCACCACCTCTCTGGGCAGCCTCTGCCACCCTCCAAGTGAAGGAGTTCCTCCTCATGTTTAGATGGAACTTCTCATGTTCCAGTTGGGGCCCATTCCCTCTTGTCCTGTCCCTGGGCACCACTGAAAAAAGACTGGCCCCATTCTCCTGACACTCACCCTTGAAGTATTTATAGGCCTTGATCAGAATTCCCCTCAGCCTTCTCTTCTCCTGACTAAAAAGGCTCAAGTCCCTCAGCCTTTCCTCATAATCACAGTCCACAGAAGCACCAATTTTTTTCCTGGACAAAATTTAAGAAATTTCTCTCACCCCTGACAGCGCCCTGAATGATGTGCCTCCTGAGAGGCTCTGCAGTGTCTTGCACCGCTCCAGGTCTGGGATGCCAATGTTTCAGATCAGCCCTGTCAGGCACACCCAGGTACCCCTGGATCCATCCCACTGCTGGGAAAGAGTTACAGGAGAAATGCCAGTGAGCCAAGGTCGAGGCCTCCTCCTCCTTCTTCTCCTCCCCCGCCTCTTCTTCCCCTCTTGGCTCAGGACCTGCATTTACACTCAGATGTTACACCAATTTTTTCAGAATAAATGTCTCTGATTGCTTCAGTTTGGATACCAGCAGGACTACTGAATGCGTGAGGTTTCTGCATCATTTATACCTGTGATATTTAAAGCCAAGCTAATGTAATCTGAAAAGGCGGATTTCCCTGAAATGGAAACTCATACTTGATGTGTCAAACAGAACATTTTAATTGTCTGCATCCTCACGCCGCTGCATTTGTTAGTTTAACATCTCCATTCTACTCTCCTGATAAATGGCCCCCATTTAAAGGCAGAACAGGCCTCGCTCACAAGGCTGAGCACCCAGCGGGGAAGTAGGATATTTTGGAAACATGTGATGACACCTAGAGAAACAGGGGTATTTTATCAGACAGTGACGATCTAATTCACTGACAGAGATCAATATCAAGCTACCGTTTCTTCATCCATCTTCTGACTAAGCTGTTCTAGCACCATGCTCCCCCTTTTTCTTGCTCCCAGAAAGATTTAAACTTTTTTAGTCCTCACACAACGGAGACTACATTTTGCAGTAAAAGAGGCAAACTTATCAGTTCATTAATGGTGAGATTATTCCTTTTTCAAACTTTTTTGTTTACCGATTACATTGTAGGAAGTAAACACCCTCCCCCGTATGGTGGTACTGGCAGCAAAGTATCTCCAGCCCTTCAGAGGTGAAAGGGATCCTTTCTGCAAATGGGACCCAAGCGAGGTGCCTCCAGCAAAACAGCTGTGCTGCACTTTAATAACTCCGAACATTCAGAGGAATTTGTTCCAGGCAAGCAACTACAGTCAATCCCATTCTGCGGCTGCACGTTCAGGATCGTACCCTCAAATCCCCAAACTGGTAACAGACTTCCGTAGGCTCCAAGTGAAAAATTGCATGTTTCACTCTTGTCCTGGGCTCACCTCTCTGCATTCTGCACTACTGCAGAGAGGCTTTTGTTGAGACTTTTTTTTTTTGTCATCTCAACAAGCAGATTTGGTTGCTTTTCCATTCTAATCTAACCTCTGCAACCTTTTCTATAAAATCCCTTTTGCGTCCGTTACCCTCACTGAAGGGGTCGGGTTGGAAGAGCTGCTCTCCATTCGGTATGTGCGTAAGGAGAAAGTAACCTCCCTCCTGGAGGTAGCTGGACCAACACAAAAGCACCCTGTGGGTGCAAGCTGTAAGGGTAAAGAAGCTAATTCCCTTGGACTTGCTTTGATGTGCGTGTTGGGACTTACGCACAACCATAAGCAGAAGCATGGAGTAAAAGTGAAGAAAGGGAAGTAGGAGACCTCACTGCTGGTGCAAAGATGCTGGAAATTCCCAGCAAGGCAGCTGATTTCCATTATGGCTGCTCTGTTCAGAGAGCATTCTTGGGAAATCCACTGCATCAAAGATTCGTAGGACTCTTACTGACTTCCTGTTCCAATAAACACAACACGTGAAGCATTAACTTTTTGCTCCTATCAAAGAGGACATTCTCTCTTCCATTTTGTATGTATAAATAAAGCACAGATTATAGACATGCACACAGACGTTATATAGTAGGCTTGCAAGCCCAGGGCTGCAAACGTAGGAACCTAAACACTTTTAGGAAACCTTCAGGGGATTTCATTTCACATTTCCTCAGCTTGCCATGCTTCCAGAGGGACTCCACACGCCCACCCCACAGGAGACCAAGCCCCTCTTTACCCTGAAAACTCTCTGCAAACTGCCACATCAGAACAGCTAATCACCAAGTCTTTCTAGCTGGCTCCTTTGGACGCTTTGGTGGCTTTTCATAAATTTTCTTTGGCCTGTTTTCTTAGAGGCAGTCTCCTACTATTCTGCTGCAATTCTTCTGCATGTGAAGAAGGGACAAGGCACAAAGGCACACTTCTACCCTTTAGCATTATGGTCAAGCTATTCCTGCTTTAGCTCGAGTTATATGTAGCTTGTACAGATCTAATCATCTCTTACTTAATCACGATATCCATTTTGTCTTAGCTGATTACCTTAATCGCAATCAGTTCTCTCCCATTACAGAGCCTCAAGATATTGGTTTCTTCTCTTCTCTGCTTACCATAACATACAGTTTATTTTGAACACTATAATATAATTATGAAATGTTTGCTTAATGCAAAACAAAACAAATAATCTAATTATCAGCATGGCTCATTCAACCATGCAATCTCACTTTCAGACCATTTATGATTTCTGTATTGCTAATGCCTTCAAAACCCCTGCTCCTTTCCGTTTGTATAAACTGGGCATGCAAAGGCAGAAATTTGAAAGAAAAATTAATCCTAATCCCCACCATTACCTATTCCTTCTCTCAACACACCAGGAAACCTCCTCTTCTCAGCACCTTCTTATTCTTCACACGAGTTGTAAGGAACAGGGAAGCGTTTGGACAGAATAGGCTTCCCTAAACTCCCTGCTTGCTTTCCCAGTTCACCCTGTGACACTGGGAGGGAGGGCAGTGCGGGAAAGGAGTCTCTTGCCTCAGCCATCCTGCTCCCATCAGAACCGCATCTGAAATGATCCCAAATATGGGGTTTCAAACTTGTAACAACAGTTGCTACGCGTATTATTAATGATAAGTCATTCTATCGCTGCCACCATTTCGCTTCAAACCACTTGCACATTTCTGTTTCTTTTTGAGAAAGGCGGGCGAGTTGTTCTATTAACTGAAAACTCTGTCTCATGCCTAGCCTGGAAGTCAAAGTTATTTATTGGACATTTAGCTCAAGTAATTGAGTGCAAAAAGTGCTTTACAGTACCTTACTGCCGCATGTAAAAGATAATAGTGAACTCCCCATTGCTTTCAAGCAGAATTAACCGCTATTTGAATAATTTGCCTCAGAAGATACCATTTTTAAAATACAGTACAACATAATATATACACAAAGTTAATCATCAGTTCACAGATCAGAAAGGCTAAACAATGCTGCCAGCTGAAATCCAATCACTGCAGAAACCGAAAAAGAATTTTACAAAAAATCTTGTTCATGGAGCAGTAGTTTGGAATTTGTTGCCTTATCCAAGAAATTCCTCTCACCTGCCTTTACCTTTAGTTATTCCAGTTACAATTACCACTGTTTATTCCAAAAGGAGGTCTACTCGTGTAATGCCACTACTCCTTCACCACCACCTGCACAGGGCACACCTCATTGTCCTGGTTTGAGGTAAAATATCAATTCTCTGTTCAGTAATTTTACTTTTTAGCTGGGACTCTTCAAACTCACTAAACTCTGGCATTAACAGTGCATTGTTCAGACACTGTTCACTCTCTGGGTGATCAGACCTGATCACACCAAGGGGTGGTGCAGAGAGGCTCTTGATTATACTTAATGCTAGAACCACCAAGGGCAGGGAATGGCAGTATTTGCCCCATTGGAGGGTGGGAAGCAGAAAAGCGTTGAGGGGTCACCCCTGTGGGGAGGAGGGGACAGGACAAGTGACCCAACACTGACCAACTGGGGTATTCCATCCCATCTGTCCCATGGTCAGTATAAATGCTGAGGGATCAAAGGGTCAACTCTCTTCAATGGCCGATGCCAGAGAAGGACCCTGTCTATTCATCTGCCTTTGATCCCAATCCATGTGTTCCTGACTCCAGAGCTGGAATCTGGTTCCCATCTATCACTAAGTCCAGTCTGGGACTTCCCCAGTACCTGCTGGTGATGTCATCCTGGGAGTTTGATATGGTTTTGTATATATTGTATTTCCTTTTATTTTTATTTTAATATTAATACTTTGTTAAAGTAGTTTAGTTTTTTTCCTAAACTCATACTCTTCCTCTCCTCTCCTTTTAGAGGAGGGAGGGAGGGGCCATCTGTCATTCTGATTTGTCAATCCATCCAAAAACACGACACAAAAAAAGGCACATGGTCAGCAACTATATACAGTGCACTGCCTGCCTGGAAGAGTATCCAGCTTCCTACCGGCCCTTCAGAGAGACCCCACAAACACAATTTTACAGGGATGACTGACTCCAAGAAGTTGGCCTTCAACAAACATCAGGACTCAGGATCACCCATTGAGTTCTTCAGCTCCCAGAGTACAAGACTTAAGGCACCAGTTCATAAATGAACTTAGGGCCATGTGGTAAAGAATGGGGCAAGGAAGGGAGAAAAACATAAAGTACAAAGAAGAATGAGACAAGAGCAGGCACAGATGGCAGCTAGACCAGACTTCCTCAGAGCAAAGAAAAAGCTCTGAATTCTTCAACTACAGAAAATATTCCCAAATATCCAGGGCTGAGGCACTGGAGGATGGAAGTGAGTGGCAAGTATAACTGCAGTAAAAGCTGAGATCAGTTCATATAGAATGATCATTTGGAGGATACCTTCCTGCCACCAGAATAATCACAAGGACAGCAGGAGGGACCAGTGGTCTTATCAGAAGGCCATTCACCACCCACGCTGCCAGTGAACAGTCTTAACAGGAGGGAGCAGGACTCATCTGAGGCTTGGGAGGACAGAAGGAGGAGTGGAAATGCAGTCCCTGAGATCCAAAGGGACCGACAAAGTTCTTTTTGGAAGTAGGGTTGCACGTGCCTTGATGGAGGTAATCAGAAGATGTGCAAATGGCAAGCTAGGGACAGTTGCTGCCTTTTCCTGATCCTTATGGAAAAAGCACAAGGAGCAGCTCTGTCGGTTCTGCCAGCTGAATCTGGAGATGGCAGGGACAAAAAAGTTAGCATCTTCATCAGGGAGCTGGTTGCCTGCTTGTCCCAGGAGAAATCTTCATCTGCAGGTTGTGGAGGCTGGAGTCCAGCAACACAAGCTGTTTGAGGCTTGTAACTGAAGGTGTCTTCAAACCTTGCTGAAGTAGCCAAGGAGGACCGTAGGAGAGACAACAGGAGGAAGGAAGGAAGGGAGGAGAGAAAAAAAAGAAAGAAATATAAAAAGAGGGAAGGTGAAGTATCCCAGAAAGGGCAACGTTGTTTTGAAAACTCTAAAAATAGAAATTTTAAGGTCCAAACCACTTTTCATTCTTTGCATTCTCTTTGCAATATACTGACAGAGAGCACGTTATCTGGTTTGTCCGATTCATACATACTTGCCTTATGAAAATTTTGAGATTTTTACCCTGGAGCCCATAGGACAGAAAACACGACCTCATTAGGGCACCTGACATTTTATCCAGTGGTCTGATCATTCTAATGGGGTCCAAGTCTGCTGTCTCACTCACTCATTTTTTTTCCTATTAGCTGCTCCACGGTCGAATTTCCCCAGTACAACTTATTCCCACTAACTCTGGTTAATGGAGAGGCTAGATATTACTAATGATAAAGTATGTCTAATTCCCTTTTCATCTTGTTGGGAAAATGCTATTTTCTTTCTTCAAGGCTTGCACTTTTCCTTCTCTCACACCCACGCATACAGACATAGATTCATCAGTCTGTGATAAAAACGTCCAGTGTCTGTTCTGCAAATGAACTATAAATCCACAGCTCAAACCCACGTAAAGACTTGCTAAATCCTACAGGTCCTAATTGAGCCACACTCCCAGCTACTGAAGCCAACAGGAATTTTCCCAAATGAAGTCAGATCTTTGCCCAAGTACATGTTGTTAATTCAAGGAAGTTATCACCTTTGTGAAATGTGCCGCGCTCTGTTGTGAGGGTGAGTTTGGAAGCTGTGGGGCAAGGGATGAGGGTCCATGTGAAACAGTTACATTATCTGGCTGTCGTGCTGATTTTCTTGGTGGTTATTCATCGCTATCATCTGTTTCCTGGAATCATTTGCAGACACCAGCTGTCAATGGGAGTTTTACATTAAGCCATAAGAAAAAAATGCATCTGGACACCAGATTTCTTGCAGCTTTCTCTGCTATCTATCATAACATTTTTTTGAAAAAAAATCCCAAAATCCAATTAGCCTCTTGCTATGCAATTCTTCCAAATATTTTGTTCTGCAGGAATTTTCATCTTCCACCACTTTTCTACCCCCATTTTCTTTTATGCAGTCGGAGGGATTCTCTACACCTGTAACCCCATTTACCAGTATTTCACCTTAGGCTGACAGTTTCCAAATACAACTCCCAAGGCAGAGACTGACACCAGAACCAAACAACACACAGTTATCACAGTGCTGTTCATAGCTTTTTGAAATATCCTATTACCTTTGCTGTGTAACAGTCCATAGAGGTTTATTTTGATGTTCACTATAGCTGCCAGGAAATGATTACTGAGGAACCACTGATGTTTGGGAGTCCATACTGGCTCACACACATGGATGGGGCTTCTGAGTCCTTGTTTGAGAAGGGCGATGCACACTAATGGACTGCGCAGCCCTTGAGTCCCCAGGCATCTAAATAAGCACCTTGTTTCCAAGCATTAAAGAAACTGCAAGAGAATTTCACGTTTCACTGACATGCCCTCAGGGGATCTCAAAGTCACGCTACTCCTACCTTCAAGGTGCCAGCCTGGCTTTAAGATCTTCATCTTGAACACACCACTCTAGCACTGCCATAACCCATCATTAACTGCTCATCATAATACAGACTCTACCACAGCTCAGCAATGCTAAAACAGCCAGAGCTGAGCCAATGCTCATCAACCTGTTGTTGGAACCTATTCCAACTGGAGGTGAGAGATTTCACATGGAACAGACGTCAGAGAACTTACATAAATCTGAACAGTACCTGCTACTGCCATCCTCACACATCCACATTTTCTGTAGGCTGAGAAGTACATCTTATAGTGCTTAGATGGAGCCATCATCAGGGATAAGGGCTTCATCCTTCCAACTGGATGCCCCAAATCATAAGATTCCTCTCAGATACACATCTACAAACACACTGCCTGTTGTTAGAAATGTCCCTGGTCATGCTCAGACACTGCAACGCTTACCACTAATGTTCTACATTTGACCTGTCCGTGTCTGTCACACGGACTTGTTGTCTGGAATTAAAATGAAGCAATGGCTTCATTGATATGACTTCCCTACAGAAGATCAAATTTAGGTGTTTGGGGTTTCTTGTGGGGTTTGTTTTGGTTTTTTAAGTTAAGCTTTAAGCAGTCTAACACTTTCCCCTGCCCAACCCTTGTTTGGCAATTAAGAGTGCATACAAACAAAAGCAAAATATTTTTGTATCTGATTGACATTCTCTCCATATCCTGGCAAAGAGGCATTGACTCTACAAGCTCTATGCTGTATATTTTTCCCTGTTGGTTATGATGGCCATGAACTATTTACATTTCAGTAGCACGCCAACAATAAAGAGAACTGAAATAGAGGAAGGCACAGTCCCTTCCCTCAGAGACAGCTGTCTACTAAGACTTACCCTGCAATGCTACTCTGATAGGCCATCCACATAACATCCATGCAGAGTCCCTCAAGACTCAGCATGTGCCAAAATGTTCCAAAATTATTATGATCCATACTATGCATGTAAGGTGAGGCATATGCCAAATGATATACGTTTTGATAACCCTGCTTTTTTCTTAAGGGCCTAGATGCATTTGTTGTTTTAAGCAAGCCACAGTGCTGAAGTGGATCATGAAGATGTTTTTGAATTAAGAAGAAGGAATATAGAGGACAGCAAAATCTGAGATTTGGAAAAAACATGAGCTGCAAAGAGAAGTGGAAGGAACTGGGCTTGCCCAGACTAGAGAAAAGAACACCAAGGCAAGATACATATTGAATGGGAAAGAATAAACTCTTCTCTAAGAAGGAAAAGTAATAGCTTTGAAGTAGGACATGGGAAATATTTTTGTCAAGCGTTAAGAAAATAAAACAAACTCACAACATGGAAAGTAAAGCACTGGGGGGAAAAAAAAGTTATGAGAGAGGCTGCAGTACCTGCAAGAAGAAACAAGACGTTGTAGATGAGTGTGATGCAGTCTGTCTGTCTACTCAGTTTCCTCGCTTCCACCCCAACCCAGCTTTTACGATATCCATGATTCTGTTATTGAAGAAGAGGCAAATAAAAGGCAAATAAGAAGGTCATTACAGCACATACAATCCAATCTGACATCTAAACTACAGGGTTTTTAACATCCAGTTGCAAACATGCTGCAGAGCTGTTATAATACTCTTAACTTTTCTGTCTAATAACTTGGCTGGAAACAACAGTTTGTTATTATGTGCATGAGTACGGTCCCTCTACTTCTCCTCTGGGAGCATGGTATCAGTTGTATTATTGTCTTTGCCTTCTGGGTAAGCTGTGTAGAGAGTTAATGTTAGCAATTGAAAAATGAAACCATCAATAAAAGAAAAATCCAAATATAAACACGATTTCAGTGTCTAACCCACTCTTTTCATTATCTCATCTCTCAGTTTTCTTGACAGTTTGTATTCTACCCCCCTTGTCTACTTGAGACAGACAAGGATCTGCTTTGTTCTGGGCTTATTGTTCACAATGAATTCATAACATGCTCACTATGAAGATAAAACAAACTGGGCAAAAAAGCAGAATGCTCACAAGCTTGCAACTTCAAGTACAAGACACTTTTCCAAGATATTTAGACACCTACAAATGCAAATGGCTGCCCCTCTCCACTGAGTACCTGAGCAGACTGTATATCCAATTCACATCCTCCTATCTATGAAGCTTAGATGTGTTCTGGAATTATATTCTACATGTTTCATTTTATTCTTATCCAAATACATCTATTTAAGCATATGTTATCATTAAATTCCATTGACTTAAGTCCCCCTGCCCTCCACAGTGATGATTTAATGAATCTCAGGACTTGCCTGTTCAGGTGATGATTCAAGGTTAACATCTTGGAGCACATTCAACCCCCAGATTCCAAGTGTTGCAGTAACATATTCCAGCACTGTGAGGTAATTGAACTCAAGTGTCTTTCACAAATGCAATTCCAAACTAACTGCAACGTAGATTATTCCCTGTGCTTGCCCTGAGCACTGACTAAGGGAAAAGGCATTGAATTTTATCTAGAGAACATATTTTCCCCATCCCTACATTTCACTTCCAGTCACACTGATTTTAATTATTTCCTTCTGTGGCACGGAGGAAACACTGATCACTAATGCTTGTTTGCACAAAATGATGATGGGTACAGAAACATCCCAAAAATCTGTGCCCTTTGAGCCAATGCTTAGGGATGGTTGCAAGAATGTCTCCAAATAGCTATGGCTGCATCCTTCTGATATGATACAGGCCCCTGAGTCCACGATACAGGCTGTGGCCTGTGGCAGGAACAGCATGGTGAGTAGGCTCAGGAAGTGATCGCCCCCCTCTGCTTGGCACTGGTGGGGCCACATCTCAAGGGCTGTGTCCAGTCTGGGGCCCCTTCCCACAAAAAAACTATAGAGGGGCTGGAGCGGGTCCGCAGAAGGGCAACGAAGCTGGTGAGGGGTCTGGAGAATAGGTTGTGTGAGGAGAGGCTGAGGGAACTGGGGGTGTTCAGCCTGGAGAAAAGGAGGCTGAGGGGAGACCTTCTGGCTCTCTCCAACTCCCTGAAAGGAGGGGGTAGCCAGGGGGGGGTCAGTCTCTTCTCCCAGGTCCCAGGCCATGGGACAAGAGGAAATGGCCTCAAGTCTAACCAGGGGAGGTTCACATTGGAGATCAGGAACAATTTTGACAGGGAAAGGGTTCTGAAGCCTTGGAATGGGCTGCCCAGGGCAGGGGTTGAGGCCCCATCCCTGGAGGGATTGAAAAGCCGGGTTGACATAGTGCTTAGAGACATGGGTTAGGGATGGGTTTTATCAGAGTGAGGTTGGTGGTTGGAACTAGATGATCTGAAAGGTCCCTTCCAACCTGGACAATTCTATGATCTGTCACAGACACTCAAGTGCTAAGCCCTTACATGAACTTCCAGAGCCACAGGAATTGCTCAGAGGCTGCCTGACTTCTAAGGACTTGTATAGATTGAGTCTCTGGAGACAATGAGATCCTTTTTTATTGCAAGAACCAAGACCTGTTTAGCACTTGCTATGTAAGGATGTTTTAGTAAAATAAAGCAGTCATTAACAACATACATCTTCCTGCAGAAAAACATGCTGGCAACACATGGTTTTCATTGTGTCTTTCTTAATTTTAAGAAGCTATTTTTACTCAAGTTCTTCATTTTTCATGAGAAAACACCATAGGCAGAATACTTTGATCATGCAGCACTGTACGCCAGGGAGACAAGTAGAAAAATGAGACTACTTGCATCTTTGTAGCAGCACCTCATAATTAAGGTTACATTTCCGTTATGAAAAAATCTGGGGCTCGCGACATGCACATGACGGTGGTTAAGTATGGAAGTATTTATAATTACATGAATTCCAATGGGTCCTTAGCAGAAAAAACAGGTATTCATTCCACAATTAGAGGAAAAATCTTGTGAGGGAGGGAAAGAGGGACAGAAGGGACGAACCTCTATTTCATGTCAGCTACGAGCATTGGCACTCAATCAACAGGGAGTGATTTCAAAGAGAACATTTCTGTGAGAAGCTGACGTTTTACTTCAAGGTTTTTTAAAGACCAGATGCCCTCACCACTTCCTGATGAAGAAAATCCAAGAAGAACTTTAACTCTTGGCAGAGTTCGCACTTGAGGCAAAACAACTCAGATTTCTTGCTGCTTTTCAGTGGAAAATACTGCACTCCCTGAAGTAATTTACAAGTCTCATATGATTTGTCCATTCTGTTAAAATCAGAATAGTCCTGAAAGATTCTAAATCCTTATCAGTGCAGAGTTCTGGGTCAATGAAGTCTGGGAGCCATCAGAATGTGTGTGTTGTCTGCTACAAAACTTCAGACAGCTGTGGGAAAAGTGCAGCAAGGAAAGAGAAGACTAAGTGTGTCTAATTAAAAGGGAAAAAAAAAAAAAGGTAGAGACAGAGGGGCTTGAGATTGGAATGTAAAGAGGAAAACAGGCAGGAAAAAGGAGAGATACCACCCCAACTCTGCCCAGTGTGGCATGGACATGCTTGAAGTGCTTCTTGGCCCCATTTCTCAGCTGAAGTCCCATCCTTTTTGCTGACCTTAAATTGAACTGAACGAGATATGAGCCACTCTATTCCAACAGGACTAGCTAAAGGCCCTGATGCAAGTTAAGGTTTGGCTTTATGGAGATTTAAAGGACTAAAATAGAAGATTTAAAATGAAAGAGATTGATTTTAAAATATATCTAGTATTGTGAAAGAGCTTCAGTACTTCAATGATCTTTTACTGCCTTCTATCAGAGAACACACGCGGGGCATTTTCAATTACTTTAATTACGTGTCAGGGTTATTGATGCACTGAACCCTGCCAGACATTCCACAACATTATCTTTGATCGCTCGCATTTTCTTATCTCCGTTCCACGTAAAACTATATTCAGTTATTTTACTGGATAAAAAGAGAACAAAATACTGCTTTTAGATGGAAATTAAGAAGATAAAAAGCTCAATTTTCTCTCCCATCATAATAAAATAATTACCAAACTGGCATTATTTGCCTTTGTAAAACTTTAAAAAAAGAAATCTTTCTGGCATAACACCAGGACTAAAGTTTCTGCAGTCTCTTTAATACCTTACAAGAGTTCTTCAACCCCAGAAGTTTCAGTGCCAAAGAAAACACCAGCATTGCTACCTCTCCTACCAATCCAGATTATCCTCAGATACCAAGGAAACAAAAAACTGAACTGGTTATATTACTTTTCTTAGCCTCTTTCTCTCTGCCAACTGTCAGCAGGAAAGGTTCTGAAATGAGGCGATCTGAATAGATCAGCATAGGTCCACTGAAGTTGACTTTTGATCACCGAAATTCATATATATGATTAGTAGAGGGTGAAGTGCTGCTCTTAGAAAGATTTCCGGGTGCTGCTGTAACAGCATCCAAAGTTTATGTACCTAACAGCACTTGCATAATGTGAAATTAAATGGCAACAAAATTACTTCATCTGCAAGTAACTGCAGAGATCAAACAGGAGTCCTGGATTGAAATGATCCCACCTATCTCCCTTCCAGCTTGTGCAGAGGAAGAGTGTGACAGAGCAGAACAGGCACACTGAGGGAATTGCACATTTTGATACAGGGATCAATATACATTCCTGCTAGCCAGCAAAGGGAATCAAAACTGCAGGCAATGTTTGCGCTGCATTCCTCTCTGGAAAACTCAGTCAGGAGATGGCAATGGCCGTTCTACAGCAAATGGCCCCAAGGACTTTGCCCTCTCCTCCCTCAAGGCTTATTATTCAGGATAGACAAGGAAAGTAAGACAGAAAGCAGGACGGATTTTGGTACCAGTTTATAAACTTGATGTCTCATTTTTGATAACTGGAAGAATTGTAGGAAATGCATATCTTGCTACAGCATCACATTTAAGCCTATTATTATGGAGTACAATTAGTGTATGACCATCCTATATTCACTTGCAGCCAACAAGCCCTCCTGCAGCAGGATGTTTTATGGTTCTTGTTGTACACCAGCAGAGGTAAAGCCTACTTAGGACTTCACATAGAGGCCTATATAGGATCTCTGTCCAGAACTCAAATTACTTTAACATCCATCTGACTCTAGGCTCCTTCCAGGACCTGACTAGGAGGCAACAACACCCTGAGGGAAGCAGAACCCACCCTGAGCATAGATGACTTCTCCAATTCCTGCTGTTCCTCATCAGTTGGGAAGTCTGCCCTCCCTACAACTTAAATAATATTCTTACTTTTTAGTGAGAAAACACCAATCAGCCAAGTAACACAGCAGTCTGACACACGGTTGCACAAAAATCCCCAGTGAGATCTACCCCTCAATAGCTAGGATCCAAAATTCAACCTCATTATGCAGTCCTAAAGCACTCCACAATATTTGTGCTGTAATAGCCACAAAGCATATTCCTGCTCCAAAATGGATCTTCTCTTCCATTATGCTCAATTTTGCCATTAGAGATATTCCAGTTTATAAAGGACAAAATAAACACAATGTCTATGGCTTCTTGCATGGATCAGCTGAAATACAGGTCCCTTGTTCTCATCAGCCTGTTGGCATCAGCAGGACACAGCCCACCACACAATTCCTGCAGCTGCCCCCTGCTAGTCACCCCTTGCCCAGGCTGTCTATTGTGTTCCCAGTCTGATGAATGCCCTTGCCCAGCCAGAGGGTAGGAGTTGGGAAAACATCACAGTCTTGACGAAAGGAGAGCTACCCTGGACCCAGAGAGAAGTGCTGTGGCCACTTCGCCACAGGGGTCTGCAAGTGAAGATTCCTGTCTGAGATGAAACTTGGCCTCCCTCCACTTGTGTTTTCCCACCTGCAGCTACCCTAAAACCAAACAGAAACATAAGAAAAACGGCCAAAAACACCACCAACCCAACCCAACCAAACCACACCCCATAATTCTGCAGCACGGCTTTGCACAACTTACAATTTCAATTGAAGTTACAGGAATAGCATTTTAATATGCTGCGTAATTTCTTAGTTGCTGAATAAGACCACCGGAGAAGAAGGGAAACAAACAGAACATGGATAAAACATTGCTGTTGACCCCTTTGGTGCTCTGGACATGAATGATCTCTAAAGTTCACAACCCAGCACCCCTGCTTCACGTACTCAAATAAATAAGAGAACAAGAATGAACTGCCAAACCTAAGGAGTGCTGCAGACAGTATCAGCGGGAATTTCTCATTAATAATTCCTTTTCTTAACAAACAAGTTTTCATTCTTTTAATGACTTTTTAAGAATGATCAGTGAGGACATTACCTCCACCTTGAAGTCATTCCAGTTACCTAACTTGCTAGTGATTTTACAAGGTTTCATAGATATCTCACGCATCCTTAAACAGAATTGGCTTTTGAACACAAAATCTTCAAAGAAGCTCTGCTTCCTGCCGGCAACATTAACTTGCACAATTCTGAATAACAGCAGCATGCAGGCATTTGACACCCACAATTAAAGAAAAAGATTATTACAAACACAGTTTGGTCATCAGTTTGATACAGACACCCCAGTGTGCAAGTCAGCCAACAGAAACTGATATGCCAGTGCCAAACTCAGAGACAGGTACACAAGCTTTCCCCTCCCTCCTGCGCTTAACTTACTGGAAAAGCCACTTCCTCCACTTACCCAGACATACCTACATCGCCTGAAAATAGAAAAACAAGGTAAGAGTATGTTTTTATAGAAGAAACAGATATAGTTCAGAAAGAAACCAGGGAGATACTGAAGTTTGCAGAGCTGCGTAGGACTGGGATTCCAATTTTACAGGTCTTTTTCCTAGAATGGCTATGAAATCCTGATTGTGCAAACTCATCTATATACCAGGGAAGTATAACAGAGGAAATTAAGAAAAAGTAACGCTGTCAAGAAGCAGTAGCCTGTAGAGGAGGACAAAGGATTCAACCTGTTAACTCTACCAACACGTTACTCAAGCAGCTCATTGCCACTCTTCAGAGCAGAGCACAGTGCAGGGAAAGAGGAGACCACTGTACCTTCTACAATACTCATTAATGTTTTCCCCTCAGCAGCCAATTATCACCGTTTCCAGTTCTCCCAGCACCAGCATCCTCATTTCATGTACAGAACAGTAGTGCACACACACACACATAATTACTTGCCAAAATACAAAAGGACCATGTGATGCAGCTGCACACAAAGTGGAATAGAAACAGAAACTCCACTCCAGGTGTGACTGAGCACGTCTGCAAGAAAAAGCCAGTGCTAGACATCTAGTTCATGTTGTGCAAACTGCATTTTGATTTTGAGATGTCACACATGGACTGCATTCGCCAAGCCATCTTGCAGGTAGGTTAAATCCTGTCAATTTTAGAAAAAAAAAAAAAAAGATCAGAGAAATCATGCTGTAGAGACAGGAATTCAAGTCTGGCTTGTCAGGAACACAGTTCCACATCTCTTAGTTTGCATGAGAACTAACCAATGAGGTAAACAGGAACCCAACATGTAGTTTGGTGTATTTGTCCATCTGTTTTTCTTTTCCTCAGTGTATGTTTATAGTAACATATTGGTGTAATAACAAAATAACAATTTTTAAAAGACGTATGTTTTCAGAAGCTTTTTAGTCATTGTTTCCACCGTTATCAAACACCACTATGGTAATGTGAATTCTCCTGGGAGCTATCAACATTTGACTGCAGCTGGAGTTTGCTTTTCAGACTGTTTGAGCTGGCAAGGTAAGGACCTGTTGATCACATCCATTTTCTAATTGATGACAAGCAATAAGCAGCTGCAGGAGGAAGAAAAACAAAAAAAAAAAGAAAAAAGACCCCAAGCCCCAAAACCCCGTTGTTGAACTGCAGAACACGTACATTCGCATGGGAGCTGAGGAACCACATTAGGGAAGAAAACAACAGCAAAACCTGAGCAAGGGAAGTAATTATGTCAATTAAGAAGTAGTGAACAACTGATTGACACCACATTAAAGATTCACCAGAGAGATGCAATGTAAGAATCCTGCCTCCAAAACAAACATCAGCACTATGTGATAGAAAGTCTGCATAAGATCATTCACAAGAGAGTAATAATCATGTAAAAAAAAAAAAAAAAGGCAAGCCAGTTTGGAACAAGAAGTTTTGCACATCTTTAGCTGGTTTCTAATCAAGTGGAAAATTTGGTTACAGACTTCAAAATAGTAATACACTTCAGGCTTTCTATTCCACAGGTGAAAACAATTAGGGAACAAAAAACACCCTCCTCTCCACAGCTGTGGTTACAATATGATCAAGTCACACAGGAGTAACACTCAGAATTATGATCTCCAACACTAAATCAGAAATCAGCATGCAAGACCAGTCATAAGCCAGGGCAAAGGCTCACCTGCCTCAGCGGCCCATTTCTGACACTGAGAGTGGGTGCCTGGCAAAGACAGCAAAGCCCTATGAAATCTCCCAGAGTCTGGATGATTTACTGAAATCAGATTTTTACGTAACAGAAAACAAAACCCATAAAAACACCAGAAGGGGACAATTCATGTTACCTGTCCATATTCTTTCATGTTTGCAGATGGACAATACTAAACTCTGAAAGAATGTGAAAAAAATCACCTTGTTGTATATTGTTTTCAGGGTTTATCAAAGAGAGAAGCTTACCCCTGCAGCAAAGAAAAATTAGGTTTCTGGACTCCTGCTCATGACTTTCTGAAAGAACTGATTATCTCCCTCCTCTCTCTGTCAGGTGACAGAAGTTGGAAGTCAAGACTAGTCTGGCTCAAGACATCAACAAGGTAGGTACTCAGACGAGAAGAGTTGGTTTGAAGGAGTAAAGACATTTCTGTCACAGAATGCTGTGGGATTGGAAGGGACTTCTGGAGATCATCTAGTCCAGCCCCCTGCCAAAGCAGGTCCACACACAGCAGGTCCAACAGGAACATGTCCAGCTGGATCTGGAATGTCTCCAGAGACAGAGACTCCACCACCTCTCTGGGCAGACTCTACCAGGGCTCTGACACCTTCACAGGGAAGAAGTTCCTCCTCATGTTTAGATAGAACTTGTTATGTTCAAGTCTGCGCCTGTTCCCTCTTGTCCTGTCCCTGGTCATCACTGGAAAAAGCCTGGCCCCATCCTCTTGGTACCCACCCTTGAAGTATTTATAGGCACTGTCCTGCTACCACTTTTGCCTACATGAGAGCCCTGAAAAATCTTCCAGGGCTCTGCCACCTTCACCCCAAAGAGGTTCCTCCTCATATTCCAATGGAACTTCCCAGGTTCCAGCTTGTGCCCGTTACCCCTCAGCCTATCACTGGGAAGCGCTGAGGCTACAACCTCCTTCAACCCACCCTTGAACTCAACTCATCCTCCTTCAACTCAGCCTTCCCTCCCCCCTCTTTCCTACTGAGGCCGTGATTTCTGCCATAACTCAATGGCATGAAGCACTTCTGGGTAGCTCTGGGCAGGAACTGTATTTGCTGCCTTCTGCGTGTGGATGCATTTTCTCTGCTGATGCCTGACTCACAACCAGGATAATCATCAGCGGCTGCTGACCACAAAGGGTTTACAAATGGCCTCTGGCCTCAGTATTTTTAGACATCACATAAAGACTTTGAACCTCAACTGGAATATCAGAGGATCAGGCCTGACTCTATGAGTCACACAACCCCGTAGAGCTAATAAGGATCTCAGACTCATTTTTCGAGGCCAGTTTGACAATATGAGTAGAAAGCAACAAACAACTTTTTGTCTTTACAAGTGAAACATAATGATACCTCAGTTAGCTCTTGAAAAACCTTGCTGAGATTCTGAAATAATCCCCCCAAATGTGTTGGTTTTTTTTTTTAAAGTTGCCATTGTGAAAAAGCTGAGAAACATACTACAGTTTAGTAAGCTACAGGATCAATAAAAGCAGAAGAAACCAAAGCATACCAACAACGTCTGACGCAGTTTGATCATGAATTCATATCAGACAGGTTTGTGTTATTATGAAGCACTGGATGATATGAAGAAACTTATTGTGACCTGAAACTCTCTCAGACAACTTTAAAGTTGGTTTGTACGAGAACATCTCTTGAGCCCAGACTGCATTTGGTTTGGTGAAGCTGTTTGAGGAAAGAACAGAAATACGATACCACAGCAAAAGCCAGTTCATTGGGATTGGAAGCAATTGCTTACAGCTTTATGTTTCAATAAATAAGAGCAAAAGCATGTCTTTTTTCATATCAGCTTAATCTTTACTCTCATGATGCTTATTTAACCCACTTGTGCCAATATTAAGACTTAGTAAAGATATAAAGCACAGATCTAAGGGCAGTGTAACGTGAACTGCCCTCGTCAGAGAGGCCCACGTGCCCTGGCTGGTAGATCTTGAGAGCTGGGTGCTGGCTCTGGTTTTTGTATCCCTGTCCTTGCTCCCTGCACCAGAGTGCTGTTGGCTCCCTCTGCATCAACACTCAATAGGACAGCATTGGCTTTGGTGTGCTTTATACTGGTAGCAGCCCAGCAATCTTCAACAGAATATATCAAAGTCCCATAATTTATGTTCTTCTAAGAGCAGCAGCAATGGATTCACTTAAGAGCTTATTTTAAAAGTCTATTACTACAAATTTGGTATATTTTTTTTCATAAGAGGCTAAAGGGACTTTATCTTCTTTTCACATCATCAACAGGCAGTACACTTTGTCTCACTATTGGAGCAAGCATTAGTAACAATTACCAGCAGCTCTGGGGTTACAAATAATCACTTTATAGATAGGCATTTCACAGAATGGTAGGAAAATACTTCTGGGTAACTCTTTCCTCTTCAAATATTTTATTATATTTAGGGGATAATTTTTAAGACATTCACCTCCAGGTACCAATACTTTAATTCCAACTATGATGCACCTAATTCTAGGTGGTTTAAGTCAGAAAACAAAGATTTTAAACCTACCGTTCCTTCTGATCATGCATCGTTTTGGATTTATTGGTTGGCACAAGGCTCTTCTACCAGATACCATTTGTAGATACTCAGCCCACTTGATTACTTCATTTGCCTCCTCATCAGCTTCACTTTTACATCATTTGGTAACCTAGATGCACTTGATGCAGCTATGCTTAAGTCTTTTCTCATGTACTGGATATTCTCTGGTGGTCTTACATCCTTTTTATTTCTTCTGGTTTTATTAGGTGTCTATTGCAACTGAATATTTTACCCTGAGGAGCTTCAATTATTTATGAACATAGAATATTTGCTGGGTTTCACAGTATATGGTTTCCATTCACCATCTAAATGACTTTGTACATGAACAGAATAATCTGTGCTTAATTCTCCAAGTGCTTTTGTAGAACTGTTTAGAGTTCCCAGTTCAGCTAATTTCCTTCCTCAATCATTAACTTTAATTTAGTTTTATGTCTTTTATGAAAGAAATTGAACTCAGTAAGGTGGCTTGAATTTTAACCTTCTAAGCCCTTGCTTTACTAAACCAAGGTTTTGCATTAAAATATTTTTGGATTAAAAAAAGTGAGCCTACTGTAGTGACTATCTTCTCTCATAAACCAACAGCTTGTGGCTTCCTCAGCTACATTGTGGATACGATGCACTCATCAAAACTGTGAAACTATTTCAAAGCTGAATTTCAAACTACTTTCACTGAGACACAGCTGTTCACATCAATACCGAAAACAATTTTAGCAGGACCATTCGCAAAAGCAACTGCTCATAAATTTAAGAAGAGAGTTCATAATAAATTGCAATCGATTGATCTTTCTCTTGAAATGCTGCCAAAATTTCACTAAGATGAATGTATTCAAGTACAGCCTCTGTTCCAAAACAGGTAAGTAAAATGGTTCCAATAACCAGTATCTATTTTAGGCTACTTTACACTGGCTGACAAATTAAAACAAGCAACACAACTTCTTTTTCTGCCTCTGTTGTGTATGCAACACAATTTGCATACAGCTATGAAGCAGAAAATAAAGAAAGGTAGTATCTGCCAAAATAAAAGCAGACAAATTCCATTCACGTGCACTTACTCTTAGCATCACTACCAATATCAATGCAAGTTAAATAGCTTAAACTATACCTTCAGCAGTGACAGGTAGCCCCTCTTTCCCAGCCTCTTACATTGCACCCCAGCAAGTCCTTCTCCTCCTTGTTTTCAGTAATTCTGGAACAACTAACACATGTGGACGATCTAACCGGATCCTCGTCTGTAGAGCACGACCAGCTGAGGAGGAAACTGGTGACCAGCTATTCCACAGCCACCTAGGCATATGTATGTACAGGGTATAAAAAGCCAACACACTTCTGCATACAAATACAAGCAACTGCTATTCACACACCACACCTGGCAGGTGACAAGCCCACTAAGTTACACTGATGTGTCTGCTAACACGCTCAGCAATCCACAAATGTCTGAAGGAACAAGAAATTCTCCGTTACTCAGAAAAATGAACATCCAAAGAAACATTTGTCAGTCCATGAGGCTAATGAACTGGGCTAAACCCCTCAAGCCTTTGTCCAACCTCCACTGGGACTTTTGAGGATGACATCCTTGGGAGCATTGCTGGGATCCTACTACATATCACCTGGAAAGTAATTTGCACAGTTTTTTCTACGTCAGCACGTGACCTAACTTTAAACTGAAATCCAAAAGGACTGAAAGGGAATTTACATTCTACTTCCATTCCCTTCAATGGCATTGTCATAAAGGTTCAACTCATTTTGAAGCCTAAATACCTAGCACCATATTTAACTGTCACCTTTTACCTAAATCCACAATCTAATAAAAAACCCACAGATGTAAACCATAACCTTTTTTTACCAATGCCCAAAGATAGCAATGTCTGCTGATTCCATGTTTTCTTCCATTAATCACCACAGCCACCATAAACTGTATGGATAGCCTCATATCTGAATCCTCTCTTACTCTGAAAAAGCTTGACATTTGAATTTCATTTCCTGTACTTTTCTGTAGGAAATAGGAAAAATAATTACAGGTATCACTGCTATGCACATGAACAGTCATGATCAGATAGACCCAAATGTGGAGTTCATGTGGGTAAGCACAGGGCCTCTTGGAGGTAGACTTAAATGAGAATGCCAGAAAGGCCTTGTGCATGCAAAATGGTAACAGGGATGCAGAAAAACAGTCCCCTCAGCTCATGTTAGATTTGAAAGAAATTTATTAGATATTTTTAGTACTTTCCCTGTTTAACAGTTAATGCTTCTTGTCTTTCCCGTGGCTCTACAAAACAGTATTGGCTTCTGAAAAAGACAAAGTTAAATATGCATAATCCCAATCAAGCACAGGGGAGCGGCACCTGATCTGCCCTTAAATATGAGCGTTACCGAAGACATAAGAGCAGTGTTAGAGAAAACAGCAAAATTACCTCCTGAACACACTGAGGAACAGTACCCTTGAGATGGAACAGCACAGAGATGTGGAACTAGATGCAAGTAACACACTCTGAAGCAGAGGAGAGTCTTTCCTGTGAAGCAGTGCTGAATTCTTCTGTCCCCCACAGGGACCAAACACGGGATTGTGAAGGCTAGCTAAGCACCAAGTCATCAGCTGGGCTTTTCTGTCTTTTATACTGTAACTCATTTAGAGTATGTGTTTTTCCTTTCACATCCTTAGTTTTGTTTTCATCTACATTCGTATGTTTTGTGAATTGTAAATACACTTTTATTTCCTTTTACGATAACTGGGCTCGAATACAGGTGGCATTTCAGCTCCTTGACTGGCCCCAAAGCACTGGAAATTGTAAAAGTGACAGCTGTTTTACCCAGCTCAATGGACCAGGCCCTTCCTCGGGTACACGCAACGACCAGGAAGCCTGAGAGAAGCTGGTTGGTTTTGGTGTCAAGCACCAAGGTGCCAAGTCAGCAGGTGGAACACCCATGATATCCAACAATTTTTATAACAAAGGCCTTCACTCATCTAATGCATTCCATAAACAGAAACTAACAACGAAAGAAAATGCTTCGGGGCAAAGGAGGAGGAGCTCAGATTGAGTTCATACTAGCAGAGAAGTAGCCTTGGAACACGCAGCAAGCAGTGGTTCAAGCTGTTGTGGCCTTAAATAGTTTCAAGCCTTCATCATCTATCTACCTGATTCCCTACAGACCAGGAGCGGCAGAACCGAAGACATCAGGAGAAGTGAACATCTCTTGTACTAGTAAACCACAAAGGTAAAAATACTCACTACTAAAAAGCCAGAGATGGAATCCAGCTAATGAAGTCTGTCTCCTACCTAAAAAGACTAAGACGCAAATATACTCACAGCAAAAAAAAAAAACATATTTAGTGTTATCTTTTTTGTGTATTGATGATACAAAAACAAATTCAACCCTTATTTAATTACTTGCAACGATTGGCACATTCTTCGTAACAAATAACTATGCTTTGGAAAAAATCCTAAATTTACCGCTTTGATCCTCAAGCTGCGAGCGCTTAGGATGTACTCAGTTAATAAGTGCTTGCAAAACTGACAGACATGTTGTTTACAGAAATCTCATTAAATTGCCTCTGTTCTCCAGACGGATGGCGGAAGTCACTACAGTACAAATCTCAAATCTCTGTGCAGAATCTGCGATCTTAGAGGATTAACTATGAATCCCTTAAAGGCAAACTAATATTTTTGAAATACCTGTTTAAGACACAAGCAAAATACGTGCAAGAGATGTTACTGCATTGTCCACACTAGTTTCCAGCAAAGGTGGGGAACTCTTTTGCCGCGATGCACAGGATAAGTGCTCTCCATGTTACCAAGCAAATACAGAAAGCAACAGACTAAAAATTTATACATAAAAATTTATTACACTAAGCTTTACTTTATCCAAATAATGGTGTGGTTTCACAAATGGAGGGGGGTGGAAGAAGGAGGAAGGAAATTTAATCACACCAGTTCTGCTGCTTTTTCTTTAATTTAGGCAGGAAAAAAACCAAACTAATGATGAGGTATCCTTTCTGAAAGAAATGAGGCATGAAACACCCCACTGTTACACAAACTGCCCATTCTCCTGCAATTTTCCCAGCTAGCTGGATCCAGAGAACACTCTGCAGAGAGAAAACAGTTAATAAAACTGTCAGATACTGCCTACGTTCAGTCCTGCAAGAGGTGGGAATGGCACTTTGACAAACACCATCTCCCACTTCCCAGAACTCAAAATAGTTTGGAGCCAAGGGTCCAGGGAAAGATGTTTAGTAAGAGAGACTAAATTTTAGCTGATACTCTATTTTCTGTTAGCATTTGTCAAGTATGCATGACTGTATTATTCAGTATCAATAGACAATTAGGCAGTTGTAGTTTACTGGAATATAAGCTTCAGTTTAACATGTAATTAGACTGACATTGCAACAGTCATCATTTGCTCTGGCATTCCTGACACTAGGTTCTATACTGATTAGCCCCAGATAACCCATTTCTGATGGCTATTCTCGTACAACAGGTGAAAAAACAGCAATTGAGAACTGATAAATCATCTAATTCTTTTTGTGTGTATGTCCAACTGACAAAAGAAAAAAACATACACTAAATGATCATAACTCCTCAGGTGTCTTCAGGACATCTGGCTTCCTTAAGTTTATGTCAAGCCTGTCATTTTCAGTAAAACAGTGATTCAAATCCTGTATTAAATTAACTCTTCATGCTGGAATTAAATTCCCAGCTTCTATGTGGCACAAAGTTGTTTATCCATCTCAGTTCTATTACCAGAAAAGCTAAAAAAAAAAAGGTCTTGCTGAATCAAAACATTTGAAGGTTACAGAAATGATGTTATTATGCATGAAAAATGTGCTGCACTTAAAAAGAAGCAGTAGACCTTCCTGTCCAGAGACATCACCAGCTCAATCACCAGAAAGATCAAAAGCAGCTATTTGCTCAAAGTAATTGGCTTCTTCTATAAGATTTTCACACATCAGTGATTTTGCCATTCCTACACCTCCGCTCTTGAAAACTCAGCACTTGACTTGATGATCCATCAGGACAGCTGAAGAATGGATTATTGTTTGTATATAAAATATCTACTCATGGTCTAAAATATTCACTGCACTCAACAGTCATTTGAAAATATTTTATTTGGTCAGCAGCAAACGCCTTCTTGGAATATAAATGGTGGCTACAGCTTTTTGTAATCTTATAAGTACAGTACTGCTTTTGCTCAGAAATGAAGTGTTGTAGCGGTAGACTAAAGGATTTGTCATTCTCCAGTGTTTCATTTTTATGAACCTCAGAAAGGTTCCCCAGCAGTCGAGGTTCTTATCAAGCAGCTGCAGGAATCTACAGCTTCGTTTTAAAACTCATGGTTGTCCTTGGCCTCAAAGTTTCTTGCAACAATCCAAGATTAGTGTTCATTATAATAAGGGCCAGCATTCAACTGGCCAAGAATAGCAACTCAAGTACATGGGGGCCTTAAACAACTACCTACAAAGCAAAGGATGAGGTTCTTTGTAAAGCTGGAGACAAGGCTTTTGGTGAAGAAGCGTGGGGGGAGAACGTTAACCTGCGTGCTCATGCCATGTGTACAGGATTTTAGGTAAAAAGACACGTGATAAAGAAGGCATTTCAGCTATTGCATCAGCCAAAAACAGAATGGGGAAAAGATGAAAAATTAAATAAGTGGATAAATACTTGCTGCAACGCCACTGACCACTGAGAGTACACAGATTTTTTCATATAATTCTCGTGCCATTTAAGAAGGGAAAAGGAAAGGAGAAAAAAAAAAAAAAAAGAAGCAGAATGGGAAAAAAAACCCCAAACCCAAAGAAAAAAACTTGTGAAGTTTACTTTCAAAGGGAATAGAAGCTATTATCCAGCAACAGATGTCCAGTCAAGATACCTGCTGCAGGACTGCTGCAACACCAGGCTAATGATAAACAAGACTTTCCGAATTTTATGCAATTATGTGAGCCATTATCCCCCTAGGAAAACATATTTAATAATTAAAATATTAATTTCCCCACACTGTTCAAAAGGAAATCTCAAGCTGCAACGGGCACATCCAAAAGCTGTTACTACTTTGTCCTGAACAGAATTTTTGAGGCACTGGTTGCCAGCCTTTGAGATGTGAAACAATTCAGATTCAGTAGATTTTCCCCAGTTTAGCAGAGGTTATTTTCAAAAAATCCAGCTCTCAGTCTACCATCAAAATTGCAGGTCAGGGCTATTCTTTTCTAGATTTACTAGTCTCAGGCGCCCAGGTTTTGCATTACAGACTGTCCAACTCCTTATTATGCTGGCAGCCTCGCAACGCCGCAGAGAGCTCAGCTTCCATGAAATTCAGGTATGGGCCATTTGACGCACATTATACAGAATGAGATAGCTCCCCTGAAGTAAGTGGCTGTGTTAAAACTGGTTACTTTTTCTAATCTTGCAATTATCTTTCACTATCTCCTCTCTTTCCCACTCTCACAACACCACAAGATTAAATATGAGTTTAAAACCACATCTGACAACTTTTCTGATGTTTTTGTCATCTCTCTTGCATAGTTCAATCGTTTTTCCTCCCAGTTCAACAATTATTTTTCCCCTTGTCAGTAAGATGCTTGACATTATTCATTCCTAAAGACTCTCATCTTCCTCACTGCATGGAATTAGTCATTGCGGTATCGAATGCTTTTCCGTTTTCAGCAAAACCAAAACACTCCTCTGCTTAATTAATTCCATTAGGTTCTTGATTTATATAAAAATAATTAAGAGTAGAAGCTGGTACTGAAAAAAAAAAAATAATCCCAACATTCTCCATTCCAAGTCAAGGGACGTGCAAAAGCTCTGACGTGGAAGTGCTCTTATGCACAATTTCTGCCCATGAAAAGAAACTTCATAGTGTTCTCTCAGATGCAGAGTATACTACTAAAGGCTAATGCCACAACTGAGCAAGCAGAGGGCCAAGGTGGAATAAAACCCTGCAGCAGCCCTATGGCTGCAGGTGTACCAACCTTGCCAGGTATTATCGCTACAGAGGAAAGGCAACCACCTTCCAGCTCTTTTTTGTCTGCCCCTAGATGCTCACCGATCTCACAGATCATCACATACCTTACTTTTTAGACCTCGTGGTTTTCACTCGTGGAGCTTTAGATTTCCAAGTTTAACAATTTTCTGAACCGTTAACACACAGTTTAAGTGAGAGTCTTCAAAATGAAACTTCTGCTATCAGCTATTTACTGTTGTCTTTTTTAAGGACCTCATGAGAATTAATTCTTCCCCGATCCACTGTAATTAGCTCTGCTTGGTCTGGATGCAAGCAAATGCAAGAGAAACATCAGAGGAGCTACAAATTCAGGATGTGGCAGCTCAGCACTGAAAATTAGTCCCCTTACTTCAAAAAAGGCAATAGTAACCTCCTCAGAGAATCCTTCAGTCAGTCACTCCACGTGTTCATGTGAGCTGCTGTCTCCATACAGTACTAACCAGGTGAAGTACAGGCCCAGTGATACAAATAACCACCTCTTTTATAGTATTTTTCAGACTGGGAATGCAGTCGGGAAACCAGCAGTCCCAGTTTCATTGATCTGGACGGTCTGCCCCATACAGACTTGAAATATCTGGATTGCTACTGGGCAGTTCACATTAACATTCAGTAATCAGGATATATGGTCACTACTACCATTTTTTTCCCTTTCAGTTTCTTCTTTCAAAAACTGCACATTCTTCCTCTTGCAAATTTAAGAAACTTAAAAAACATGCCATTTGGAAGACAAAGAAATGCAGAAATGCATCGTTTAAGAGAGAGTCAAAGCCTTCATGTATGACAGTGAGGTGCCTGGGAAATGACAGTTCACATGACAGACTTACAGAGACTTACATCCTCACCCCTCTTGAAATACACTTACTGGTGTCAAAATTACATATTAGTCAAGGTCAGGGGACACCTCTTCTAATGTCAGCTGTAACTGCAGTAAGTACAAGCATGTGACAGAAGAATTAGCTACTCTTTTGAGACTTGTGACCTGCAGAACATCTTGAGCATTATGCACACCAGAGACCAAACATTTGAGGACAAAATCAGAAATAAAAGAACGAAATTTAATTAAGGCAGAGTAAGAATCTGCACGTTAGTGTAGGTGAGAAAGTTGAGGTACAGCTGCAGCTTTATTCAGAAAACTCCCCTTAAAAAGAGTTTAAGCTGAAAAAACAGGAAAATGTAACGTCATGGCCATGGCCTCATTTCTTACGGAAATTAAAAGTTCCTTAAAAACTTGGAACCAGACAGCAGTTCTGGGAGCTTTGCAATTTGTATCACCACAGAACTGAGCTTATTAGGACTAAATGTCTTCCAGCGAAGGGCAAATACAAAATGTTCAATTCTCTCTAGCTTTTTTTTTTTTTTTTGGTGCTTTTTCCTCTTAAAACTGGGACTTGGCCAAAAGAAACTGTGCCTGCAGGAAACTTAAGTTGCACAGACCGGATTTCAGGCAAGCATCCATTCTCATCTCGGCAGGCTCAGCAGGGACTAGGCTCCAGAACTGCAGCATCAACACAAAAGGGCAATTAGATCATAAATGTAATTAAGAATCTCCGCATGCTTCTTAGGTGTGCTACCTGATAGCACCTTACATGTTCTGCTGAGGGAAATGTAGCTGTTTGCTTCCCGGAACAAGCAAGAGTAACCTGTGAGGAAACCAGGGAGTTAACTCAGAGGTAAGTGTTTGGTAACACGGAACATCTCCTTAGCTGACTTTCTGCCAAGCTGCCCGTTTCTTTTTCTCTTCTCACAGGAGACACTTCAATGGGCTATGAATTCAATGCATGCAATAAAAATACAGTATAATAAACAGATTTTCCACAAAAATCTCACGCTGGAGGACTGCTTCTACACATGTGTTGCAATAAGACAAACCCCCAGTTTACACTGAGGTGTGGTCACAAGCACACACCAGTGCAGCCTACCCATAAAAGCATTGCAAAGGCAAGTTTAGAATAAGCAATTATACTTCTTGTACAATGATAACAACCACTCCCAACGGGAACTGGCCAACAGCCCCTGGGCAAAGGACGTACGCCACAACTGAAGAGAAAAGGAAAACTCAGAATAGCAATTTTTTCTACTGCTGCATTACACATTCAGAGAAAACTGCACAATTCTTTTTGTGTTCATGATAAAGGCACTCAACTTTTTTCCTTTTCGCTGAGTAAGGAGAGAAAACAAAAATTAACCTATGGATTTCTGGGAAGTACTGACTGAGTTGCTATGGTCTAAAATTTATTTCAATAGTAAAAAAATGGTAATTCAAGATTTCACTAATTATGATACTGATGTCACACATGTATGACCCAAACGTGGACACGATGTCCTACAGCATTTCACTTCAAAGAAATACAGAAATCCTGATGATACAAATCTAACTTCCTTTTTAGTTTTGCTACAGAGGTAATCTCATTTTATTTCTTTTAAATTAGAAAATAAGGGAAACAATCTCTGGAGCTTACTGTCACAGATGAGAGAACAGGTCTTGCTGGCCTGCCAAGCAGTAAACCAGAAGGCAAAAATATCTCAATTAACATGATTTGACTGTAATAAATAGCTGGCTCTGAGCACTGATTTCCCCATGAAATCTCCCATCATAAAGAAAGAATAGCAAGAAACACAGTATTTTTGTTCTGACTCAGTACAAAAATAACTCTCCATAATTTATAATTCTTTTCAGGATTCTTCTTTTACCTTTCCATACAAACCACAACATATTTGTTTGCACTGAAAAATAAATCTCTTCCTGTTTTAGCTGATCAATTGTGGCTCACGGCCAAGAGCAAAAAAGCGATGGGACAGTATCGTTGCAGCTTCACTCAGAACAGCGAAGTGTAGAAAGCTGACAGCTGAAATGAAGCAGGGAAACAGACAGCTATAGATCTGAGTGGCCTGGCTGCAATTACTCAGAAGGACATCAACATTTTAATGTGGTTTTGAATGTGTGTTATATTTAGGGGAAAAAGTGGCAGATCACTGGGATGCTAAGAACTTTCCACATTAACAACTTAAAAAGCATTTGTAAACAGTGCTGAATTTTGCTCTTTGATTCACAAATTGGGTATGAAGTATATCTCCAGAGGAATTTATTTTCTTCAGTATAGGAGGAAAACGTTCCTGCCAGTATTGAAGATGGAAGTTTATTCAGAGTTGCTCTGTTTGCCTCTACAGCTTCTTCCTAGAGCTCTCCTTCCATCCAGTCATTGCTTATAGCACTTGGGTGAATAAAAGCAGTATTAGAACAGGTCTAACTGGCAGGATCCAAGTTCAGACCTCTTGGGGTGGTACGAATCATACCCAGAATTTGCCTGGTTCTTATGTCTGCTGAGATGTTGCCACCTTCTCACAAGAACAAAACACAGTGATTTCTACCTAAGGCTGAAGAGAAGAAATTGAGAGTTTCACAGCACCCAATATAAGAAATACACAGAAAAAAAAAAGACTTGTAATGCTCAAGAATTAAAGTGAAGGAGAAAGGCAAACTCCCCTGTTGAGTGGGCACAAGCTCTGCTTAAGATTTGTTCCTTCTCAGCTTAATCCCCAGAAATACACAGTGCATATGTGCAGAATAGGAAACAAGTGCACAATTTCCTCTTTTCTCTCCTTGCCTTCCAGAAAGACACTCCTTTTCTTCAGTACAAAGGATACCCTTTGTACACAAAAGTGGAACATAACACATACTGCCCATTACATATTTTTTAATTTGAATAGCATGCCATGAAAAATGAAGAAATTATTTCACTCTCACTAAAATTAAGGCAATTACTTTTCTTGCAGAATAGACTTACAAACATCTTTTTTTTTTTTTTAAAACGGAGTAAATTTCTCTTCCAATGCTGTGTCACAAGTGGAATATATCTTCAAAGTTAAATTTTTTCCACTTTCTCTTATGATGGCATCAAATTTTTGTAGGCCATCAGCTGTCAAAAATGAAAACTGTACAAAAACAGAAACAGATTGCTTTCTTCAACAAATGTGAGTGAGGCCATCCTAATTCTTTCAAACCTAGGAAGACTTTTTGAATTTCTGCTTCTAAATATATAGAAAGCCCTAAGCAGTATCGTTCTGCTGGAAGGGCTGGATGTCTCTGTGTTTTTTTCAGCAGAAGAGCACACTCTCCACAGCCTGGAGACAGAAGCGCAGCTTAAGCTGTACCACTACTCGTGTTATCCAAAGATCTTGGCAAGGTCTTCAGAACAGCAAAACAAAAAAAACCTGAACTAGCATTTCAGCATTATTAAAAAATCAGAGAAGAGTACATAAAACGATTTCAACGTGTCTTAATACATCATATCAATCTGCAAACTGCCACACACCTCTTCATGCTTCACCCTTGTATAACCTTATACAAAGCCTTTCAATTTCTTTCCAAATTTATTTTCTTCCAGCTTTCCTTTGTCTTGAACATAACTGATGATGCATCTAGCAGTTCCATTCACGCACCACAAGCAAAAAGCTTCTTTACACAGTAATGTAAGCTTGCTAGTCTTCAAGACTTGCTTGACTTTACCAATCTTGCAAAATACATCTTTTTTTCAAAAATGTTAATGCAAACTTGGAATGGGCTTGTGCGTGTCTTCACACATCACTGAAGGATTTAGTTATCCAGAGGGTGTATCCATAACTTCATTAACTTCATTCGGCTATGGAATAGTCCAGCATTCCCTCCTTCTTCATCTCTAGCAATAGTGAGAAAGCTCTGAGCGCAAAAACTGAAGAAAGCTTTTACTTTGAGAACTCTGACAATTGTTCTGGTGTATTTCAGCAATATTTAATATTTTATTTCTAAAATGCTGTCTCTCTGCTAACTATATACTTGAAATTTTTTTCACACGGACAGAAGGTAACTGTTCTCTTCATTTTCTTTCTCCCAACACTGTGGTAAATAGAAAAAGTTGCAAGACTGACCTATACACTTGTGTCTCTCCAAGTCCCTTTCTCTTCTTGCATTTCACTTATTGTTGTGCAAGCACAACAGTACCCAGCTTTGAGGCCAAAAAGCCACTGCCAGCTCCAAAACTTTCTTCCAAGACATGGAGGTGACCACCTGGGACCCACACGTTCCTACGTGCTGCGCTGCACGATGGCTGCATAAACCATCTGCCACAGCCTCGGGAGCAGACAAATGCTGGCCTTGGAAAGCATCATCTCATTTTCTGCTGAGCCACCCCTGAAACTCCTTTGCGTACAGCATGTGTAGCAACTCTGTTTATGATTTTATACCAGAAAGGCACTCTGAGAAGTAAGGTGTCAGATAAAGACAACACAAAATATTTAGCTCCGTATTTTCTGTCCCACAAGACCTCCCAAGGGCTGGGGGGTAAGTGCTGCTCCATGCAGAACAGGATTATCCTGAGCAGGCTCTTGGGCCACATGAAATATTCCCAGTACTGCCACCTATCCAGCCAATTGCATAAGGACATTCCGAGGACTGACAGATATCCCTCAAGGCATGTTAACCTCCCAGTCACAAGAGGAACCAATATACAGTATTTTAATATCATATCACCACCAATCAAGTGCCTAATTGTCACAATTCAATTTATTTGGGTACTAAGCAGAAGGTATATAAAAAATTAAAATAAAATAAAAAGTCAGCTAACTACGTCAAACTCAGTTATATTGATTCTAGCTTGTTTTCACTTCCTTGCGTTTCATAATCTACCCTGTCAACTCTCGTTTTCCTTCATTTAAAAGACCGAGTAATGACTGCGAAGCCGCTTGCTGCCCTTTGCAAGAGAGGAAGCCCGCTCTGTTGGCTGCTGTACCTTAACCTCGCAGGATTAGGGAGCAGGTGAGCCTCAAGAGCCACAGACCAGAGCTTCCTTTGAAGGTTTTTAACTGTGTGAATTAGCATCAAAGCTGAATGCAAGTTTTGTGCAGCTGAAGAATGCTGGGAGAAAACAAGATTACGTGTGTAGCTAATCCAGGAGAGCCCCAAAAGGTACTGACTTTGTACGCTCTCTGGAAAAGAAAGATCTTAGTTCTTCTTGCGAATATGACACAGGGCATTAACAGTCAGGCATTTGTCACTTTGATATGTGCATGGTCTCCAGAGCTGTCTGGCTGACAAAACCACATCCATTAAAATACATTCTAAATAAAAAGAGGCACAACAGTACATTATTCTTAAAGCTGCTATGTGTCAGATGGATTTACAACAGAAATGCGATCCAGTCCCAAGCCTACCTGTGACTCACCGTCAGCAAATCAGAACAAGGGGGATGATGCTACTATATTTTAAGAATTCAGCAAGCCATTGTTATCATTTTTCATTCTCCTGCATGTATTGCATTACCAGAATTTCTTCTGAAGAAGGTAATTTGGTTTCCCGTTAAAGATAATTGGAATGTGTTTTATCTCAATGCAATGTCCAGTCAAATGAAACACAACAGGACAGGAAAAAAAACCCTGAAATCAAAGCACTTAATAGGTTTTTCTTTCACTGCTCATGGACGTACTCTGCACTATTTTCTACTTCAGTGTCCTTACATATGCAACTTGAAAGTAGCTCAGGCAATGCTTACTCATAAATTCATTGGGGAGAGAGTGCCCTAGAGTGACAGAAGTAGCAATGAAAACAATTCTTTTACAAAAATTATGAAAAATAATACAATTGCCAATGTCACCACACCATACTATGCTTCTCCAAAGAAATACATCTCCCAGAAAAGAAGGAAGCACGCTCAATTGTCAAACTTACTCAAGCCATTACAGTGAAATTTCATCTAGCTTTATTTATCACAAAGCACACTTCTTCCCTCCCAGCAAGCCTCTTCCTTGCAAGTCCTCATTTTATTCTTTTGTCTAAAAAAATGCTTCCAGGATAAAGACATGCAATTCTTCACCTCCACAGACACAGGCCCAGGAACTAATCCCCTTAGTTTAACATACAGTTCAGCATAAGGTATCTTTATCTAATTTGTTAAATCAAATTAGTCCTGGAACATTTGCAGTATCAGAGACTATCTTCCAGTCTTGTCTTTTATTGAATATCATAGAAATGGTGGGAGGCACCTTCAAGATCATGGAGTTCCAATGCCCCTGCCCTGGGCAGGGACACCTCCCACCAGACCACGTTGCTCCAAGCCCCATCCAGCCTGGCCTTGAACCCCTCCAGGGATGGGACAGTCACAGCTTCTCTGGGCAACCTGGGCCAGGGTCTCACCACCCTCACACCAAAGAACTTCTTTCTGAGATATAACATAAAACTCCCCTCTTTCAATTTAAAACCATTACCCTTCATCCTATCACTACATGCCCTAATATCACAGCAGAGATGCTCCAGCCCTCTGATCATTTTCATGGCCTCCTCTAGACTTGCTCCAACAAGTCCATGTCCTTTATGTTGGGGGACCCAGAGCTGGACACAGGACTCCAGGTGGGGTCTCACCAGAGCAGAGCAGAGGGGTAGAGTCACCTCCCTTCACCTGCTGGCCACCCTTCTTTTGATGCAGCCCAGGATGGGGTTGGCTTTCTGGGCTGCCAGTGCACAATGCCAACTCATGTTGAGCTTCTCATGCAGGAGCACTCCCAAGTCCTTCTCCTCAGGGCTGCTCTCCAGCCATTCTCTGCCCAACCTGTGTTTGTAGTTGGGATTGCCATTTCCCAGGTGCAGGACCCTACACTTGGCCTGGTTGAACTTCATGAGGTTTGGATGGGCCCACCTCTCAAGCCTGTCCAAGATCCTCTGGATGGCATTCCTTCCCTCCCGTGTGCGGCCACAGCTTGGTGTCATTTGCACACTTGCTAACCTGAAGGACAACATAGGCTTTCGCGAACAGAAGACCTTTGTAAACCAGGAATGGGAACACTTCTCTTGTATTTTCTCCATGCATTCTTTAACTTTGTAAAGGATCTGCATTTGTAGAGAGTTCATAAAAGTCCAGTCTATGTTCCAACTCTTGCCTTCTGAGTTTTAAGAAAAAGATCTGTCCTACCTTTCAGTCATCAGTACAGCCCAGCCATTTTCAAATGTTCTGCCCCATAGATTTCTCATCTTTACACCTATCAAGCCTAATAACAGCTTTCTCTGGGCCCAGGATCTCTGCCATAAGGCCCAAATGGTACAGGACATCTGATGCTAAACTCTACAGATTTGTGTTGAGGAGTATTGGAAGAAAATTGACAACCTACCTTCTACTCCAAGTCGGATTCTGCATCCTGCTTAGGAGAAACACATCTTTCACTTTCCCCTGAGGAAAACCAGAAATCTGTGGCCCATGGAGAAAAATTTAGCTTAAATGTGAGTTAATATTGAAAAAGAGAAAGTCTGCAAGTCAGTAGCACTGTAAGTCAGAAAGGTCTAGGGAGATTAACCACAGAAATCCCTCTTTCACAATACCTTTCCCCTTTGCCTGTTGTCTTGTGCCTTTTAAACGAGCATGCTTTTTTTTCTGTTATGAGATTATGGCAAATACAGAACAATTTCCACTAGACACTCAAAGGTTAGAATAAAAGGAACCAGAGAAATAGTCAGTACAAAACGATAGAGTTTAAAAGGACAGCTTTCATTGACACTTTCTGCACATTTTTAAAATCTATCCAACTGAGAACAACTCAGTAGGATGTGGGGAGATTTTTTTATCGTGTATGTCAAATGTCTTGAAGATGATATTCAGCTTGGCCTCTACACCATATGCCTCTACAACTAATAATCACTGTAAGAATCTGTTGTTAATAAGCATTAGGTAAACTCACATTTTAGAATCTCCAAGATGAAACACAGGTAAAGGGGTGATATGTTGGCCCATAAAGAAATGAAATATTGAACAAGCTTGAGAAGAAAACTCTTACATTCTTTTTAGTTCATGTATTGCACTGGAAGACTGGGGAAAAGCTGGACCAAGCTTAGACACATGTGCTGCTTACCCTAATATCAGCACGCTTGGTGGATTTCTCAGGTAAGCTGCTGAAAATACTTTGGTAAAAAGAAGCAGGTAACTTAAGTGTGCATTTTGTTGTTTTAACAATAGCAGATATTTATATTTTATAACATTTACCACTGCCATTGTGCAATAAGACTTTGAAACAAGGTGAAAATGAAATAGAATTTCTGAGGAATGAAAAATTGCAGATGAAACCTACAGCGTTAAATGGAGAGGAGAGCGTGCAACATATTCCTGATGATAGCTGGAAATGTCAGAGAATAAAACAAGAAATAATGTTCAAAGCATATATAAGCATGTATACATACACCTTTGCATATGGTACCTTTTCACTCTTAGGATGAATCATACTGATTTCTTTATACTGAAGCAAGCTTCTGTGTGTAGTTGGAGAGTGTGCTCCCCACTAATGTGGTGACGTAGGTCACTACAAACAGAACTCAGCAATAAATCAGATAAAAATTCATATCAACAACTAATACTGCATGGCTTTAAAGGTGGGTGAAGGGAGTTGTAAACACACAGGACTTTGTTTCTTTTTCACTTTTTTTGGAAAAAAATGGACAAATATTGGGTGAGCAAATATAAATACGATGTGATGTTTTTAGAAGGTTTGGTGGTTTTTTTGGTTATATGCAAATACACTCCAAAGTGTCAGGACATGAGGCAGCATTAACGCAGCACACAAGTAGCAAATACATTCTGTGCTGGAGCTGCTTGGACAGTCTTAGCGAGCCATGTGTTGTGCTCACTCTGATTTCATATACCCTTCTGTAACTTCTGCAGAGAAATGGCACTGAATTGTAACTCTGTGATGAAGATATCACCTGTGGCAATGACAGAAGAATAGTTTTTCTTGCCAACCATATGCATACTAAACATAATATTCCAGGGCTAAACTAAATATTCCAGGGCTGCTATCTATTTACAAACAAACAGGGACATCACTTTAAAATAACAGACAGTAAGCTATTGTTTTCCATTCTAAAAATCATTATGAAAAGTGAAGGAGAAGGAGTGAATGTCATGTTTTGTACTGTAGCTAACAAGAAAGAATCAGTGCTTTTATTACAAATGGAAAGGCTTTAAAAACAAATATTACAAGCAGTATAAAATACCATCCTCTAACAAATATGAAAACTATTTCTGTATGTTCATAGCAAATCTTTTGGCTGTTATAAACAAAGTTTGTGATGACTTTGAAAGAGTGGTTAATATGACGGAGAGCAGACAAACTTACTTTCTTCTCACACAAAAAGGAAGATGTTTTCAAGGTACAGAGGCCATTGTTCTACCACTGAATACATAATAACAATCTACCTATCTATCAGAAAACCACCATCTGGTTTGTTTTTCAGTCCACATGCAGTACTATATCTACGCAAAGCACATGGGAATAATGTGAGGATCATCTCCAACACCACAAAATCATTTGATTCACAGGTAGGAGAATGTCAGGTTTTGCATGAGGCCGTACCGAGGTTGTTTTGAAAGAGTGCATTTGTTTTGTCTTGCAGTATGAGAGAGAAGATATTCTTAGGTAAAGCAATTTGGCTTGAACTAATTTCCCCCTTCAATCAGCCCAACTGCATGCAGGGCTATTTGTGCTCAAAAATATATGTTTCATGTTCTGGGAGGCTATTTTCATGATGTATTGTTTTGCTGTTCAACCATACTGATAATACGTAGGAAGTTTAGAGGAGAAAATGGGAAACTGAGGTTGAAGGGAAGGTAAAAGAGGGAAACTAGTATTTCAAACTAAATCTGCTATAATTCTTCACATCCATGCTCCTGACAGAGAGTCAAGTTGAGCCCAGGCTTTCTCTTAACCACAAGAAATATTGTTGCCTCTGCAATTACAGAATCACATAGAATCCCAGAATGCTGTGGGGTTGGAAGGGACCTCTGGAGATCATCTAGTCCAACCCCCTGCCAAAACAGGTCCACCCAGAGCAGGTTCCACAGGAATGTGTCCAGGCAGGGTCTGAATGTCTCCAGTGACAGAGACTCCACCACCTCCCTGGGCAGCCTCTTCCAGAGCTCTGCCAGCAGGTCACCCCCAACCTGTCCTGGTGCAGGGGGTTATTCATCCCCAGGTGCAGCACCCTGCACTTGCCCTTGTTGAATTTCATCAGGTTCCTCTCTGCCCAACTCTCCAGCCCGTCCAACAGGCTCATGTGCAACAACCTCATGCGGAGCTGAGGGAGGGCTAACCTCTCTGACACATAGATGTGGATGAGCAGGGACCAGCAGTGTCCTCCTCACTTGGCTGCCGTCTCTCTATCCCTGGCCTCAGCTTTTTGCTGGCACAACTTCAAAACCAGTGGTTTTGGCAGAAGGATGCAATAAGGCTCAATCATGTCATCACTCATACAAGCAGGACAAATGCCAATGTCACATTCATCACATGCATACAGGGTTTCTCTCAGTTTACAAAAGGCAAGATGCCATGCCAAGATATTTAGAAACTTAAGCCTGTTAATTGGGATAAGTAAGGATATTTTTGCCCACTGGACCAGTACTGACATTAATGGAGTTATGATCCCCTCTGTCATTGTAGAGAACCCATCCTTACTGAAGCCTTCCTCTCTTTCTTCTACAAAGTACCTGGCAGAAGGCTTTGAAGATATTAGCTTAGTTTTCCCCATGAGCAGTTTCAAAATATTATTGGAAGGCATTTCTGTAAGAATAAAGGATGAGTTATTGGTGATTTGTCATCAGCCTCTGACTTCTACAAGTCCAGCTCAAGGTGCCGTTTGGATTTGCCATATTTATGTCAAAGACAGGACATCATTTTTGCCTCTCATGGTCCCTAGAAACAATAATTATGCACTCTAAACCAGTGCAACATTTACAGTAAGCTAAAACTTCTGAGAAACAGGAGACGTCTCTTCAACTTGAGGAAAACCCACACAACCTATCTGGGTTTCCAAGACAGCAAAATAATACCACAGAGATTATATAAAGATGTTGATTCTGCTCTGTACAAAAAGGTAATAGTTATTAGTTCTGTTCTCTAAAACAACCAACAACCAACAAAAACCCAAACAAAAACCAAACAAACAACAGAAAACCCAAACTCCAACCACGTTACCTGTTAGCTTTAAGGTAGTCTAAGAGTATAGTGCTGTAAATAAAAAACCCAAAACATTTACATAACAATAACATAAAATATGTTTTCCCTGAAAGGAAGCAGCAACAAGAAGGACAACCGAATGTTTTCCAGCCATCAGTTTGTATCACAACCTACAGTAACAGTACCCTCTTCCATTTCTTCCCAAGTGTGAGCACAGCACGTGCCTGCAGTTAGCTCTGGGACACAGCACCCCTTGGAATTGAGGAGAGAGCACAAGTTTAGGACAGGAACTGAACAACACAATATCAAATGGAAATATTTAAGCAGAAAATATGGTTGATATACACCATTCAAATTAAAAGTAAAAAAGATTCTATTCAGACTGTTAGCACTGTTATTCCAGATATATTTATGATATTTAATGTTCACAAATAGCCCAGCCATTTCATTACCTCCCATGCTTAACGTAAAAACAAAACCAAACCTCACTGCTTAGCATCATTAATGTAATTTGTTCACTACCATTCCTCTCTCCCTAAGTCACATATATCTAAAATGCAAGACTGAATCTATTTCAAAAAGCACCCTGATCTTTTTCTGTTGAAGTTCAGATATTGACTGCATCTAACTGTGACATCGCACAAGGTAGTAATGCAGAACTTTGGGGAATACTTGCACTCCAAACATCATTAAAAAGATGGCAATATTAATAATTATTAAGTTGGTGTTTGTCTGAGCAAACAAAAGCTGGGATATAACAGAGGAGCTTCCTAAAACATAGAAATGACAGGATTAAAAATAGAGTCAATGTATCTTGAGATCCCTTACAGGAAAAAAAAAAAACCCACTAACATATTAATAAGTAGAAGTACAGGCCTTGGCTAGGAGGAAGTCACCTACTCACCACCTTTGTAAAGTATTGAAAGTCTAAGAAACTGATTGTTACCTTGTCACCACTTTGAAGCCTTGGGCTGTCTTTGCTGTCAGCAAGGCCATGAGTATGACATGGTTCTCCCCATCCCCAAGAGCTTCCCCCAGCTGTGATCAAAGCCAGCCCAAACTCCACTGTTACAGAGTACCCTGCAGTACAGGGGTATCGTCATGGATTTCAGCAAACCATGGAAGAAGGGACAGTCGTCTAAAGTTTTAACTTGGTCCTCTTGTCTCTTTGTTCCCGGAGCGTCCTCATTCTAGAAGAGGTAAAACCTCTCAGTTTTCTTCTGACAAATCTACTGAAGTTTTGCTGCTGTGTCTATTGCTACCAGCCATTCTAAAGTAACATTTTTTATGAATGTTTTACAGCATTGTACTTAAATTTCCTTTGAAACTGTAGGTATTCTTTACCTTGTCTAATTAATGCAATGTATAATACGCCAGGGAAATTAAACTTCTGGGGCTTTTTTATTACCAGCTGTATACATATAAATTCAAATTGTACCACTCCTTTGTAAATTTTTAGTATGTCACACCAGACTGTTAAAAGAGTTGGAATACAAACTGATATCCAACAAAACAAATCCGCTGTTTTATAAATCACAGATCCCATCATGCAGCTGGTACACAACAAGCTCTTGCACTCACTCTTGCACCTCTTTTACTGATGCCAGCTATTACTCATGCCTTGGGTTTGAACAACTGAGGAATTACCCAGTGGTTCTGCTCTACAGTGCCTGGCACAGCACAGTACTGCTGCCATCACTGGGTACGGGGGCAGCATTAGATATCAAAGCCGCCTTTTTAGTGAGGGCACTCTTTCGGCCCTAAGTATCCAATGCTATCAGGAGAGTCATTCTATGGAATGGAGCATTCTCCTCCCTGGAGAGGGACTCCTGATCAGGGAATGCAGCAATAGGACAAGGGGTAATGGCTGTAAGCTGAAAGAGGGGAGATTTAGATGAGATATAGAGCAAAAATTCTTTGCTCTGGGAGTGGTGAGAGCCTGGCCCAGGTTGCCCAGAGAAGCTGTGGCTGCCCCATCCCTGGAGGGGTTCAAGGCCAGGCTGGATGGGGCTTGGAGCAACCTGATCTGGTGGGAGGTGTCCCTGCCCAGGGCAAGGGGCTGGAACTGGGTGATCTTTAAGGCCCCTTCCAACCCATTCTATGATTCTATGAAAAAGCATTGCATACACTTTACAAAGTGTTATATATGCAAAAGAGCGTTTGTTTCTAAAAAACGGAATGAAACTACTTTAGCACATCATGGCAGCTCTCCTTGTGCTCCTTAGTATTCTTCGTAGTTCTGCTTTGAATGGCCTTCATTTCCCTTTATACTTTGGGTTTCCATTTGTGCAGCTGTTTACCCCAAAATTAATTTTGCTAAGAAGCTGTTTGTGCTTATGGCTTATGTAGGTACCTCCCCAAATTTTTGCAGCCTCCTCAGCGACCCTGTGTTTTACTTTCCTGTCCAAGTGCACTTCTTTTCCTAGACCTTGGCCTGTTAGAGAGGTGCTAGCAAAGCTCCCCATGCTGCACTAGATATTTGCCATGCTGATGTCTCCTCCAAGCAGGGCTCTCCATGCTGTTTCCAATATGGAAAGCTGGTGCAGACTGGTCTGGCGTACAGGAATTGGTTGTTAAGTTCACAGAGGTACTAACCTTCCTTCCTGACTGATCAGACATGTATTTCCTTCTTGGCTCTACTGTGCATCTTTGGCTTCCAGGGGTAATGCCAAACATCATGCCCTCAGAAAAAGTGCCTCGCACGCATCTCATTTGCTGTATTTATGCTAATACAGCCTCATGCTTATGAAATGAGGTTGATGTCAAGGCTCAGGCTGTGCAGGCTTTTGCGGTGTCAGGAGCAATCACTGGTATATTCTCAGCCTTACGTGATGGCACGCTTTTTATAAGATTATCCCGCTCAGCACATTTCCCTTACTCAACAAATGGCAAAACACTGTGCTAAACAAAATCAACTTTAATCAGCACAATGGCTTCTAGGTAGACAGTAAATATAATTCAAGAAAATATATAACTTGTATCCTTTTTAGCCAACATTTTTTCCTGGTAATGAAATAAATAAAAAATGCTAGAAAAAATCCAAATAAATAATCTGCTTAGAAAAACAAGCTGCACACTGGAAATGAGGATCAAATCCTTAATTTGCATACACTGAAAGAATATTGTCGAAAGGCATTCAAGGGACTGCACCATAAAAACCAAAAGACAGGGGGATATTGATGGTAAAGAAGGCGATATGCTCATGAGCTAACACTGAACACTGGCATACAATTCATAGTCAAATATCACAGTTATTTCTTGTTACATGACTCTGAATAACTATTGTGGAATTTTCTAGTAGAAAAGCACATACTCCTTAAGTTTCTCATGGCAAAAAGAAGAATAATCCACATACCTGGAGTGGTTGAGTGAGGTATAGGATATTGGTCCTATTAAAATGTTAATTTATCAATTATATATATAACAGAAGAAAGGACAAATAGACGCTTAAAATTTGATTACTGTTTTATCCACTCTTAGCAGAGCCAGCTGCAAAATCCTCTGCTATGCTCCAGTTTAAATGAAAACATTTAGAACTTCAAAACAGATATGCTATGGCAGGCTACTGGATCTTAAATCTGAATGTAAATGTATCTATTTCAAAATAAGTGAACTAGCATAAGAGGTGACTAATGCCCAAGTTTCATCAGTGCTCCACTTCCAAAAGGTAAAGCTGTTCCATCAGTTCAGAAACTTTCTGAGGCAAGGAGTGACAAGTAATGTTATTTTTGTAATGCTGCATTCATCAGCTGTTTACAAATGAGACATACTTCCAGAAACACACATTGCCGGAGTACCTAATTTATCAACTGGTATTCAAAGCTGCTGGTCCAAGGCTATGGCTTACCATTCAATTAAACAAGTATAGAAAATCATTAATTAGCTGATCACATCTCACTGGACAGGCTTCCTGGGACAGGCCTCTTGATGCTTTCTGTCCCAGGGCCATGAACGACTACTGCAATCAAAACCACAAGTGATTTTGCTAGCTGAAAGCTGCTCAGTCATTTATCTGAGTCACCTTCAGAGTGGGTCTCTGCCACCCCTGCGCTGTTAGGCAAGTTCCTCTCTCCAGGCATCTGTGCCACAGCCACCTCCACACCCCAGGGGGCTGCCACCGTAGCACAGAAATATAAGCTGGGAACCGACCTGTTGGAGAGCAAGTGTAGGGGAAAGGGACTTGGGGGTCCTGGTGGGCAGCAGGATGACCATGAGCCAGCTCTGTGCCCTTCTGGCTAAGAAGGCCAATGGCATTCTGGGGTGTATTAGAAGGAGGGGGGTTAGTAGGTCCAGAGAGGTCCTCCTCCCCCTCTATTCTGCCCTGGTGAGACCCCATCTGGAGTATTGTGTCCAGTTCTGGGCCCCTCAGTTCCAGAAGGACAGGGAACTGCTGGAGAGAGTCCAGGGCAGGGCTACAAAGATGATGAAGGGAGTATCTCCCGTAAGAGAAAAGGCTGAGGGAGCTGGGTCTCTTTAGCTTGGAGAAGAGGAGACTGAGGGGTGACCTCCTGAATGTTTATAAATATGGAAAGGGTGAGTGTCAGGAGGATGGAGCCAGGCTCTTCTCAGTGACAGCCAATGATAGGACAAGGGGCAATGGGTGCAAGCTGGAACATAAGAGGTTCCACTTAAATATGAGGAAAAGCTTCTTCACAGTGAGGGAACACCAAAACAGGCTGCCCATAGAGGTTGTGGAGTCTCCTTCTCTGGAGACATTCCAGACTGGCCTGGAGGCGTTCCTGTGTGACCTGCTCTAGGTGTTCCTGCTCTAGCAGGGGGATTGGACTGGATGATCTTTCAGGGTTCCTTCCAATGCCTGACACACTGTGTTTCTGTGAAATCAATCTGCTTACCAAATCATTGCCATTGACTTTGCCTGATCTTCAGAAAGGATCCAGCTGCTCTTGGATCACTCAGCTATCTAATTTGCTAGTCTAAAACCAAGCTGATCGTTCCCTACAGTTAGGACAAAAACGTTATCCGAAAATGGCCCAGCCAGACGTTAACACTGAAATCCCTTAAAACCACATCAGGAACATGTAGGAATTGCCATTCACCAGCACTGGATGGTCCTTAGTCATGGTGACACACAAACTGGTGGTCTAACCCCAGTTGTCAAATGACATAGAGTCCTTTTTTTAACTTAGGCTTCCTAACCTAGCTGCAAGGGTTGACACATTTTCTGACCCACTGATAGCCCCAAAAAAGAGCGGTATCACTTCTTGCCAACATTGAAAGGATGTTTAAGTAAGGTTATGGTCTCTTTGTTATCCTCTGTATTACATGTGCTTTTTACACACCATAAATTCACTGAACATTAACACTAATGAAATCTGTTCTTGTTTTCATAATCTTTGACAGACACTAAAGTATACTCTCTAGATCTCCACATAAAGGACCTTTGCTAACGAACCTCTCTCCCCCCATACTAATGGGGACCAGCACTACTCTTCTGCCAACAGACTATTGGCTTTTCTAACTTTGCCACACTGGTCATACAACCCAAAATCTCAGTCCTGTATCTCGACAGCCAAAGCCCCCCAGTCGGTGAAGGTAACACCTCCTGTATTTGCCATGTTGTTTCAACAGAGGATAACAGACTGTTCAGAGGGATACATACATCTTCCTCAAATAAGGTAAAATATTCTAGCCATTTTCTTGCCCCTACATAAACCATCTATTGATTTTCACATAACTAGTAATCTGACCAGAACATTCTGACTTATTCATTACACTCAGGATTTTGGAATTTTCTGGGACAGCAAAGGGGTTTTTTTGCAGGGCAAAGGAAAATTTAAGACCTCCACCACTCTCCTAGAGGTGACAGATTCCTGAGTATCATTTATAAAGAATTAAGTGCCAGGAATATATCGACTTTGGAACAATAATTTCATTCATTGTTAAAAGAAAAAAAAATTTAAAAAACCCAACTCAAACCAAAACAAACCCCCAAGCAAATATATAAAACTTACATGGACAAACAAATAAATAGTGACTAACACCACAAACATAAGACTGTCATTTCTCTAAACCGGACATAACAGAAGATTATGTAAAAGTCAAGAGAAACATTTAAAAGTCATAACTGGAAGCTTTAGTTGAAACTTGGTTTGTGCACGATGCCGAGCATTCAGTGTGGCACTGAAAGGAACACAAATCTTTTCAGACTGGGTGGCTACTGTACGTTCAAATAACTATTACATCTAGAATTTGTAACAACAACCAGGAAAGTAAATTCTTCTGCCTTAGCCCCATGTTTTTTAACATATTTAATAGGCTCTCATCCTTTGAGTCTCAGTGATGTAGCTTTGCCACGTGACGGAACAGAGCGGGAGTCCAAAGAACAGAATTTGGTTTTATGTCTATTTAATACCCAAGGTATTCCAAAGCACTTCAGAAAATAATGAATGAGATGCCAGGGCTGCAGTGACTGTAGGTAACTATAAAAGTGATTACAGGCCCAGCAGGAGTTCTCGAGCGCTGTAACGGTACAAACAAATAGAACAAAACATTACTTTGTATTTCTGGCATTTGGGCTAGATGACATCTAGTCAGTATGTTGTATTTTTGACAAATCTCTCTCAATTGTGCTGTATATAATCTTATTCCAGCTATTTTTCTCTCCCTATTTGCATTGTTCTGTCACGTATACACGTTTACCCTCATGTGAGTGTTAGTTATCTTAGATGTCCCTCATTACTGTTCCTAAAGACACAAATCACCTATATTATTTCCCTAGTTTTCATCATATTCCATCCATTACTTCTGACTGGATCTGCCCCTGGAGTTTCTCTCAGTGCTTGGGAAACAGTATATAGTTTTCCATTTGCTCTCTAAATGATCTTGCCATCTGCAAGCACTCTACAAATCTAGTATCGATGCTACCTGTTCCCGCAGATTTGATCAGTGCAGTCTGGTGGGGAGCTGAGCATGAAGCTTTTCATTTCAAGCCTATTAATCAACACTGGAGATAGTCTACTCTTCTTACACAAGGGTTCTTAACACTTTCCAAGACTCTTGAGATTATCTCATTTCCCTATGATTTTTTTGAGTCTCTCCTTTCTTCTGTATCTTTTTTACATTTCCACATTTCAGAATCAAACAGAATGTTTAAATTTTTCCCCTGTGCAAGTCTACATCGCTCTTACCTGATAAAAACCCATGGTTTTTTTTCACATTTACTTATGCTACCCTCTAGCTAATGTGCATGCCTAAAACTGATCCCAAAAATCACTCCCAGTAGCTCAGAACTGTGTTGCCATACTTTGCAAGATGATCCCTCAGGGCTGAAGTTAACAAAGCCTGAAGTCTGGCTGAGAAAAGGGCAGCATGGTGACATATAAATCCAGGCTAGGTATCGAGGGCAGAACCTACATCTATCCCTCCAGGTTTCTAATATAATTAACTAGGGCTTCTCTAGAAAGTAAGTATTTTGAGACGTCAGCCTTCTGTCAAATACTGGTGTTGGATGAAAGGAACCGATAGCCAGACAGAAGAACACGTCAACAGAGAGCACTGTCACCGACAAGCCATTTCCCCAGGAAACCAGGCTAAAACCTCTCCTTTGTTTCAGCTTTTTGAATACAATTTCTGTATTCTTTTGGGATCCTGTTTCATAAATTGGGCAATAGAAATGAGTAGTTGTGAGGATTTAAGCTAAGCAGGACCCCATTCACATCAAGATACGGATGAAATTTGTTTTAAATTGATGTAGCCTGGAACAGCACTGACCTCATAACTGAGTTTTTTCCACTTTTAACCCTTGTGCATAATCTCCCTTCCTCAGACTATCCTGAAGACACCAGTTTCTTGACAATTCACCCTCACAAACCCCGCACTATGAAGATGTCTCAGTGAAGCTAAAAAGCTCCATTGCACTGAATACGCGGGTTTTTCCACTTCAGGGTTTGGCATTTTTTGCCCTTTTTTTTTTTAATAAACTCCCTAAATTCTCTCTTTGTTTTTATGTTTAAGGGTTCGAGACCTCTCTCAATTCCAGAGCAAATAGATTTCACTGATGGTTTTCTTGAGCATTTACAGACTATAACACTGTTTACCTTTTATTCAAACTGTGCTGCTCCCTGTAGTGTTTGAACCACTCTTACAAGGATTAATTACCTCTTCTTCTGGTTGTCATGCATTATTTATTTTAATGTCATAAACACTTTGTTCTATTTTCTGTTTTATCTTGGCCACAGTAATTTTATTTACCCAGTGCAAGATTGGGTCTTTGCATACACCTCTGTTTTCATCTCATATAAGGCGATCACAGGTTTGCTAATTCCACACTGGCACTTCTTCATCATTCCTTCTAAATTTATTCTGCTGTGTTATATTCACACATCACCTTGACAGCTCCAAATCTGCTATTCTCCCAAGCAGCACCATAACCCAGGGTCTGGTGCAGCACACCCCAGCCAGCTGTGAGTAGGGCAAGAACGGCATTTTATTAGGACCTACCATAGTGGCTCCTGGCCCCATAACTAGGCAGCTGCTGGGTAATATCAGGATTTAAGGGAATAATAATTGCTCTAATAACAACAGCTACCATCCCTGGCCTTCTTAAATACACCGTCTCAGGCTAAGGACTAAACAGCTGTTAGTCAGAGGTACGCCAAAAGGAAAAGACTTTCATTTCTAGTGAAGTGTTCTGTAGGAGATGATGGAGTATCTACATAACCAAACAAATTCATAAAACTAATCATCTTTTTGGAGAGTACCTACACACATAATTGGAGAGCTGATAAGAGCCCAGGTGACGCACGTTTTCATTACACTATGGTATCCTTTTTGTAAAACCTCCACTTCCATAAAGAAGACAAACTTTCTTGTTCAAGGGTGAGGTAGAGGATGGTCTAACATCTCTAACATCTGCAGCACTAGGATGCATTAGCTAGGCTTTTTACATGTTTCCTGATTTTATTAAGCTTTATTACTAGACCATGCCAAAGTTTGCGAAGCGTTAATTTTGGTGATCTACAATAAGTAATGAAATGAGAAGAAAATCATGTTATAAGAACATTAAAAGGGAGAGCTATTCTTAACTGCAGAGCGTAAGAAGCTGCAAGCAAAACTCCCAATAACAGTAAATACAGCAGATTAAAAACCATCTCTACGTATTTGCTAAACCAGACTCAGTGAGATTTCCTTGCATTAATGAGGACCGTAAGTGTTCAAGTTCTTTCTCCTCCTTACTTTCTTTGGCCTACCTGCTCACTTTTATAATCTTAGGGCCACTAACAAACCCCCTATTTTAAATTGCCCATATGCCACATAGATAAACCTGTGTACACTATGAATTAGAGTGTAAAGTTTGTTAGTTGATAGAACAGTATTTAGGAACGTGTGGTGTGCCAGATCATTAAGAAGTCTGCTTTATAAAGCCAACTGGTAATTTTAGAAGCTGAACATAAGTTCCTCAACTAAAGAAATCCTGAGGTGCACAGAACATTCACTGTTTTAAGCTGTATTATATTCAGAAAAGAGAAAATTTAATGTGACCTCCTGAAGGAAGACTACTTAGGTGCCTCAGGCCTCTTAAGAAGTAAGAGGTTTTTTCTTTCAAATCTTTTAACTCCTGGTGACTAACTATTGCAATGTTTGCAGTGTACTAAAATTCACTAAAATGGCCAACCCTGTTCTCTAACAATCGCTATTTACCACTGGCATTTCCTTTTTCCTGTGATAACTGCACTGTCACACATATCCTTTTCATTTCCAACACAACAGCTACAAGCTAAAACACAGGGATGATGTTTTTCCAGGTCTGAATGAAAGTAGAGTCCCTCCAGCAGGTAATCCTGGAATCTTATTCAGCAGGAAGAGAGTCTAACGGTCACAGATAAGAGGAGATCAGATCACCAGGCCTGTGAGGGGGGAAAAAAAGGGGCAGGTGGGAAGAGGAAAAATCCTTTCAGGTGTAATGGATTGATATGGGGGCAGTTCTACTGTCTCACAATAAATCACAGGTTCCTTAAGTAGAGATAAATGCAATTCAACATTTGTCACAGCAATTGAGATGGCAAGTCCCAAGCACAGTAATTCTGGAGCGGATTGCATCTGGCCGTTTCATTACCAGAGTAGGGAACAGTGTGAGAGCAACCATGTCCCTCACAGGCACTGAGGCTGGCCATCAGGGTGATGACCAGATGCAGATCCCATTACTGAGGGTCCAGTCACAGTCAGGCAAAGAATTAGCAGCTTGACCTCACATACATATTTATTTACATGAAGGAAATGTATACCTTTTTTTCCTCTCCAATTCAAATTTTCTTCATTTTGACTTCACATGGAAGAAGAAAAACTTTGAATATCTAAATGCTTCATTCCAGTGAGTTCCTCAATTCCTTCATTTAGTCACCCAGGTACTTCTGGAAACAACTTTTAGCCACAGACTGAAACAATGGTTTTGCAGCATGCCTCTGCTTTGCTTTGTTTTAATGGACAGCCATGCTTAGTGCTCATATCCAGCTTCAACTCCATAAAGAGCGAACACCACCTCTGCTAGAAGCCATAACTACTCAAGTGAAGTTCCAGTTGTAAGAAAGACTCTGCAGAGCCTTTGACTCCAGGTTTGCCTTCCGAAGGGCAGTGACTTTCATACTAAATTAGTTTCCTGATAAAGCCCTGATGAGCAGACAATCATTTCAGATCTGACTCCTAACAAGGATTTTTATCAACAACAGAAAATGACAAAAGAAGAATCCCTAAGCGTGATAACAAGCCATCTGTCACCGTACGCTGTTTCAGACAATTAGTTATCACGTAACATTCACTCTCACTTTCAGTATTTCGTTCCTACAGAAATATTCTGACAGTTCTTCCGTTTTATTCCTGGGCAAACACCATTAATGTTTTCTGAAGACAACAACTAACTTAGCTGTTTAATTTTCTATATATTCATTGACACATTTCATTCAATCTAATACCTAGGGTTTGTGTAATACTTAGAGCCAAAAATCCCTGATTAGCTGGAACAGCTTCAGAATGAATAATGTGAGAATTAGTTCTGTTTTATTTTCAAAATTCAAAGGATGGATTTGATTAAAATGCAGAGTCTTTTCCAAAATACATCATAGTCCTTATTACCAACCTACCTGATGCCTATCAGTTCTTGAAAAACTAACTCCCCTTTCCTTAGCAACATTTGAGGGGAAAATATTTTGCAAATTAGTTAGTAAGGGCGCACACATAATAGGTAAATTTACGGACATTAATTTGAATTTTTATTATATTGTGTACAAATTTAAATTCTCAAATTCTCCTCTGAGTTTGCTGGGGCTGCCTTTAGCCATACAAAAAATAAAGCCATAGATCTGGAAGCTACCAAGACCTGCACAAACACAGCCCAAGTTCACCTCTGTGATAGTGCTCATAGAATCATCTAGGTTGGAAAGGACCTTTAAGATCATCAAGCCTAACTTATTAACCTGACACTGCCAAAATTGCCCCTAAACCACATCCCTCAGCATCACACCTACATGTCTTTTAAATCCCTCCAGGGATGGGGCCTCAACCCCTGCCCTGGGCAGCCCATCCCAAGGCTTCAGAACCCTTTCCCTCTCAAAATTGTTCCTGATCTCCAATCGGAACCTCCCCTGGTTAGACTTGAGGCCATTTCCTCTTGTCCCATGGCCTGGCAACTGGGAGAAGAGACCGACCCCCCTTGCCTACCCCCTCCTTTCAGGGAGTTGGAGAGAGCCAGAAGGTCTCCCCTCAGCCTCCTATTCTCCAGGCTGAACACCCCCAGCTCCCTCAGCCTCTCCTCACAAGACTTGTTCTCCAGACCCCTCACCAGCTTGGTAGCTCTCCTCTGGACCCGCTCCAGCCCCTCAATGTCTTTTTAGTGGGAAGGGGCACAAAATTGAACACAGCCCTTGAGGTGGGGCCTTACCAATGCCCAGGACAGGGGGATGATCACCTCCTGAGTCCTAGTGCTGTTCCTGATCCAGGCCAAGATGCTGGTGGCCTTCTTGGCCACCTGGGCACACTGCTGGCTCCTCTTCAGCCCACAGCTGACAAACATGCCCAGTTGGTTTTCTGCCAAGTGGCTTTGCAGCCACTCTTCCCCAAGCCTGTAGTGCTGCATGGGGATGTTGTGACTCAAATGCAGGACCCAGCACTTGGCCTGGTCGAACCTCATTCCATCAGCCTCGGACCATCCATCCATCCTGTCCAGATCCCTCTGCAAAGCTTTCCTACCGTTAAGCAGATGAACACTCCCACCTAACTTGGTGTTCTCTGCAAACTTACTGCGGGTGCACTCAATCCCCTCATCCAGATCATTGATAAAGATAAAGCCTACCTAGGAATCCAAAGATCAGGTACTCTTTGTGCTACATAAAATGCTTAAATGAAGGTAAACTTTCCTCACATGATCCACTCCACAGTTTTATCATTACAGATACATGGCTGAAGTTGAAAGCACAAGCCTTGTGCCATAACCAAACTGTAGTTTAGACAATATAAAAATTGCCTTTGCTTTCAGGTAAATGACACACCTTTAGTCACCTTCACGTTCTCAGAGATCTCTCTGCAGTTGTAGTGATTGTCCTCAAGAAAACTGGTGTATAAAACCACAATTTCATGTATGCAGAACAAGACGACTCAGGAATGTCCTCAACACTACTGCCCCGAGTAATGTAAACAAGATACTTTCTTCTCCTGATATAAAGAACAGAGTCTGTGCGCCACCATGCCAGCCCTCCACCGGCACACATACAGGATCACTCCAATGGGAAAACTCACCCAAGAACTAATCTAGGTATTACCCTTCCCCAGTTCTCTTTCAAATCCCTCTCAGCCTCAAGGATCCTCCACACAGGACACTGCCAAGGTGAGGAAACCTACTCCTTCCCTGCAGAGAGTAACTCCACAGGCTCCACATTGCCTCTGCGAAAACATGACTGCCTTCCAGCATCTGCACCTCCAAACAGCCTGTGATGCTTCTCCTCTGTGTTTAAAACCAAAAGAAAACTGAACAAGCTCTTTCATGTTATATCATGAAGACACTTGCTGCTTTGATTTTCAAAGGCTTCTCTTTCTTCACTTCATTTCTAATCTTGTAATGTGGAACTTTCATGTTTTGTGGTCACGAATTTCTTTTGAGAGTATTGGCTACAGTTGCCTTTCATCCTCATTCCAGAATAGTTGTTCACACACCCTGAAAAATTTATGCTACCTGCAATGTCTGTGAATCAGTTTTTAACATGAACACAGACACAAAAGCAATCTTACCTGTATTTATTATACATTTTTAAAGAATATTCTCTCTCTCTTCTGAAAACTTTTGGGTGCATCAAAATGAAGAGGTTCTCTGGAGGAAACTGATTGAAGTCAAAATGATTAGCATTTTCTTGTTCCAGCAAAATTTACATGTACTTTCCCTATTTCAGCAAGTAATGGTGAAGTTAGAGAATACAAATCTAGGAAATCTTATCCCTGAAAAGCATCATCATTTATCTGAGCTCAGAAAAACAGTCTCAGACCTACTCTAACTCCTTAAGACAAGAGCTGAGATGTAAAGGAGTGACAGATGAAATGTGGGGAGACTACAGAAGTCCAGAACCCAGAGGATTACAGTAAGAAGCCGTTCAAGATTACAGACAGTTTTGCATCCAGGTCCCTCCAACCCGAACCTTCACCTGGAACATCTACCAGAGGAATCTTTATATTTCTTGGGAGATGCTAGTGAAGAAAAAGACAACTTCAGGAAATTACATGCAAGAATTCAGGCTGATTTCAGCTCACGTGCAAGTTTGGCTGACTAAATCTGTGGTCAGATTTAGTCAGCAGCAACAAGTTAATTTCCTATTCCAAGCAAATTAGGACATCAAGCAATTTCTCTCACTGCAGCAGAATGAAGTACTTTTAGGAATCATTTACTTACATTTTGGGGTGGTTTTTTTAAGAGAAGACAAACCTCTCACTCCCATGTATTTGTGTGCCTCTCAGCAGCCTGTGCTAGCTATTGCACTGTGCATTAAAAAAAAATATATCCCAAATCAAGGACTTGAACATGGGTTTCCCGTTTTTCAAGACATAACCCAGAGGCAGATCATACCCATGCTCCACTCTTTGTCACTTCCAACAAAACTCCCAGCCCCAGTGAGGGGATCTGGAGGCCAGTGGTCGCATCAGCTGGGATGACCTAAGAGAGCAGGTGTCTGCAGTGACTGGGTATTCCCCAGGAACCACTCACTACCACCTCACCTAGCCCTGCTGTTTCTCAATAAATCACAGAAACCCTAGTGTGAAGAAGAAGCTGCTCAGTTTGCTTAGTTCCAATAGTCAACCAACATTTTTACTTTCTTATTTCAAAAGGATGAAAAGGTAACAAGGAAACCATACTAAGCCACAAGCAGCGACAAAACAGTAAAACATTTAGAGTCCTAAAAGAAGATTGTATCAAGCTATTTGAAGAGCACGTTAACTTGTTGTGATTGCTTCTTCACACTACAGGAATGAGTTCATCCCAGTTGTTAGAATTATCTGACAAACCACGCTCAAATCATGCTAGTTCACAAACAAAGAAAAGCTCAAAGTATGTATGTGTATATTTCATAGAATGGTTACAGTTGGAAGGGACCACAAAGATCATCCAGTTCCAACCCCCCTGCCCTGGGCAGGGACACCTCCCACCAGACCACGTTGCTCCAAGCCCCATCCAGCCTGGCCTTGAACCCCTCCAGGGATGGGGCAGCCACAGCTTCTCTGGGCAACCTGGGCCAGGCTCTCACCACCCTCACACCAAAGAACTTCTTTCTAGTATCTCATCTAAATCTCCCTCTTTCAGTTTAAAACCACTACCCCTCATCCTGTTGATCCACTCCCTTAGAAACAGTCCCTCCCCAGCTCTCCTGTAGCCCCCTTCAGATACCAGAAGGCTGCTATAAGGTCTCCCCGGAGTCTTCTTTTCTCCAGGCTGAACAATCACAAGTCTCTCAAGCCTGTCGTCATAGCAGAGGTGCTCCGGCCCTCCGAGCATCTTCATGGCCCTCCACTGGACCCATTACAGCTGGTCTATGGCCTTCTGATGTTGGAGGCCCCATAACTGGACCCAGTATTCCAGGTGGGGTCTCACCAGGGGAGAGTGGAGGGGCAAAATCACCTGTGATATGCTGGCCACGCTTCTTTTGATGCAGCCCAGGATGGGGATGGCTTTCTGAGCTGCCAGCAAACACTGCTGACTCATGTTGAGCTTCTTGTCCATGAGCACTCCCAAGTCCTTCTCCCCTGGGCTGCTCTCCATTCCTTGCCCAATCTGTGTTGGGACTGCACTGCAGAACCTTGCATTTGGCCTGGTTGAACTTCATAGCTTTGCAGAGGCCCACCTCTCAAACCTGTCCAAGTACCTGTGGACCTGGTCATATTTAATGACTTTGCAATCACCTCTACCAACCCCACAACATCCCAAAGACTGCAGTTTGGGGGGAGGGGGAGGTTGGTATTTTATTTTTTTTTTTGCAAGAAGTCAAATTCAACTTTAATTAAAGTCGTAACTCTTTTTAAAAGACATTTAGAGTCTAATTCATATGCCTTCAGTACTACAAAATCAGTAGCACCACAATATACCTCCTACACAAGATAATGAGTTTCAATTTGCACCTTCTTTCACTTAGGACGCTTCACTTTCAATTTATCTTATATTTTTTAACTTTTTTGTCTAGACCAGTGAGAAGCCCTTAGGCTGCTGACTATTTTATCATTTTTTGTTATAATAATTTGAAAGAGGAGACTTGGCAAGTGAAAAAGCTGAAGGACAAGTCCTACTTTAAGGCACAATTCTACAGGTTGTATTTAATTAGTAAAGCTATTCTGGAGTCCCGTTGAATTTTCCTACTTGTTTTTTTTTTAAATTTGACAACCAGAACAAGGCAGAAAACAAGGCTTTTCTTCATAGAAAATTCATCAGAGCAAAGATGAATTAAACAAAGATATGAATGTGAAGGATTCTGCATCTCATTGTAATCTCTTAAATGGGGAAGTAAGGGGGTTGTCACTCACCTGAAGTTAATCATAGAGCATCTTTACGACATGTCTTAAGTCATTATCAAATGTGCTGACTGTTTCCCATGGAAACAAGCCCCTTCACAAGTCACACAATGCGACCAATGTAAACCATACCCACAAAACATTTATGCCTTAATTAAAAAAAAAAAAACCCAAACTTTTTTTGCCTTGTTTGGATGCAGCAGCGTTATCATCACCATCACGGAAGTCTGTGGCAATGAGGCGCTGAGCTCGAGAGGGAGGAAGACACGTCATGTTTGCCGGGCAGTACAAAGGCTGAGCTTCATCAGTACCCCCAGCACGCAAATGTACTCAGTCACCAAAGAACAGAGAGAGGAAGAACAGCCTCTCTCAAGGATTGGAATGTGGGAAAAGAGTGTAATGTACGAGGAAAAGTTTCCAAACAAGTTTTAGATAACTGGACATAATATACACATAGCAATAAAGTCGGGGGGGAAAGGTATCTCCTGATACTCTATATTAACTAAAATTTCTTTGGTTTTCCCCATTCTCTGTTGGTTTATCAGCAGAAATTTTGACTACAGGCACCACAACACATAATAAACTACTGTTTATTAGCATACAACGGACATCACTTTGACAGGCTGTTTCAGTAATAGTTTTGGAATTGCAAGTTTTGGTAGGACAGAAAAAGTTTTCCATTTTCAAAATAGAAGGTAAAACCGGCAAGGAAGGTAAGTAGGCATGAAGAAACCATTTAAAAAGCACTTGTAAATCCTCAGTATAATCACATATTCTCCGCTTGATCTCATCTCTCCCATTTTCTCCTTCCCTTCTCCGCAATGTTTTTGCGTAGTCACAGTATAGCTTTTTTTAAGAGGAGTTCTCACCTTTTTGTGCTGCAAGAGAATTCCACACTTGCAGGGATTTGGTGGGGGACTGAGGAGCAAAGAGGGAAAAATAATGGGAATGAAAAGCCGTCTGGAGGAACCAGAAAGGCTGGAATTAACAAAACCAAAACCACTTTGAGAGAACAACAGGCTTGGGCTGCAGTCGCTGCTGCTCCAAAGCACGAACTATAGGGAAGAGACTTTTCAAGAGCTACTTTCCAATGGGTTGGCCCTTGCTGGGCCATAAAGCAACTGGCAAGTGCCCATCTCATTGGGCAATGACAAAGGGGACAACAGCTCTGTGTGAGCTTCTTTATTGAACTAACATATTTAAAAGGAGGTATGTGGAGTGCCTATTTTTGTGCAATGTTACCAAAGTACCTAGCAACCCAAAGAATAAACAGTGGATAAAATAAATTAAAAAAAAAAAAAAAAGAAGCTGTGAGTTGTCATTTTTTTGTTAAAATTGACAAAAAGCTAGATTTGGGGCATTTATGTATCAATTTTCAGCACAACTGTATTGGACTTTCATATGCTGTAGATCACTTTTAAAACTCACTGACCATCTTTAAAAGCCTTAAGGGCAAGGGGACTGGACTAGATGATCTTTCATGGTTCCTCCCAATCCCTGATATTCTGTGATTCTGTGACTTCATTACATCCTCTTTATGCTGCTATCAAATTTAGCAACTTATTTCTTACACTGAGTATCTAGTTTAGAAAAATCCCTTTTCTTGGAGCAATGAACATCATGTATCACTGAAGTAAGGGAAAACTGCAGAAAACCCCATCCGTTTCTTGCTACTATTTCAACTTGGAAAACTCTTAAAGTTGAATGCTACTTCTGCCATTTTAATTTTCTTGCCTGAGTACTTATGAGAAACACACACCCAATGAACACCCGACCCTCACACACAGAAAGTACTTATGGCTTTTGTTCTTACTGGTTTTTTCAGAATGGTGCCCTGTTTACACAAGAATTTACAAAGAGTATATTTGTAGCTAACGTACCAGTGAATCAACTGGCAGGTCATCTAACAGGACAAAGTCAGATCTTTCACTGTATCCAACTGCACTAACAGACACGTGGTACAAGACAACTTTGATCTTGTTTTCTGTTCCATATGTCTTGGGTAGTTCGTAATTCCTATCAGCTTCTGAAGCATGTTTAATGAGAGAGGGAACTCAGAACCCAACAAAGAAAAACCTGCACAACACAGCTGAGACTTGAGCGAAAACAAGAGGAAACCCTGTCACAGAACACCAGCTGCTTTTTCACTCCAAATAGTTTCAGTAAAAAAAGCTCAAGTTTTACAGTCAAGAATTTATAAAGTTTCTTATCGCTTTGCTTTCCAAATGAAAACTTCCTGAGAGATACTTTGTGAACATGAGTGTGCTCCACAACATGCTGTTGCAGCAGGTTGATTGCCATGGAAGAACTGGGTTTATGCTGTGCCTGTGTTTCAATGGAGCACCAGTTCCCACACCACCAGGCTGCCTGACTCGCATCATGGCTAAGATGCAGGCACTTCCTCTGCACTGTAGGTTTAGTTTAGCAGAACACTGCAATGATTCAGTAACTAAGATTAAGCAAAATGAAAAATACATGTGACAGCTCAGAGTCTCCAGAGAGCAGACATCAATCACTCCATTTGATTAGTGGTTTCCAGACAGAATAATTTTGCAGAATTTTTTTAAGACTAACATGCAACCGTTTCTTAGTTTTCCCAGATGAAGGGCTACGAAGTCAAGTTCAGGCAACTTTGCTGACCAAACCACAAACAAAACATACAAACCCATGTTCATAAAACACTAATAATTACACGTTATTCCTGCTTCACCATGATTTTGGTCATTAAACCAATAAGAGATACACTTTAGAACTTAATAAAAATACATGCTTTGCACAGTTCCTGCACCTCTGCATTATGAATCATGCAAACATGGATAAAGAAACTCAGTTCAACAGCCCTTAGCCTTTAGCTTCGCTGCAAATACCCTTTAGCTTCTGCGTGCCCATAGCAACACCCTCACAGTGTTTTTTTCAGAGGGCTGGGGAACTCAGGACTGGGAACTTCAGGGACAGCTCTGCTGCCCAAGAGTTGATCTCACTAGACCTTCAGAAATTTTAATGGGAGTCTGCAAAAAAAAAAAGCTTGTTAGAGTTTTGAAGATGCCAGGAGTAATTTCCGTACAGGCATTTCTTTAATTTCAGGTGACTGGGATTACAGCATCATTCAGCATTTGTCATAATGAATCACGCAGCCAAGCTGTGTTTCTGCAATGACGTTTGCCACCCTAATGAAATATTGCAGCAAGTTGATGTATTTAAGAAGAGACTTACGACTGCAGAGTTCCATTTTACTTAACACCACAGTTTTTAGATTTCAATTTCTTTCTTTTTTTCCCCATGCACTCTCCTTATTAAGCATCTCCCCTTTGTGGGGGAGAAAGAAAAGAAGGAAAATCCAGTTTCATGTTTTGCAATTATAACAAAGTGCAAAGGTATGCATCTTTTGTCCATATCTTTTGGACAGCCACCAGAAAAAACAAAGGTGGACGTAAGTGTCCTAGTGATGTTAGCCTTCCTGTCTGTATTTCAGTTCACCTAATGCTGTAAACAGCCTGGTTGGATTTCTAAATGATGTGACTAAAAAAATCACAACTGAAATGTTGCCTGAGCATCACAAGTCAAACGTGAACGATCAAATCAGACCAAACTGGAAAGCTGGCTATCTGAAGCTTCTTTGCTTTATCAGTTCTAACTTCTATTAAAGCTAAATCTCTTTTCCTGCTTTGCCTCTTAATTTCTCTCTCTGCTTTTATCTATTATTTATCCCTGTAAATATATTATTTAGCTCTGTAGTTCTATTATTCATCCTGCAAGCACCTAGTTATATTTTTTACATGAAAGACACTATACAGAGTGCTATATCGTATTGCATTCATCCTGCAGTGAATTTCTAAGACATACAGGTGAATGACAGTAATTGTACTGCATATCCATCTGGAAGGAGAGGTTTGGGTACCACCTGTAGAACATTGGAGTATGAGGCTATTGAAATTATTTTGTCTGCTCCTATGGCAAACACCACAATATTAAAGATAGCTAGAGAGAAAAACGCTAGGAAACAAAAAACGGGAGAAAGAACAGGAAACATTATGGAGGAGTTACAACATTTGATACAGCAGGAAGACTCCCCTTTCAACAGAAAGCTAAGGAACAACAAAAATAAAAGCCTTGCTGAAGACTTAAGTAGTGGAGATGGAAATCGCAACTGTCCTGATCTTCAGTCATTTCAAATAAAGGGGGGCTGGAACTACATCCTGCATAGTTACCTTTGATGCTCATTTATTTCTTCCATGAACTCTTAGCCTCAGAAATTAATTACCATATAATGACATAAGGCACAGCTGGACAGGAGTGTTTTCTGGCTGGGATTCTATCGCAGAAGAGAGATATGTGGACTGGTACACAACAGATGATTGATGGATGTTCATAATATATCCCTTTTTCTCCTCTTATGTCAAGTCGTGTTAAACTGAAAGAGCTGACATTTATTTCATCACTAAACATCAGAAGCAGTTGCTTCTCTGCTTTGTAGTTTTGCATGTTGTCAGCATTTTGACTGGCAGCTTCTTTGCATTTTAATGCTGTCATTGCATAAACAACACATATAGATGGATTTTATATACAGCATCCATCTTCCCTCATTAGAGGCTACAGCTGTTGGCGTATTATGGCATGATTCCCTAACTTGCAAAAATAAAATATTTAATACATTTATTCCTTTGTTTATATCATGACAATTACAGACCAAATGCCTCAATAAACCCCATTTTCTTCACCATTATGCAGCAAAAACAAGCAAATACTGGATTTGTATCCCCAAGTCCTTACTCAGAAGACAGCAGCTGGCAACTGTCAAATTCCATAAAACTTCTGCTAAAGACTTAGTAGAAATAGAGACAAGAACCATCCTCTCTCCTCCCCTCCACTTGGCAAGGCCTGCTCCTAGACACCCTTTCACCTCAGCACTGTGACACGTCTTAGAAGGATAGGGTAGAGGAGGTAAGTCCCCTACAGGGATATGTAAACAAGGGACCTAGAGATCAGGATCCCATGGGAGTGCAGTGTCCTAGCCCAGTGCTAGGTTCTCCTTACTTTCCAAGGCTGAAAAGGTTCTTACCGGAAAATTCAAAAAAATCCACCTTTAGGGTAAATCTGTGACAACAAAGTACCCTGCGTTTTTTCAAAATCCTACACGTGTTACGGGGCTATCCTTGTCCAACGTGCACGTGGTCACTACAGAGCTTCTGATGATTCAGGGCCCTATTTGCAGGTCCCAGAAAGAAGTAGACAACCCAGATGAGAGGTTACAACGCAATTCTGGAAGACATTTGAGCTGATAGCTTTGCACCGGGCCCACAATTCCAAAATACTTAACTTTTATGTACGCTGTTCTCTCTCTGCTGCAATTACTATAAATAGAGATGCGATACTAGAAATTAAACACAATATAACTGTCTAGTTTCACTAACAGTACACTAACTATGGAAGGGATACAGAAGTAAGTCTTACACAACAGCTTATTACATCAGGTTCACAGTATAAGCAATGTACTCCAAGTCAAGACATGCAATAACCTACTGTCAACTTTTGGAATACGAAGCAAAAAAGGACAGGAAGAAATAGTGCTATGCTTAACTTGGAAAGACAAGATAATGGAACAATAAAAAAGAAATTATTGTGTCATAACTTTGACCTCGGAGTTGGCCAGCCACTTACAAGCAGTAGAGGGAGACACAAAAATAATGACAACGCGATAACAGGAGGGCAATACTGTCCACAAAAAAAAAATCACATTTTTATAAAATGCAGTGGATTTACAACTATAAAAAGTCATTATCGCTATATAAAAGCAATGCATAGCCTTATTGAGAAGATCAGATTAGAAAAAATATATATATACATTTGCTATTGGCTGCTGAGGAAAAACTCCTGAGCTGGCACAGCAGAGAAATGCTATCTATTTTCTCCTCCCCAGATCTGGCTTAAGTGGGAACAAAAGAATCTATTTGAAAAAGTTCTTCTAGGGCTACAAGACAGACTACCCAGCTTGTGGTAGTCACTGATGTAAACTTGAGATGATCCCAAAGAGGCCATGGCTGAAAGGCTCCAGGAAAGAACTGTAGTGAATAGGGGTCCAAAGGAAGAGAGGAAAGCCACAGGCCACTTCACACGATGAAGAGTGATGCTTTCTCAAATCCAAATGAAGTTTTACAACATTTTTATATTCTTCCATTTGCAAAACTCCAAAAGCTGTAAAACTCAGCCTGAGGCTTTTATGATGAGTTGGCTGATAGTCACAAATCACCCACATCCCCACTAAAGGCACAGCGGGACTAGACTGCCTGTAAGGGCACCTCTTCTCCTCTGGCTAGGGCAAGCATCTTTGACAACCTGGCTCCTAACCCGGTTGCCTTAGGAAATACCTAAGTTTAGATGGCATGAATACTGCCTTAAAGGAATTTAGCTAAAACTCCAGCTCCAGAGGAGAAATATGCTGGTTTATTTTTTAAAGGCCCAAACTGTATGCAAAAAGGAGACACAGAAGATTTGGACGCAGACAGCTGACCTGGGGAGAAGAGCACAGTGCAAACACACTATTTTTATAAATCAAGAATTAAATACATATTGAGTACTATCTTTCTTATTGTTACTACAGGAAGCAGTCCAGTACAAACTCAGTGATACATCTTGTATTACAAAGAATTCATACATGTAGGAAAAAAGAAAATCAAACACTTGATTGTTTTCTTTGAATTTTTTTTTCTATAAACTTCTGAGAAGAGTCATCCAAATTCAATTTATTACCAAATTCTTTGATTCGTTCAACACTACAAACAATCTTGCCTGGTATATTCAATAATATTTATGCTAAAGGAAAGCAGTATAAATAATGTGACAGTTATGTTTTCTATGTTTACTTGTTAATTTTTATCCGTTTGGTAATAGATGTACTGCTAATCGTCTGCTTTCCATTTTTGGCTTGTCCCTATTGCTTCATTATGTGATTTTATGGTTCCCATTAATGAATCAAAATAAAATTTAAGCAATATTATAAATGTAGCAAGCTACCATCTGCTTTGCCTTAATTACCAGAAAACTTTAATGCGTCTGTGTGTGCCTCTTTTGAATACCAATATTCTCATTTCTCTGTGAAAGCTAACTACTAGCAAAAAATAGATCAGAAAAGGCAATTCCATCCAACAATAAAAGGTATGGATGTGGTCCAACTTTTTTTCATGCTAAAAGTTCCTATAAAACAAGAAACTGTACTATAGATATGGATTAGTGCTTCAATGCAAGCATGAAAGCGGGTTTTACATCCTGTCATATTCAAATTAATTTCACTATATCTCCTCAAATGAGTAGTTTCAGATTTGCGATCCAGTCAAGCTAAGTACAAACCCTTTTGTGCACTGAAGAAACTGACATTCAGATATTTTGCAAACACTAAATTTTCTTTCTACATGGCTATTATTATCGTGATCATTCAGAAGTATTTAGCTGCATTGCTACAAACTGATTTTCCCAACCAGTAACCAGGCCAACAAACATGAGTAAGATAAAAGGATATTTTAAATATTTACCTATTTTTTAAGTAAACCAGCCAAAGTGGAATTTTTCAGCGTATTAACCTCAGATTTAAACAAGCAATTTTCACAAAGGAGAGATGTCTCTACAAGAGCATTCAAACTAAACAGGGAGAAAATCACAGTTACAACACTGTTCATACTTTACACGTTCAGAAATTATTTTCAGGTATTTCGGAACGGAGATCATACATATTCAGCCATCACTGAACGCAGCAGACAAGCCTATTTAAACACTGCATTGTAGGTCAGCACACAGTCAACACCTTTAAGACACCACCAGAATTTGCATTAACATTCCAAGCCAATAAATATGCTTTGAAGAATGAAAGGCATGAAAATGAAGTAACACACAAGAAGACAGCACAAGAGAAAATGTTAGAGAAGAAGAAAAGACAGCAATGCAAGACATAAAAAGAACACATAAAATGACTGAATTATCTGTACTTTCATGAGTATGGACATTAAAACCAGCACTACAATATCCTATCTAGGTACTAAAATAGGCATCAGAAGTCAAACTAAGCAAATCATGGAGTTTCATCCTGCAAAATACGCACAGTATTCATCATGCAAAACATCTAACATACAAAAACATACGCCCATATGTCCACCATATCCTTTAAATATGCTTCTCCCCATAATTAGCAACTCATTAACACAGTCTACAAAGAATGACCAAAAATATTCTTTTAAAGCCCTGAATTGGAAACATACAGCGGAGGGGAAAAAACACCCCAGAGCAGTGTTGAAGGAAAGAAGTAACTCATGTGCAGGAGATTCAGCAAAATGTTTATTCCGTATTACGAAAGGCTTTGAACAAACCAAGAAAGGTTAGATTGCAAATTGAAAGGAAACTAACGGAGTGACAGAATCTCGAGTCACCTGTCCAAATAATATTTTGGCATCATCTTTCCAGATGGACAGAAAAGAGCAAATTTTGAAGGGGGGACAGAGTGAAAACAAAACACAAGGATGAGAGACAAGTTTTTGTCTGAATGGATAAATGGACTTGTATTTCATGGAAGTCAGCAAGATTTAGAAATAGCTGGAACATGCTAAATCACAGAATTCTATGGGGTTGGATGGGACCTCTGGAGATCATCTGCTCCAACGCCCTGCCAAAGCAGGGCCACCCACAGCAGGTCCCACAGGAATGTGTCCAGGCAGGTTTGGAATGTCTCCAGAGAGACTCCACCACTTCTCTGGGCAGCCCCTGCCAGGGCTCTGCCACCCTCACAGGAAAGAAGTTCCTCCGGAAATAATTACCTGTGGAATGAAGAATAAGAAGAGGAGGAGGCTCAGCCTCAATTTTAACCATGTTAAGTTCAGCATAGTATGTGTACATCCATAATGAGATGTTAAGAAGGTCCAAGGTACCTTTTCAAATACAAGAGAGCTGATAATACGAAGCAATACTTCATGCAGGTAAAACTAACTAGGAAGAGGACGAAGCAGCAGATGGCAAGATTACCAGCCTGAAAAAACTGACAGAAAAGGGAAAACTAGAATTGTATATTTTCACAAGATTAATTCTTTAAAACTACATGTAACGGGATCCTGCAGGTCATGTCCAACTTTCAATTAAACAGCAAAAGGTAATTAAAAAATCAGTAATAACTGTACAGCTTCCATAAAGAAAGAGCCCTCATGATCAAATTGTACGCCCTCCTAAACTCATGGTGTGTCAGACCCCAAAAATCTACAGCTTACTGAGACTTTACTTGACTGAACTTCTTAGCCAGTCAATAATTAAGGGTAGCAAAATACACCCGCTACTATGAGCTTTTTAGAATGCAAAAACTCTACCCGTATTTTTCCATTCCACCTCCCTTTGGTAAGGTCTTTTAACCTTTTATTTAAATATTAATTTTATTAAAGTGGGTTCCCTCCCTCCCCTGCATAGCACCACTAATATTGAAGGGCAAGAAAGCCTATTTAAATGCATTGAAGTGCATTACCATGAAAAAATAATGACTCCTTACAGCATTCTAATTTAGAAAGGTGCACTTAAATTTGTTATAACATCTGCTGTCAAAAAATCTACCCAGACAGGAATCTCTTCAATAAAAATATGATTTTCATGTTTCTGACAAAATTGCCCTGGTGGCCTCTTCTGGCATCAGTGTTATAGACCTAAGGAAGAGCCAGGAGCCAAAAGCCTCAGATATTTGTTCCTTTGCTTCACAGTCCTTTTTCCTTTCTACCTAGCAAAGCATTGCTCTGTTCTCTCCAGCCTTCACGGGGAAATTGGCTCACAGTGAGGTCAGAATGCTGATCCAAAAGAACATGTACCAAGAAGCAGATGTTACCAACACACAGGGAGAATTCTCAGAGGTGCATCTGCTGAACATCCCACCAGCCAGGTGAGTTTGCATTAGTCCATTATTTAGTATGAACCTTTGAAAGTAACCTACTCTTTTTTTAAGTCATCTGGAGTATCAACTCCAGGAATAGAGAGAACAAACTGAAGCCTTACTTTCAGAAGGGAGAAGTGGGAGAAAAACCTACTGTAACTAAAGCAGGACAGATTAAAGGAGGATCGAGTTGTCTGGATATACTTCTTTCTCCAAACAGCCCCCTTGGGATTCTCAGCAGTTACCCTGAAGGTTCAAAGCTGTGCCAATGGGGCCATCACACTGCTGGGTTTCTCTTTCTTCTGAATAGTGTTGAAAGCCCTGCAGGGAGGGACCTACTCCATCAAGAGGTGGATCATACGAAAAACTTCTAGCTTTGCATAGTTTGGCTGCCTTTTCAGAGCCAAACCTACTGAATACCACAAGGCTGATTATTAATGTAAATTGAATGGGCTCTAAATATTGTCACTCAGGCAGCCAGATGGTTTAGACTTGGACAGACTGAAAGCAAGTCATGAGAATACCAGAAGAGCATATGGAGGAAAGACAGGAGTTATTTTTGCAGGCATCTTTCAGCAGCAATTTCTTTCTGCTAATCACTGCTGTGAGGTAAAACTAAGACCTGTCAGTGGACGATGGCAATGCAGACCTGGATGAGCAGGAGTAGTGGCAAACGATAAAGACTGCTTTCTGTAAGGGTGAGGGGGGAGAAAACTTTGCAGAAAGAAAGAAATGTAAAAATAGGAAAACAAACTAGCTTGTTCTGAGGTGCTCACGGCAACAGCAGAAGTTTCCTTCAGGGTGCACAAGCATAATTTCACTAGTACAAAACTCACCAATCCAACCCAAACACCAACCTATGTGTTCCTGCTCTGTGGCTAATGACTAGCAGCACTGGCAGATGACCTACCAACATTACACTGCTGGATTATGTCCCACTGCTGAAAGTTCAATGATGCACAGAGGTTACTGCTGGATTTGCAAGGTTAATTTTCTGAATTGTGTTAGACCACTGATGGATCTCATTTCCTTGCTAAAAAGGGATTTTTCCAACAAAAGTGTGAGTTGTAATTCAGGAAGTTGATCAATATTAATTGGGCATGGCCTGGCATACTGATTAAAGTGGAAAAAGGAAAAACAAATAAAAGAAAAGGAACAACTGTTCCCAGAACTATTAAAGACTATTAAGAACAAAACCTGAAAGCATGAAAGGTAGATGCTGAGATGAGAGGGAGTTAATGAATTCTTATCTTCTGGCTGCAAGAAGTTAAAAAAAACAAAAACCCAAAGGCAGCTACAGAAATAGAACAAGCACATAGCACTCAGCTTCCAGAATTAATAGGCCAATAGCATGACCAGAGCTAGCCGGAGGGTAACATTAAAACTAGTAAGCTAACACTAAAAAGATTAGTTTTTAATTTACTCTCTAGTCTTTTTAATATCCTCCAGAAATTTAAAAAAAAAACCCATACTTTTCTGAACTGTGTTTGCTTTACAGAATTCTGGTACCACAAGATGCAATGCAGCCCATTCCCCACTCAGCCATAGCTTACACTGGGATTTTGCTGTGTGCTAAACCCTCTGTCTCATGCGTATCTTGGAAATTCTCATGCATACATGTGTGTTCAATTGGGCTTCCTTTCTGAAGGATCAAAGGTGGAAGCACAGTAGTGACTAATTGTACAGTTATTGTTCCTACCTAGGTCACCAGAGAAGAGAAAAACCTGTCTAAAGAATACAAAGCCCCATGCTTTCCTGCTATTGCCTATACAGTTATGGTGATATTTGACCTATGGTCTTCAATAATTTTATTTCAGGACTAGTGGAAACTCAACTATTAAAGGTTTGGCTTCAAGTGGCAAAGGACCTTAAAACTATGTCCTATATAAACAATATTTCTCTCTGGAAAAATAGATATGCAACAGAATCATTAGTGTAGGTGAATGTCAGCAGCTTTCATATGGTGAACATTTACTCCACTCACACTGAGACTGAGCATAATAATAGTCTCATAGAATCATAGAATGGTCCAGGCTGGAAGTGACCTCCAAAGGTCATCTAGTCCAACCTGCCCAAATTCTCTGGGGAACACTGGGCATTTGTTCCTGGTTACCACAGTGTCTGGAAGAATGATACCTTCATCCCTGTCCGGAAGTCTCTGGTGCTGCTGCTATGTAAATAATATTCCTCACTTCCTGGTATTCTGGAGAGCTTTCCAGCAAGAATAAAAGGCTAAGCAATGACCCTTCTGGAAGCCAGTATTGGCTTTGAACCAGCAGATAATCTAAGGGCAACTCAGTATTTCTTGTTACAACATCCTGGGCCAAAGGCAGCTTTTCTGCATTAAATTTTGTTTTCAAAGAACAAAGAAAGTTTTGTATCAGACACCCTTTTTCCCCTCCATCTTTAAAAAACTATTTATAATGTGTAGTTTTAGCTTACAATAAAATATAAATAAGGTTGTCTTTGTTTCTAAGCCTACAGCAACACACCTTTAGACTCATCAGTGCCTGTTACCATCCTCAGCCCCTCACAAAGGTGAGTTCCCTGTAGGCAGAGGCTCCTCCTGTGAGGACATAGCAAATAAGGCAGACTGGATCACCAAAATACATAAAAAACAAACTCTCCTAGAAAGGATGTAAACTAAGGAAACCTGGGGACATGCGCCATTATACCAGATGGCCATTTACTCAGACTATGCTTTACAAACAAATCCTTCTAAGACATTCAAAGCAGCCTCTACAAATTTTTACAACAGCAATTGAGAGGAAACCTGTGCAGAGAACACAAAGTACCTTATCCATGCAATGTACCTTCCTAAATTAAACTTTGTTCTGAGCGCTGTGCTTACCCCATATATCTGTTGTGCAGCAAGCTACAGCGTGACATATGCAAGTACACTAATTATCAAGTCAGGGAATAAGCTTGACCGTATATTCTAAGTCCTGCATACAGTTTATACTCTGTAATTAACTCCTCTATTTCTCCTTTGGGTTCTGGTACACAACTTCTAACTGTACTCTCCTTAGACTCATTAATTAGGTACCTTAACCTTGCAAAAAGACTGATGGGAGTCCAATATAGTAAAATTAGCTGTTATAAAACCAGAAATATCATTCAGCAGGTCATAATAAACTATTGCTCTGCAACCCTGGAGGCATAGGCACTTGCAGCATAATGTCAGACAGTCTACTCACAGAAAAGGTGATGGGGAAAAAAAGTGAAATCTAGACTCAAATCCCCTCCAGTTCCCAGAAATCTGACAACTCTTTTCTACTGAGCCAAGACACCTGCTCCAATTCTCTGCATGCTTTCCATCCCAATGAATATCCCTAAAAAGCAAAGGTATGGCTGATGGAAATACAACAAATCTGTTCTTTGAAGGATGATGACACACTGAAGCAATAAATCAGATCACCACCTTTCAGGAACATGCATGAAGGAAAAAAGGCATGCTTATTCCAATCTAGCCATTACCCAGTACCTGACCCAAATTCAAGTGATTGCTCACATTCATGAACTTCAGTCTCCTCCATCTTAGGCACACATGATGATTAATTTTTTAACAAAAACTTTCCCAACCAGTTCTACCCAGCAGACTCCTAAGCACAGAATACAAATCTCCGTGCATGCAAATTGTCTGGCTCTCCATTTGGAAGACAATATTCCCAGGACACAAGTGGAGAAGGAGTGACTGTTGCACAGACACATCTTCTACAGAAAGGGAGAAAAAATGAAATAGAGCTTTCAGGTATCACTGGAGGGGATGGATTAGCAGGGCAAAGAATAAGGTTTCAAATATATAGTCTCCCTGGAGCTTTAACTTCAAATTGAAGCCAGACACAAACCAATCTTTCATCTTACAAGCGGAGAAACCGCATCTCCTGCTGTTTGCCAATGTGGTATTTCCACCAAGACCATAAACAGTGAAGCCCGTTCCATTCCCTGTGGGATATTAAAGGGCTTTAGTCTAGTTTCTATGAGATACACATGCTCAGCTCATTTATTGCCTCCGTTGAAAAGTCTTACCAGCAGAGAAAAGACAAGGGTTTTGTGCATAAGTGGTATTTTCCCCATCCCAGTGAGTCGGACTGCGAGTCAGACCATCAGGGCTGTGTGGGAAAGCCTCCCCTGTTACTATCCATGGAGTTCAACAACAAAGCCATTTGTCACCAGTAACACTCACCTGCTACCCTCTAGAACTACCATGGAATTCACTTATAATAGAGCCAAGAACATTAAATTCTGCTGTGCTCCAGCTTCACTATTCAGTACACTACTAAGCATTCTGCACCAGCCAAAGTTTCTAGATTGATTTAAGATATAGCCACAACTACTAATCAAGTTATGAGGTTGTAAAACATGGATGATGAAAGCACGGCCTGCACTGAGAGGAAAAATATTTATAACCTCAAGGCCAAACTAAGGTGGAAAGTGCTGTTTTAAGTTCATCCACACAAACATCCAAGCAGCCTTGAAGCATGGAGTTGCTTTACTCTCAATACTTACCTCAAAAGCCTGTACTCCTCATCAAGGTAAAAGAACTCTTAATTTCCCATCAGTTACCTTTTATTACATGCAAATGTTATGTTAATATTTTTAAAAAATATTTGGAATTCGCTTCTATCACTAAGTAGCCACAAGAGCTCTTAAATCAAGGAGAAGTAAGTACTGCTGTTAGAGCCTATACCAACTCAAAATTCTACAGTAGAGAAATTCACGTTTCTTCTAAACCCCCCTCCAAAATACAAAAGATGTTTTCTGAATTGGTGCATATTTAAAAGGAAAAATACTTATGCACAAACAGAAGCAAATATTTTGAGTTAACTCCCTCATTTTTTATCTGCACTCTTTCCCCCATGCCCAAAAGTACAAATGTCTTATGATTAGCTTTGGTTAGTAATAACAGACAAGAGCAAGGGATTTTTAGCTGATGAGCAGAAAATAAAAGCAACATTTGATTTTCCCTAAACACAAACTGGATGTTTTGGAATAATCCTAGAAGACCACAATTTCACTGCACTACAGTGAAGTTGAATTTCAGACTTCAAGTGGTAAAATTAAGACACCAACTCTGGATTATCAGATTAAAAAAAAAAGTTTGATTTGAAACACTTTAAAAGAAATGTTCATCTGCATTTTTTAATATCTTACCAAAGTATAAATATATTGTGAGAACAGTCATACACCCCAAATCTATGCATTTAGTTGCATGAAATCAATGACAGAATTCAGGCAGCAGCTTTTATTTACTCGCTGCCAATAAACCAACAGAGGTGGCTGAGGTACAATTGAAAACTTACTATATACGCTATAAATCTTGTTATCTAGAAAGAAACCTAAATCCTCGTGTGTTTAAGAAATTTCTTTCAGAAAGAGAGAGATTTTTTCAGCTTATGCTTTTCTAAGTATATACATTTCTGCTATATACATTTCCAAATCATACTCAATGGCAAAAGACAACTTAAGCTATGTAAAAATCCTCAGTAAAGGTCAGGCTTGTAACTGATAGCACACAAAGACTGTCATCATATCTCCTGTGATACTTAATTCTCCTTAATTCCAACCACAGAGAACAAAGACAGAATGGAATTCCCTACTCTTTCCATTCAGAAGACTTAAAGAGCCTAGGAGGTGAAAGAGAAGAAATAAGCTTATTCAGTCATTGTGTAGAAGGTAGCAAGATAAAGGAGGAAATTGTGGATGGGAGCAGGAAGTTTCCATCTCCAATGTCAGCCTGTGGGGAAGAGAAAAATTGCAAGGAGCCCAGCTTTCATCGTTCCTTCTACGCTGGTAGGAAGCAGGACTGAACAAACTCACCATACTGGCTAGAAGATGCAGTGTGTCATTCAGGGTACAGAGGAAGAATACAGACTGGAGCTTCCTCAATGTTTCATCAGCCCTCAAATTTTTGCAGAAAGGTCTGTGTAGACTGGTATCTCAAAAAGAGCTGCTGCTTCTTCCAGGAATATGTCACACAACCACAGACAACTTATTTAAACACCAGTTTAAGAAGGTAGAGGAGTAACTAGCTTGCAAACAGTAGCATCAACCCAAGATCATCCCTTCCGGTGTCATGACATTGGTCTGTTAAGCATCCACGGGCAAATGAAAACAGTAGCAAACTAAAAATATTCAAAAATGAAGTGCTATTCTCAGTCGGCCTGAAAACTGTACAAGTTGGCAGTACATACTAGTGGCAGTATGCCCAAACAGTGAGGGATAAGGTTATGGCCCCAGTCCCTGAGTGCTTGCCAACATCTGGCAGCAGATGCTAAGGGAACACATGCTTCCCATTACACCAGCAGTTTGAGGATACATTTGAGAGCCTCCTGCTCCCAGAACTATCAAGCAGTAGCATAAAGCACTTATGATCAAGACCGTCAAGGCAGAGGGGGCAAAGCATCTTTTCAGAACACCTCTCTTTATCTGCTGCATTTAAATGCATTCCAATTGACTGCAGACTACAGTAGTGTTTGGAACCTCATTTCTTCTCTTTTTCTATACATCTTACTGTGCCCTTTTTTTTTCCTATACGTGTAAGAATCTGAATCAGGTAACATGCAGAACATTAACTTCAGAATACCAAATACAGCATGTGGCTGTTCCTCTGACATTCTTTTGTGACTGAATTTATAGAGAAATTATGATGATTTGGTAGAATCAATTCTAGGACTTCGACACAAAGAAACAAGCTGCTAACAGCTGAGCAAAGGAGTCCTTTCCTTAGCTACTTGGCTAACTTCCGCAGCCAGCATTCCCGTGCATACTGATGGAAGGTGCACTATTGTTTGGCACACGTCACCGTCCCCTTCTGCATCTGGTCAAAATGAATAAAGACAAGCAGATTTACCAAGGCACAAAGACGCAGATGCCTAAGCACCTAACCCCCAGAGATATACACAGGCTACAAATAAATATCCAAGATGACAGGAAATATTACAACTGCACACAGGAGACGAGCTGAAGTTAACAAATGCTTGAATTCTCCTGAGACATGCCGTGATCAAAGCCTTGACTTAGTTCTACACCCTGCGGTTTAGACGTATCTCCATAGTTGACTGAAAAGAATAACTAACGGTAAAGATGCATTTTATATCATTTTAATTTAGAACACTCGATCCTTGAACAGGGTGCATTTCATTAACAGTTTTCAAGCATCTGGCAAAAAGAGACTAATGTATTGAGCATTGATGTCCTTTTTCTTTTCATTTTCATTTTCTTAGTCACAGGAAAAAGAGGTAGAGCAAGTACTATTATTGAATTGAACAATGTCTGTACATGGAAAGCACATTAACAGAGAAATGAACAGTACGAGACTGGTACTGCACAAAAGAGTCTTTGCTAAAATTATTACTGCAGAGCAGCAACATAGAATTGTTGATGACTGGTCAATAGCAGGAAGAGAGACAACCTACTCCAGCTCCTATTCCAGAATGTACCTGTACCAAGCAGAATTGGTTTGGCTAATATTTTAAAAACTGACTGAGGATGAAGGCTGTATATTTGCCTGGCAATCCCTGCTAGTATTTCACTATTGGTACCTTGCACAGATGTTCTCAACACCTGCCTGTGTTAAAAGTTACACCTGCAACTTCACATCCAGTGAGTCAATATGAATAGCAGGGCACTTCTTTCCTATCCACAGCAGTACCACACCTGAAAGCTGCTTTAGTCAGCCAGCACCACTGGTTCAAGAAAATGATATGCCATAGCTCCAGACGCGTTGCCAGCTTTCACAGCATCCTCAAAAAGGACTGAGTTACTCTTCCCCAGTTTTTACACTAGGCTTCTGCTGTGGGCCACCATTAAAGCAAATTCACTAGACCAAGCTGTGACCCCTTATAGTCACTTACACTACATGTTCTCTAGACTGGGTAACTCAGTTCCTTCTGAGGGAACACTGCTGACCTTTCCTGCATTTTCCACAGGTCTGCTGCTCTAGATACAGCAATTATTAGTCTTCCTAGCATTAAGGAAACCACAGGGATAATTTCTGTACTTCTAATAGGAAATACTCATGTTACATTCTATCCTACTACAATGGTCATCTCTTTTCTACTGACCCATGATTACCTTGCTTCTTTTCTGCAGAACTCTCTCTGGGTTCCCCGTCTTGTTTTTCTGTGAGATATTCTTTCCTGCTTTAGCCTGGAACACTGCACATGTCTCTTCTAGCTCCTCCTAAATGCCATCTCAACTTTGGCAATAAAGTTTTGGATTCCTGTGGGGGAAGGATGACAAAGCTGCACATTAAAAAAATAAAATTAAAAATTATTATGTTCTTAGGAGTAGAGTACAGAGAGCAAACACCTCCATTCTCCCTGCTTGGGCTACATCTTTCCTGAGACAATTTAGGGAAGTTGTGTTACCCTTATCATCACCTTCTTGGGACCACAGTGCAATTCAGGAAATGTAATCCTTCTAGGATCTCAGCTCACAGGTGACAGAGTGAAAGGAAAGGTGCCTTTCCTTGCATGCTAAAGATTTACAGAACCACATTTTAATTTTTGAGGGTTCTTAAGCTAATTCATATACTTCAACACATCCAAACACTCCATGTCAATTCAATAAAGCAAAATACTCAACATCAATTTTTCAGACTGGGCAGAGATATTTTTGATCACATGAAATCTGTGGCAACATTTTCCCATATGAAAGTTTCTGTTTTGTAACTACTTCATTTTCTGTCAAAAGCCATTGCTACCAGTCATTAAGCAGCACTCCATGCTAGGGAAACGTGATGGGAGGAAAATGTAAGCACGGGGGAGGCAGGAAAGCAGTGAAGAACAGAAGTGAAATTTGACCAGATACTTGACATAAAGGAAGACAAAAAGTACAAATTCCTGGTGGATAACGCTTTTTTTCCCCCTTATAACTACTTTTTGGCAACTGTCAGTCAACAACGTACAGTCACTGGTTTAGCAGGTGTTGCTTTGTATTTCAATAGTGTTACTTTAAAAGCCAAAACATCATAACACAGGGAAATAATTGTTCCTTCATTATAGTCTATTTTCCTCAAAACATCAATTTTGCATTAGTTACACCAAATTTCTTTAATCCTTTACTGTAAGTACAATATAACCATCATTTTCAACATTCTACAGTTCTTGTCAGTTAATAGCCCATACTTTCCTTATATTAAATTACCTGGACAAGAAAGAGAATCGAGACTGCACTATGCAGCAATAAAAGGGAAGAATAAGCCTTAGGAAACCACTGGAGCAGCCTGCAACCCTCAGAGCTTGCTGAAGCTTGAGGCACATCTGAAGATTCAAGCTGAAAGTAAAGCATATTTAAATCTCTTCAGCTGCCTCCCCGACTAGTCACTGACTATCTGGCCTCAGATCTCATCTGTTTACCTAGCTTAAAAAAGCACACTGAAGTAAAGCTCCTCCAAGTACATATTGATCCCTTACTTTCATATGCCTCTGTTCTGAAAGCTGTACTTTCCTGGCTGTGATCTACCAGCTATTTTCAGAACTGTTACCAACTATATCACCAAGACAAGAAAGTTATTGTGCCACTGAGCACAAGTTAATAACTATTTGCTGTCAGGCTTTCTGAAGTCACTTATTTTACCAGAGCTGCTTTGTATTCGATAGCTTCCTGCACGCTGATTTGGAACATAAATTATTTTCAGTTGCACCTCATTACTACACAAAATAAGTAGATCACTCCTCTATCACAATTACTCAAGTTCATCCTCCCCTTCTATTATCTTCAGTGACAAACTAACAAGAGAACTTAAATTTTGTTGGTTTTTATTGTGCCAACAGCACAATAAAAAAACCAAGAACATGTCTTCAAAAAGGGTCCTGAAGGACTGCAAGAGCCACAACCCCCTCAAGTTTTATACAGCTGTTGCCTATTTCATTTTGACTCCTTGAAAAAAAATCTCAACAGCCTTATTTTAACAAACACTCAATAACTTTACTTAGAGTAGTAATTCTCCAATACAACAGTGTGAATTATGCTTATGCCATATGTGCTTTAAATACCAGGAAAGTTACCTAAAATTGTAATGATACCATTTTGTGTGTATTATATATACAAAAAAAAAAAATCACAGTGATATCTGAAGACATATTTTTCCCATATGTTGTAGTTCAGCAAATGGCTGTTTTTACTTTTTCAGTTAAGCAATCGTTTTAGAAAACTGCATGCTTGCTCTTCTAGATACTTGCAATAAACAGGTTACTGATTAAGGTGTTTTTTCAGAGCAAATCGAGACAGACAAGAAGACCTCATCAGGATGGACACTCTTTCCCCTCAGCACACAGATTTGGAAATGAAACCAGACCCAGATCCCAGATTTCTGAGTGGCAGCAGCACTGTACACTGTCACACTATACAGCACACCAGGCAGCCATAGGAGTGCACCACAGCTACCCAACATTCCATCAGTTGAGCATTTGGATATGGCTGATACGGTGTTCTCTTGGCAACATGCTCCGAGGAAGGAGGCCAACACCCGAAGGGGAGTTGTCTTCTTTACCCAGAGCGAGGTGGGGCTGCCCTGTGCCCCAAACCGGGGCAGCTGAAGCCAGGCAGTCAAGGTACAGCAAAAACACAGCATTACCTTCCCCAGTGTGGAAGAAAGCCAATGCATCCCAAATCCTTCGGGTGATACTACCTATTTTAATGGACAACTCCCCTATCTCTGCCAGCTGGCTTTTGGCTGAGGAGGCTGGTCACCCTGTTGAGCTTGTTTACCCTATTAGAGTGTTGTGGTGATTGTATCATCTGTCTGCACCTGAGAGGGGGAAAATGGAACATAAATACACCAGTGCCAACCTGCAAGATGAAAAATGAAGCATTATATCAGGGTTGTTCCTAGTACTCTGAGCCACCTCACCGAGGAAGGTGCAACTGGTAGTGAGCCAGCCGGTCTGGGGCCTTCCCCTTTCAGCCGACACCATCTTCCCTCCTCCTGGGCATGAATCCTGGAGCTGAAGCGGGATTGGAACACAGGCTTGGTTAGGGGGGTGCACCGGGCATTCCTTGCCGTGACAAGCCCCGGGCACCCTTCCCTTGTCTCATCAGCGGCAGGAGCGGCACCCTCCCCCGTCTCCTCAGCAGAGCGGGGGCGGTGGGGCCTAGCCAGGTCGCCTGAGGCAGGCCCAAGCCAGGCGGCCGGGTAAGGCGGGCCTCGGCCTCTCAACCTGAGGGAAGGGCGCTTTCCCGACAGTCCAGCCCGGGAGTTGCACCTTTTGCCGTAGGTAGGCGGCCCCATGGGGCCACCTCTGCCACGGTGTGAGGGGGTTGCTGCCTCCCGGGGCCCAGCCATGCACCCTCCTCCTCCTCCTGTTCCTCCTCTCCCGGCCCTCACCCTGCCTTACACGCCGGTTCACCAGGAGAAGGGGCATTTCCAGGCTGCCCATATAGCAAAGCATTGCAACCACGCACTTAAGAACATGAGGATTACTCACCTCCATAAAGTCGCATATTAATAATTTAGAAGAAGAAAGATGATGAAAATTTGACAGCTCCTTCTCTAAATGACAAGGTTTAGCTTGCATCTCCATGTGCAGTTAAAGTTGAATGTCTGTCTTTTATTAAAAATAATAGGATCTTGAAATATTTATCAAAATATCAAAGGAAATCAGGCAAGTCAAACTGATTTCTTTAGCTTGCAAAACACCTGATATGATGCCACTCCACATCCTCCAGACAAGGGAGTTTCTAGGATTTCAAGTAGTACCATTCATGGTTTTGAATTATTTCTTCATGTAGTTCTGCTTTTGCATTTGTTAAGGTCATGTGGCTCATGTTTTAAGTCACCTATTGCTCCTCTTCACAAGGCAAAGTGCCCCAGACTGAGCAGAGAACCTCATCATTTAAAAGGAGAAATATCATCTAAGCCTATACCATCCACAAACAATTCCTAACAAGCTTTTTTTTTAGTGAAATTGCATAATCTTCCATTACCATTTGACAGTCAGGTACAACCAGCAAGAGTATGACAAAGGTACTTTCTAGAGGTATACCCGATTCCTACGTAACACATCAATTTTTATCCCTATTCTCAAAAGGCCAGACCTTCTCTAACTGCTTCAGGAAATAGGAAATTTTAAGTATACCTTCCTGATAATCCACCTACCCATCATTCTCTCATTTTTGGTCAAAATAGACATCCTTCTTCACTTTTGATGCTAATATTTAGCAATTTTTTCTTGTTGCTACTCCCATCAAAGTAATTCACCCTTAAACAGTGAGGAGAAACTGCAGCTTTGCTTGTTAGTTGGCAAGAATAATTCTGAAGGATTTCTTATGCACCAAAGGAACATACCCTTACCATTTAATTGCAGTTAATTACTGTTGTATGCTCCCAAGCTGACACTAGCAGACAGTCAGGTTATTTCATTACGCTAACAATGTATTGACTCCTCCCTCCTGCCAATTGCATGGGTCACCTCAACACTAAACACCGTAAATCTGCTTACCATAAATCCAGAGTCTCCTTACGGGTCTTTCACCAGTAGGCTCAGCAGAGGAAAAAGATTATGCTTTCTGTCTTTTCTGTATTAGCCACGACTAAACCTTGTTCTCATTTGAAGACAAGATACTTTCTACTTTTACTCATTTAATTTAAAATCTGGAAACAGATGGGCTGATATGCAATCTTACCTCCTTTCAACTGGAAAAATTCCCATCAGCTTGAAGTTAAGGGAAACAAGGTCAAGCGCAAAGAAAACAAACCCGGTATGATAATTTACAAATATATATGACACCATCACAGCGTTCAAGGCACCCTTAATGGTACAACACCCACATCAGCGTCGCAAAGACTTTTCTCCAGAACACATATCCTCATCTGGATGATAAAGAACCAAAGCTCCATGAAGCCAGCATGAATTTTACATTACAGTGCGTGGTAAAAATCTACATATTGTATGCATGCAGCCTGTTAAAAAAAAAAAAAAAAACAACCACCAAAAAGACAGCGCTCAGTCACCTTAGTTTGCTTTCACATACATGTCTGTACCCCCCAGTCGGAAGAGCCACTGTTCTGTAAATACCTGAGACCAAAAAACGCACAGCTAGAGAAACAATTGCAAACCTCGCTGTTTCTTACAAAATTTGTGAGCAGTTCTTCATAAAGAAACTTTCTGTATTCTTTTAAAGCTCTCATATGCATACAGTGGTTTCCTCCCCAATTAGCATCACTTATGTATACAAGGTTGATAAACTGAACGCAAGTCGTAAAGTAAAATCATTCCCTGTACTACTGCCTGAAGAGGATCAGCAGTCTTGTATGCTAAACAGCATCCTGTAATTAGGGCTCACTTTTAGTTAGAACAAAACACAGGCAGCCCTTGTGCTCCACGGAGCCTCAGCTTTTATGTCTCTTCACTGGCTTCTTCAGACACAAGAGAAGAAGAAAATAATTCTTTTCACTTAGTTTGCACTCCCTGCACTTTATCAGTACTGCACTTGTTCCGCATTAACAGTTTCAAGCTTTCATTGGTGAGAAACCACATCATCCTAAGACTCAGATGAGGGAACAGTTAGAGTCTCTGAACTCACGCTATCCAGTTTTCAAATCTATAAAGTTTACATTTTCTTGGGTTTTCTTTTCAGCACACATAAGGGCTTAAAACTAAAAAGCAAAACTTTTAAAAATGACAGATTATCAGCACAAAAATATAGAGCTCTTTGGGTTATCAGAAGTTCCCAAGAACAGGTGCATACAGTATTTTGGGAGTTGCTAACACTTCAGTGCACAGCTGAACGCTTGCAAATAGGTGGGAAAAGGAAGAAAGTATTCCCAGATGAAAGGAGAGAAGATGATGAGAGGAAAGAACCAGCGCCTTCAGACAAGGTCAAAAAAGGAATACTTTTCACTGTCATCTAATTAGGTCTCAGGGGAAATCAGTAATAAATTTAATGTAACAGTGCAAGATGGAAGCATGCAAAGATGGCAAACCAGAGAATTTGTGCTTCCCAACTGGAAACGTACTCACTTGCTAAAAAGTCAGGTCTTCAAGCGTAGTTTTTTTTTCTAATTAATACTGTGTGATTGTTTCACGCTGGGAAACAATTCTGCATTTGCCTATTGGCAGCCATAGAAACTCTGTTCTTGATTCCATTTCAGTCTAGTATTGCTAGATCCTGTATCTGCAGAATACTTCTACTTTAAACATACCGTATTCTCCTTGAAGCCTATTCAAAAATGTTTTCACAGCTCTGCTGAATATGGCAATCCCTTAACTATTACTAAAGCCTATTCATCAATATTTTCAGCATAGCAGGACAACGTCATGCTGGTTCTCTGGTATCTCCAGAGGGATGTTTCTTTTTCTTCCAAGTACTGCTCAGTTGCATAACAGATAATCTCGAGTTGGGCCAAGTGAGGGTTTGATGTACTTTAGACTTTGGGAGAGTAGTTGAGATTGGGTATTAGGGAAAAAAACTTCACTTAAAGAGTTATCAAGCATTGGAACAGGCTGCTCGGGGAAGTGGTTGAGTCGCCATCCCTGGAGGTGTGTAAAAGATGTGTATATGTGGTGCTGAGGGACATGGTTTAGTGGTGAACTTGGCAGTGCTACATTAATGGTTGGACTCGATGATCTTAAAGGTCTTTTGCAACCAAAATGATTCTATGATTCTCTATGCCTTCACTATGAGCACCCCACTAAAATGACCCATTGTAGGGGTGATGAGGATTTCAAGAGGTTACTATGACCTTGCTCCTCTTGTTTTGCTGGGGAAGGAACCAGGTGATCACAGGGAACCTAGCATGCAAATACTGGCTTTTCTATGCTACACTGCACTTCCTGAAAATAAAAGAAATATTCCTCTGCATGATATGAGAGCTTGTCCCCAAATGATTTGATATACAGCGCTTCAGTGCATTATATTACATTTATGTAAATACAAGGTAACATGCTGTGCAATCACACTCACCCAGGCTTTCCTTGAATATAAAAGAAACATTACACATTTATTTATTTCCAGCGTAGAAGGACTCGTGTGAAATGTTCATACTGGAGAAAAGGGCAAGATTCAAGAAGCCAGAAGCAATCTGGAGGAAACAAGGATGGAAAAAAGCAAATTAGGGCATGAAAGTAATGGGGGGTGGAGGGGTGGGGGTGGAGGGTGTGCAGGGAGAAAAAAAAAAACCCAAANAAAAAAAAAAAACCCAAACAAACCAGAATAGCCCAGGGTCTATTTGTTAAGATCTCAAAAAGGAGGTAAAAGGCCAAGAGGGACATGCTGAAGGTTGAGAGTGAGGTGAGAGGCAGATACGGTTTGACAGTGGAGACTGCACGTAAAGATCCAGGGACAGCATCTAAGCTGTCTTCAGTGTGTCTGTGGGAAAACTAACAGAGCTCAGGGAAAATGGAAAGATAGGTCCAGGAGACATTATTTCTGTCCAGATTCATTCAAGTGCAAAAGATAAGGATAGTTGAAAAGATTTCATTGTTTGAACTTCTCAAAAAGGTCCTGCAATGTCAACTTATTCACTTCTTGCCATGAATGTGACATGATCCCTTGCGATGTCTGTGAAGCCTTTGCTATCTAGACAGTGTTTTATAGTGAAATAAATGCTCATTTTTGCAGCTTTCCATGCCAAAAGGAAAAATCAGCCTCAGTCCCCAGAAGGGCAGCAGTACTAGAAAAGATCTCCACTTTATGCTATGTGATTTGAAGGAGAAGCACCCTCCAACAGACAGACATAAGCAAAGGTTTGGCACCAAGTCTCACCTGACAGAAGTTCTGCTTTGTAACATGAAGATGCCGTGTGGTGCTGCGACCGCAGCCCGGGGTTTTTCCACAGAGAAATGAAGTACCTGCAATAAAGTATTTCTGTAGGAAACCTGCCCGGGAAATCGTCTGTACATTTAATTCAGTAGAGAAAAGTGTTTAGAAGTATTTCAGCCTTGCAAAAAATACTGCCCCTCAGTGTAACTAAGGTCAGCAAGAGCCTGAGTTATCCACCACATAACAACCCATCAGCCTTTATAATCCTGACAGCAGCTTGGTTTTGTTCTTCTCCTGAGAGCGCGGGAGATGTGCTAGGATTTAACATGTGGTCTGTTTTATTAGTTCCTGGAAGGAAGGATGATAGTGCTGTAACTCCCTTTTGTAGAAATGTTTTAAATGCTGGGTGATTCCAAATGGCTTTGTTAGTCACACTATCCCTGCAGGGTAAGAAAGGGCATATTCTTTCCATTTACTTATAGACGGTAGAATAGCATTTGGTTTTGAGCTGCTCAGGGTTACACCCTGTGTGTAACCCAATGAAGAACATTTTTGTCAATTGACTTTTTAATGTGTATCTCGCACATTTTTAACCTTTAACCATTAAATATTCATATTATAAAAGGTTCTGCATGTCAGTCCTTTAGCAAATTTTCTCCAGGAAGAATGAGCTTATAAGATGTAAAATCCCAAAGCGGAAAAGAAAAAGATTATCACTGCAGCTTCCCGCTTCCATTTGTGTGAGAAAAATGCTACAGAGAATGCAACATGTGCGAGTGCACATTATGTGGAATTCTGGTCATCATATCAGCTATGCATGCACATGTGCATGCATATTTTATGCAGATGTTTGTCCTTCTTTCTCCCAGTGGGATTAGTCAATATTTTAAAATGGACAGAAAATACATTAGCAAATGGATTCCCATTTCTGATGTAAATAAAGAAAATCGCAAAAAGAAACATTTAATCCAAATTCAAAATGCCCTTTTTTTTTTTCCTTTTTCTTTCTGTTGTGTGGGAAATTATTGAGATTCTCCCATAATTTTTATTTATGGTACGTTTTCGGATTCCTACATGGAGGACGTAAAAAAAGAAGCAGCCTCACCTTCCCTGTTAAAGTTAATGGTTATTTCACAGCAAATCTATTGCCACCAGCTTGAGCATTTACTCTCAACTACAGAATAGTAAGTAATCTGTAATCAGGTGAGCAAAATTGTATTATCCTAAAACAAATAAACAACTTAATGGTAAATATATATATCCATTCACTGACAATATTGCACATGTCTTTAAGATTCTGTACTTGTCCAACAGCCTTTTTCCCAACAGTTCATCAACATGACTCCTTCAACACGCTTAGTGGCAAAGCAGCCTTGTCCCCTTGACCTTCTGATTGCACTCCCAGTGGCACATCCTCAGCAGCGCTAGAATAATGCTTGCAAATTCATTTTAGCACGTACAGAAACGTGAAACACTTCATGCAGGATAACACATTTCAGCAGTCTTGTGGCTCTCAGCACTGAGCAAGCCAACCATGCTAAACAGCTCCGACTTCTTTAAAGTCACTTAGGAGCCACCGTAAGGTTGCCAGTCACAGAGGTAAATGGATACCAGAAATGCATTCCGTGATGGGATCAAATGGAAGCGCTATGAACAGCACAGAGAATGCAGTAAGCAGGTGTGGAGAGGATAAGGGAACACTCCATGCTGAGGTCTGCACACAGCTAATGAAAAACTCAAAATGGCAGCTCTGTGCATTGAGCAAAAACCTCCTTGATGGAGTCAAACAGCATATAAGATAAGTTGCTCACCAAAAAAAACCAAGATAACTATCATTACATGTGAGCTGCTAAGGATGCCACCACCCTCAATTTCTCCAGAACTGTGGAATCGTCTAGGCTGGAAGGGACCTTTAAGAACATCAAGTCCAACCATTAACCTAACACTACCAAGTGCATCACTAAACCATGTCCCTCAGCACCACATCTACATGTCTTTTAAACACCTCCAGGGATGGTGACTCAATCACTTCCTGGGGCAGGCTGTTCCAATGCTTGACAACCCTCACAGTAGGGATTTTTTTTCCTAATATCCAGTCTAAATAAACCTCCCCTGGTGGATCATGCCTGTGACCAGCACCCTCTGGAGCTGCACTAGAGCACACACTGCTATCCAGCTAGGCCGAAACATTAGCTAACTATCACCAGTGTTTTATTGGTCTACCAAAACTCATGCATATTTATCAAGACAAATAATCAATCCTTTTTGATGTACTACCCAATGCTACTGCACACAGTAAAAGCCCCCACTCAGTCCACATCAGAATTACTACTCAAAAAAAATAAACACAATCACTGTTATGCTACACAGGGGGGGGGAGGAGAGGGGAAATGCCCCCATGTGTCATGCAGAAAGGAAAGATACCTTTGGCAGATGTCAAGAAAAAGGAAATGTGGCACAAAGTAATGTAGGATCAGGGATGTACGGCTAGAAGGAGCAAGCAGGGCTAGAAGAAGCCAGCAGGTGACTTAATGAAACAGATGGCTATGCTTTGCTCAGTGGATTTTGAGGACATGAAACAGAATGACTCATGAGAAAGGGAGCACTGGTCTCGTCTCTGCTTCTGGAGCATCAGACCTACTGGGTCTTCAAGTAGCTGCAAACATGCTTCAGCAACCACTGACAGGAGCGGCAAAGGCTCATTTGCCAAATCCAGGTGACCTCCAGACAGCTGACCGGAATGGGACAGAAGAGGAGAAAAGCACCCATCAGTCCCACATCAAGAAATGCTGCCTTTCAAATGCCAGACAAGAGACTGAAAATAACTTCTGGTGGTAACAAAAGGCTGAGGAGCAATGTCATGCCAAAAGCAGGGAGGAAATGTTGAAAGTGGTGATGGTCAGTGGCTCAAGCAGAGGTACAAGCATCCCTGGCCACGAATCTTTCCACTGATTTGCAGAATCTGATTCCCACGTGCTTTACTAATAGTTTACTTTTACTTTGCTTTAAGAGTTTGGTATTTCTGAAGAGCACAATGACAGGCTGCAAAATTGGGATTAGGTGCCGGCTCAGGATTCTCTCCAGTACATTTCCATCTTAAAATGTGCATCCAAATTAGAGGACACTCTTTTAAAGAGCAAGACCCTACTAGACCATCTTACAGTTCTTCAGTATTTTTTGCCAACATGCCTTTGTACTTCAGCAGCAGTGCAGTTTAGCCCCGTTTTTCTTCTTACTGTGACTTCCATTTAATATTTTATCCTGCTGATGAAAACAACTAAAAAGGCAGCCCGCTCCATCCTGGTTTAAATTGTCTTTGATTGTTGATGGATTGTTGCTCCCATTCCACTATTTCTTGCCAACCAGAAGAGCAGTGGCTTTTGTCCCTCAGTGTCCACATTAGGCACTTATTACAGTATTCCAGCAGCATCTGCATTCCCAGCTCATTCACTGGGCTCATTCTGCTGGAGTATGGGAACTATCCCATCACCTGGGGTGTTCTGAGGGAGAAATGAAGGTGGAAGCAAAACGCTCAGACACAGGTACAATATCCACGAGTGAGAAAGACATACTGGGAAGTGCCTCATACTTGTCACTTTGCGATTGTACCGTCCTGAATTTGACATCTCTAATTTCATATCTGTGTTATTCATTTTATCCTTTGTTCCTACAGATTAATTTTTAGTCTCCAAATGAACTGCCTCTTCCTGTCACAGCATCTTTTTTCACAGCTGACACACATCCATAAATTAATAGCAAGCTGTTACAAAACTTTTCCTAGTCCTCCTCTAAATAAAAGAGAATATACCTGAAATAATAAATGCAAGTAATTGCTTGCCGCCCTTCTCCCTTATCTTGCAACACTTATTTTCCCAGGTTTTGATGCTTTGTGCCTGAAGTCTAACTCCCTATTAACTTTTCAGATTCAGAAAACTGTTGTAATTCACATAAACTTTCCACATTTAATACAAGCCAAAAACTGTATTCCTCTCCACTCCAACAGTCAGGATGGTAGAAATTCCAATCAGACGGTAAAAATTACACCTCGGGTTTACTAAATGATTTCTAAATCATTACTTCTGCCCTTAACGCCTGATTCAAGTCAATGAGACCTGAGAACACAGCAGTCGGCAGAAATAGCTTTTGTAAGATGCAGAATCCATCTGTTCGGGCTGTAAAACATCAGCACAGATTTATTGTAGATTCAGTGACTTTGGAGGCTTAAAAGCAGAGTGGATCAATGAGGAAACCTTGTGCCCTGCTGGGCCAGGTTGTTTTCTGGAGGTCTGGATGAGAGGAAAAGTCCTGCTGATCTGCCCTGCTCACCCACCCAGGGCCAGCCAGGTAAGCAGAGTAGAAATTTGGCAGAAGCAAGATCTGAAGCCTCCGTTCCCCATTCCACACAAACAGAGATCACAGGCGACTACTGGCCGTCGTCTAAAGCCACAGGGACAAATAGGATTGGGCTCTTCTCTTCATAAGCTCAGCCATCTAAGCTGGTTTATCGCAGCTTCTTGCTAAAGACCTGTAATGACTTTCCTGACAATTTAACTCGTACGTGTTCATGTTTCAAGTGCAACATTTACAGGAAGTGTAAGTAGAGATGGAGAGGACCAGGCAGTCAGCTGCAAAATCATAGGGAAAATTAGAGGAAGTGAGGCATAAAGTGAATCTACAAATCCCTGGCAGTAGGTGACCTTCACGTTAGCCATCTTGAAATTGGTTATTAACAGTATCTTTCTAGAAAAGTTGTGCTAATAAACATATGTAAAGAAATGATCTTAAAGGCATCTAAAAATATATATAAAAAGCCCTATCGTTGCTCTAAAATCAGTGAACGGCTCTTACTGTGTTCGCGGAGCTTTCCAGACATCTGCAGGAGATGGACAAGGCATCTTCAAGACCAGGGACATCGCAGAACTGACCTCCCTTTGCTGCTCATTGCATATGTATAGCCAACATTTACATTCCCAGTGGTACACGTGCCCCTCGCTACCAGCCCAGTTACAAGCACTCAGTGTTTTACTGGCCCTTCTCAACAAACTGGAGCAACCATTCGCCTACCACTGGATCTCTGCGTGGGATCACAGCTTCCACACTACTTTAAACTGAAAAAATTCAATGCAGACCACAAGGATAACTGTGGTTTGGGTATCTGCTATTTTTGAGCTACTCATATTATAACATGAGCCTTTTTCCCGACTTGCTGCCGACATCACTGGCGTTGCAGTTTTAAGCTGCAGCGTTCCAGGAACATTATACCCCTGCAAAGTTAACATGGATAGAACAGAAATATCTTAGCAATACAATTTCACATTATGACAAAGCCTGACATAAACAAAAAGTAAAAATTTCTTCTCAACGATTTTATCTGCCATATTAAGAAAACCCCAGAAGCTCATAAGATGCAAGGCAAAGCTATTTAAATCCATCCAAATATACAGCACTTCAGTTAGATAAAGTGAGACCAGAATACATTTCTTATTATCAAAACGACGGTGACGATTTCAGCTGGATGGATGTAAGTGCATTATAATTTATCTAGCAAATGTTTGGGATGCTCTTTATGTGCGTCTGAGCATCTGTGAGAGTTCTCCTTTTATTCTCCTTATTGAGGAGAGGTTCCAGCAACAGGGAACACATTTTTGTGTCTCACTGCACTGCAGATGAAAGGAAGATCTCTCTTTTTAGACACTGGCATGACTTCAGGATAATGAAGTATTTATTTGGGCAAATAAAGAAGTGACATGAAGTGACAGTCAAAGAAAAAAAAAAAAAGGAAAAGGAAAAGGAAAAAGCAGCATTTACAGGATAGTCACCCTGGCAGAAATAAAAGAGGAGAGAAGCATTTCAGCAGTATAGGGGGTTTAAAGTTTTAGTTGCTACAAATCGTGAATGCAATTCCCCACCATCTCTCGAACTCTGGAGACTCCCACGCGTGGGACAATAAGAATACCAAAGGCCAATTGCCTCCACTTTGCAAAGACTTAACCACATACTACACAGTCAATCAGGTCAGTTCAACGTCTCCTTCATTCCCTCCCTGTAGTTGGTGGGGGTCAGGTCTGATGCTTCATGGCTAATGCGATCCTCACTAAATCAGAAAGCCAGGGATGAAAGCCCTGCCAAAAACACATTGCTGCTACCCCTTCTCTTAATGGTTTTTCCTAAGGAAAACAGATTCTCAGTTTATAGCAAATAGCTCTTTAATCATTAAAAAAAAAAAAAATAAAGTTAAATAGGACCCAGTAATCATAGAATCGTCAAGGTTGGAAGGGACCTTTCAGATCATCCAGTCCAACCATCAACCTCACTCTGATAAAACCCATCCCTAACCCATGTCTCTAAGCACTATGTCAACCCTGCTTTTCAATCCCTCCAGGGATGGGGCCTCAACCCCTGCCCTGGGCAGCCCATCCCAAGGCTTCAGAACCCTTTCCCCGTCAAAATTGTTCCTGATCTCCAATCGGAACCTCCCCTGGTTAGACTTGAGGCCATTTCCAAACACATCATGGGGGTAAAAACATTGCACCAGGAGGAAAAAAAACCAAGGGTGTGATATTAATATAAGCTCTAATTCAGTTTTGTTATTATTATTATTCGATTCAATTCTAATTCAGGAAGAGGCTGCCCAGAGAGGTGGTGGAGTCTCCGTCTTTGGAGACATTTCAAACCTGCCTGGTCACATTTCTGTGCAACCTGCTTTGGCAGGGGGTTGGACTAGATGATCTCCATAGGTCCCTTCCAGCCCCATATCTTTCTGTGACTCTGTTAGCACCACAACGTTGAGGTATACAAAGAGGTGAAGGATACATAACAACCTCTCTAAGAAGGTGGCATTCTCCTTTGCATTGAATACTTGCTGATAAAACTTAGATACCACCTGTACAGAAAAGTAGGGAAACAACAGAGATACAGCAGTCTAGACTGAATCTATCTGTAGGAACCAAGAAAATCTGCAGAGCTGCACAACGGTTTGGCTCCTCTGTGAGCCTCAATGATGCTTTAGTCTCCTGGTATTGCAGTAGTAAATGACTTTGGGGGCTTTGACTGCCACAGGGTGTATGTAATCTTGTCAATTATTCAATTAATTAAGATTAGCCTGAAATGGCTAATCTGTGCAGTGCCAGGCTTGTGAGAATCTAAATTTTAAAGCCTTAAGACTGAATTAACATTCTTTTTTTTAAGGAGATGATTGACTAACACAGGTTTACCTCTTGACATAAATAACTGCTCTGCTGGTGCTTTGTGGAGGTCAGAAGTGCAGGGATGCTGCAGGATTGCAAGTTCATTGATAAGCTCAGATGCATGTTCAAATAAATATACTGTGTTTTCCTAATGGAACTGTTTAAATTTTGCTGCTAAAATGACAGGAAAAACTAACTTGAAGTTCTGGATGTGTATTCAGTTGCAAAGTATCTAATGAAATAAAAATGTTTTCATAATGAGATATTCTAATGTGTCCTCTAATGATAAGCTGGGGATTTTTGGAGGTGGATACGTGCATATATAACACAGAATCATCATGGCTGGAAAGGACCTCTGAGATCACCGAGTCCAACCACACACACACAAACCCCCTACAGTCTTGGCCACTAGAGCAGGCCCTAAAGTGCCACATCTCCAGGGTTCTCAAACCCCTCCAGGCATGGGGACTCAACCCCCTCCCTGGGCAGGCTCTTCCAGTGCCTGACCACTCCTGCACTAAAGTCATTCTTCCCAAGATCTAACCTGAACCTCCCCTGCCCCAACTTCACACCATTTCCTCTGCTCCTGCCATCATTCCCTTGGGAGAAGAGGCCAACACCCACCTCTCTACACCCTCCTGTCAGGGGGCTGGAGAGGGCAAGGAGGTCTCCCCTCAGCCTCCTCTTCTCCAAACAAACATGCCCCATTCCCTCAGCCTCTCCTCACAGCACTTGTTCTCCAGACCCCTCACCAGCTTGGTAGCTCTGCTCTGGACACGCCCCAGCCCCTCAATATCCTTCTTGGAGTGAAGGGCCCAGAACTGGAGTTAATAGATTCACCTACAAAATATTCTCCTTAGTTATCATTTTTGACTAATCAACAGCAGGCTAAAAGCCTTAAATGGTTAAGTTCCTTAAACGGAGTCCAGTTTCCCTTGGGTGTCAGGAATATTAAACCTCACCACCATCTATTTTGGCCCATTTAATTCCTCACACTTGGAAAACTGGCCTCACTTGCAGAGCTCACCATGTGAATACCCTTTCACTCCCTGAATTTAGAAGCATAAGGCTTAGCTTTGCTTATGAAACCATGGATATGAATCACACCGACCAAATAATTTTTCATACATTCATCTAACTCTGCAATGTAATATTTCTTCTATATTTTAATTTTGTGAACTGGGCATTTATCCCTCCAAAAATTCACTTGAAGTAAGACACCGGCACCATGTTCCTGGCCATTGGCAGATAATCCACTGCAAAATCTTGAACCCCACACGCTGATCATGGGGTGCACAAGACAGAGTACGACCCATTCACTCATGTAGGGGCTCCTTTATGCTCTGCGATGGCACCACCGTGTAGTAAAAGCTACTCAGAAGTTGTCTGTGGCCTGATCAGAGCAGCCTGATCTTTTAAGGATGTGGATGACAACAGCAGATAACATTTTCCCATTTATAGCCTCCTCGTTTTCCTTGTTCAGTATTATAAGGATGGAAGTTCAGAAAAAAAAGGCTTCCAAATGACACCTAACGTACTTGAAGAGCGGCAAAACAGCAGAAAGGTTTAAATTACCATCTTTGCTGATGAATCCAGATAATAAAGTGTACCACAAGGGTATTTCATCCTAAGAGTATGCTCATCATCTCTATTTTAAAAGTGACCCGTTAGTGGGTTTACATCTACTTGTGCTTCTGCAGGATCAAGTAATTACTTCCCCTCTGGCCAAGCACTTTCCTCTCTCCTTAGAAATACCAGAAAATTCAAATGGAAAAAAATCCCCTGTCCCTCGTTTAGGATCCAGAGTGAAAAGGAGATATTTCCAGGTACATTTTTAACCCAGAACAACAACAAAACCATTTAAAAATAATCCACCTTGCACTTAAACCTCATAAATCTCCATTATTTTTTTTTACACAGTTGTAAGTGGGGGAGGTACCCAAACCGATTCTGCAGAAGCCTTAGGCAGCCACTGCATTTGGTGAAACACGCAGGTAGGTTTTGAAGAGTTGTTGATGATGATACAGAGCGGGTTTTCCAATAGGAACGTCATATACAAAGTTGCCCTTTTTTGCCTCAATTTGTCAACGTCGCAATTTTAAAGGTGAAGGATGCCGCTGCCTAAGCAATAAGTTTTCTTTGTTTTCCTAGTTACAGGTTCATTTCAGTGAAGCTTCTAATTCAAGAGGAAAATACTGGAATATGGATAAACCCAATGTGTTTCACAGACCAAGTTAGCAGAAGTGACTGCTACTCCAGCATGCCCTCAGAGGTACTCTTCAATGGCAGGGAAGTGAGCAAATATGCTTTCCTCTCAAAAATAATATTTTTTTAAAAAAAGTTTCAGCTAGACCTGAAAAGACATTTGAATGATATAAGGACACTCCTGAATATCGTATTGTAGTACGTGCCAGATTGTGACAGAGTGCCAAAAATTTCACTGACTAGAAATATAATGGTCTTCATTTCCCTGCTACTTCCACCCCACATTTCAGCTGCAGAACAGCCGGAAAGGCTCCCGGGTTGCCTGACAGCTAATTAGAGGATGAAGTGCCTGAAACCCAGCTTTAGTGAACATTCACCCACCTGGACAGAAGGTTGCTTTAAAAGGAGATTTTCCCTTAGATCAGAGAGAGGGAGGCACTGAAGAGGGAGAATCAGGTGTTCAGAAGTACTCTGAGGGAGACTTTGCAACCAAGAACCGCAGGACTCTTGTACAGTCTGACAGTCTCTCTATTATTTATGTAAACCCCTTGTACTTTTTACACCACAAAGGCACTACAATTGTCTTAACCATACCCAAGAGGAAAATGTTAATGTTTTATCTAGTTGGCAGAGTATATAGGACACATTCTTAATGTAAGATGTGGAATTCAGCTATATGCTAACTAAATAAAATCCATGGCAGTCCCTTCTGAACTGATGATAAGGTTGTCATCATACCCTGTGTAGAGGGCTTTGTTTAGCAAAAATGGTGAGATAGACCAAACATCACAAAACCAGGAACCCAGTTCAGAGAAAACAGCTGCCCATTTCTGCAGCCCTGGGAAATACACACCAAGCTCAAAGCACACATGTTTTGATTTACTCCTCCAACTGAGAATTGCTATGCCCAGGGACAAGATCCAGGCTTTCTGGTATAAGAGGTGACATCTTAAGTGAGCTCACAGATACTCATCAAGAGTGAAATTTCAAAAATAAGTTCTCAGCCAAAAAGCAGGCAAGGAGAAAGAAAGGCCTTCCCTACTCCTGCCCTGCTTTCTTGCTTTCTTACACCATTCTCACACTGGCATATCTCCTGGTCTTTAACTCACACAGCATTTCCAATACCTAAGAAAACCCCTATTACTGACATCTCCCTCATGTTCAGGCTGAGAAAGGTCTCTCAGCTCTCATTGGTACTGGGAGAGGCAATCAAAGAGAGATGCCTGACCCCCCATAGGGCTGATGTAAAAGAAACATAGGGCTGTTCCTCACCTGCAGTTCTCAGCACCCAACAGCAACATTTACAAGTTGCAAGGATTTCAGTTTATCTAAAAAGGAACAGGAATTTGAGCCTGCAGCTCTAAGGAAAACTTCTCAGATGGATGGATGGATAAGCCAGTCTTGCATTTAAAAACCACAGTTCAATAGTACCTTTAAATAGGTTTTCATATCATGAAGTTTCAGGTTCCTATTAAAAGGCTGAAACTCTGGGTAATCCAGACAAACGACCCAGAACCTCCACATATTTCCCCAGGCATTCAAGGTTCACCCAGATCATTGCAAGCTAAATACTGATGCTGAGTTTTTAACGCAAAAGGGATTGTAGAGAGATTCTCTCTATAATCTCTTTTATAAAGAAATCACCGCTATAGAGAGGGTTATTACTATATCTTAGAGTCTAAGACAATCGTGAGACCATGTATTTATTAACATTCACTGCTATGTGGGCATCTCATTCTTTCAGGTTTCTTCAAGAACTCCTGCCAAAACCTGGTATTTCTGAATGCAGGTTTCTAGTTCCTCATGCCATGTGTTCAAAGATGGTCCATGGAAAGGAATTCCCTATTCAGAGAAAAACCAGATTTCTCTCGTCAGTACTGCCTGCTATCCAAGCTACAAACTCTTCAGTGTTACCTGAATCCCCTACCACGTCACATAACAGGCTGTGGGAATTTTGCTTCCAGCCAGAGCAGGAAACAAAGAAATTATTTTTCAATTATACCGTGCCTGAAGTGTTTGGCTTTCTATAGAAAGTCCACAGTCAGCAGTTATCAGTCATGATTAGCTTCCTATAATGGCATTTAATTTTTCCCATGGGACATTAGGTACCCCAAATGTGTACTTTTTTACATTTACAATTAATTAACTTGAACTGAAAGATTTTATTTTTTCCTCTTATAGCCTAATTTATTAATTTTCCATCTCTCTGTGGAAAATATGAAGTTCTATATGAAGTGTTCTCCAGCTACCTTCCCCGTGGTTTTGCATTGGTAACCACCACTCTGGATGAGTCTGTACTGCCTGGTGAGAGCTGTTTATCAGGAATGTTAATGACAGTCTAATGAATACGGGTTAGGTTTTTAAAAAAGGAGAACAACGACCACTGAGTGAAATAAATGAGAAGGAACAAAAAGCAAGCTGTGTGATTGATGGGAAGAGTTTACAAGGTTCAGGAAAAAGAAAGGTAACACAGTCCTCACAGGTCAGTCATCAGGATCACCTTGATGAACCAATATATGAACACCAATAGAGGCCAAACATCTTCCATTACAAATTTGTTAAGATTTTCTGGTTATGCCAAATTTTAGATCCTCCCTGTAGATCAGATGGAGAAACAGAGAAGTTCCAGAGTCTTATTGTATCTCAATGCCTAGCCCATACTTTCAGATCATAGGAGGTTTGATTTTATTTATTTATAAGTTAGAGGCTCTTGTAGTAGTTATTACCTGGAGAGAAAAGTTCTTCCAATTTTCATGGGCACCTCTTGATGCAAAAAAAACATCCAATGCTAACAAGCGATGTTTTATTGGAAGATTATCTCATCTTCTCCAGAAACCATTTTTCAGTTTTCTAATATGTTATCCTATTGATTTATTTTCAGTTTCCTCATATTTATATGCTTACTTTTCACACTGCAATAATGCGAGGATTAAAGAGCGTGAACAAGTTTTCCCTTGTTCAGACTATTTAACTTCAACAAAATGAGAACTGGAAGTGATTATTTTTGACAAGTCTTCACACCGCAGGCTACCAATAGCTAGATAACTACCCTTGTGAAATAAATGTCAACATACAATTTATATGCATGCCATTTTTTCTGTCCAAATGAAGATGTCAGCAAGATCTAAACACTTCAAGTCAGTATATAACAATTAATCTTGGAGTTAGTAAATTTAGCAGCCTAAAATATGCATGACACATCCAGTGTAGACCATCCTTCTTTATAATAGAAAAATTAATCATGTGCCTGTAAAACACCAAAAGGCACCAGTACTATAGAGCAGAAGTCCCACTCGAAGTTTAGAGGACTGCACGCTAAGACACTAAAAAGTTGCGAGAAGTAAAGGTTTTGTTTTCACAAAATCATCCCAGACATAAAACACAGCAGCCAGGCACATTTCTGTCGTGGCTGTGGCTCTGCCTGGCTGTCACTGCCTTTTTTTCATGGCAGCATGAAGGTCACCATCAGCTGCAACATGCGTGCGAAGGGCAACAAAGCGGTCTGGTAGCAAACCCACACCACCCTGCCCAGCGTCAGGGCACTGGGATTTGCCCCTGTAGCATCAGTAGCATCAATATGATGGAGAGTGAGTTTTGTGCCAGAATCCAACCTGTACTTAATCCAGTCTGTTAGCTCTTTGCATGATTTCCCACAAAGTGTGCTATCCTTACAGGTAGGTTTTCTCTCTCACACTTTTCTAGATGCACATCTTCTCTCAAATTTGCCTTTTTTCTCAGTACTGTTCTGTATGCTGTGCTCTCCAACAGCAGGGTTTAGGAAGCCTTGTGCTATTTACTTACTTCCATAAACATGCACAGCTTTAATTTTCATTAAAAGCAACACCACTATGTACCGGCCCCTTGGCATTTTTAGAGAATTAGTCTCACTTTTTCCCTAAGTCATTTCTTCCCAATCCGTGCATGCACATGTGTGTGTCTATGTCCATGCACATATGAAATGAAGTCCAGAGCCAGCAGCTTTAAGAGTTTGCCTGGACCTCTGTTAAAAAATTGCCCACACTTTTTGGCCCTCTCTGCACCTCTTACCATTTCCACGACAACTGTCAGGTCAAAACATTTTCTCATCTAGAAGCTCAACTTCAGGCACTGGACTAAGTTGCTGCACATCTACAGGCTGCTAGTATTTTCTGTGCAAGATCTCAGTCCATGTGACATCTTGGGAGGAGAAGACGTGTTGCACACACGTCAAGGAGGAAGAGTTCACACACAGGCTGTCAGTGCACAGTACCTGATGTACTGTGACCCTGATGCAGGGTCCCACACCTGGGACGTGGCAATTCATAAGCACAAATACAGGTTGGGTGGAGAATGGCTGGAGAGCAGCCCTAAGGAGAAGGACTTGGGAGTGCTCATGGACAAAAAGCTCAACATGAGCTGGCAATGCTCGCTGGCAGCCCAGAAAGCCATCCCCATCCTGGGCTGCATCAAAAGAAGCGTGGCCAGCAGGTCATGAAAAGTGATTCTGCCCCTCTGCTCTGTGCTTGTGAGACCTCACCTGGAGCATTGTGTCCAGCTCTGGAGTCCTCAGCACAGGAAGGACATGGAGCTGTTGGAACAGGTCCAGCGGAGGCCATGAAGATGCTCAGAGGGATGAAGCACCTCACCTATGAGGACAGGCTGAGAGAACTGAGGTTGTTCAGCCTGGAGAAGAGAAGGCTCCAAGGAGACCTTACAGCAGCTTTCCAGTACCTGAATGGGGCTACAGGAGAGATGGGGAGGGGCTCCTTATCAGGGAGCGGAGCCATGGGACAAGGAAGAACAGTTTTAAACTGAAATAGGGGAGATTTAGATTAGATCTCAGTAAGAAATTCTTTGGTGTGTGGGTGGTGAGACCCTGGCCCAGGTTGCCCAGAGAAGCTGTGGCTGCCCCATCCCTGGAGGGGTTCAAAGCCAGGCTGGAGGGGGCTTGGAGCAACCTGGTCTGGTGGGAGGTGTCCCTGCCCAGGGCAGGGGGGTTGGAACTCCATGATCTTGAAGGTGTCTTCCAACTCTGACCATTCTGTGATTGTGTGATTCTACGTTAGGTGTCTTCCTCCCCATGGAGGCAGTGGCTCAGGTGGGCTCTGCAATTTCTATTTATATTCCTCACCAGCACGACACTTGTCTTCTCCCAGTGAATGCCATAAAAATCCAGGGAGCCCGGAAGAAACCTGGGGAGTGGATAAACCAACCGCTTTTAATTGCTCGCAAACTAAGTGTGAGTAATGAGTTACAGGGCATCTATCTCTACCTTGAGGTCTGAATTGAAGATATTTGGGTACCTTAAGTAAATTCTGAAGTTTGTGGCCACGGAATTTATCTCATGGTATACCACCTTCGTTCACATGATGTATTTGCCCATGAATAAAAAAGGAAAAAACATTGATTACGTGTATGTGTTTGCATGGGGGTGCGTGAGCGGGCACACGTGCAGACCCACGGACTCACTGACTAACTGGGTATGTCCAGGCTTAGGAGAAAATACCTTGGGAAGGGCAGCATCTCCAGGCTAATTCTCCAAAAGACCACGAAGCTAACAGGCCACGGAGCCGTCTACTTTATGTAGAGCTGCAGTCATTTCCTGGGTGTAGTGACATGAGAATATCTCGACTTGCTGCTAAACACCAACTCGTTCAGTTTCTTGGCTACGCTGGGTTTTCTGGCAAAACGCAAAGCACTGTGCGTCTCCTCCAAAATTCTGGTTGGATTATTTTTTTCCCCCCCTTCAATCCACACTACTCAAGTTTTTCAGCATTAAGCCAACTTCTTGCAGCAAGTGCTCTGGAGGCCAACAAGCTGGAACACCGCCAGATCTATTTGCAAAACCTTCAGCCCTTTGCCAAACCGGCCTGAGATGGCCAGGGCTCAGCCAAGAGTCAGCAGCACAACAGCCCTCTGTGATCCCAGCCAATAAATCACAGCAGGTACATAGCGGGAGGCTGGAAGAGAAGTGCTTAAACCAAATCTCTTGTCACATAAAGAACTATAACTCAAAATTACTACATAGTCTCGGACACAGAAATAAACCAGAGGCCAACACAGACCACAGGGAAACATAAAAAATTCCTGTGGCTGAGACGTGTGTGCAGAAGTGGAGTACATCCAGCCTTGTTACTGCTCAGCCTTCCTCTTACCCCACTTCATCTCCAAAATCAGAATTGGATGTGGCTCTAACCCACGAGCTCTGTGCATCCTTCACCAGATCTAACTTCACGAAAGGCATGTATTCCCAATAATGAAAGTACGGGACTGTTGATCATTTTCCTAGGGAAAACTGAGGTGCTTTCTATCCAGGATGTTTTCAAGCTGAACCACTGAGCATCTAGAAACTGTTCTCTCCTTTGCTCTGCCACCATATTTTTTATATTTACATACAATGCATTGACTTTACTTAACATACCTTGAACATCTGATACATTTGGTACAATCTGGACATTTTTGGCCACAGCCAAAAATGATTGGATTTTTTTTCTAGAGGCACAGCAAGCACGGACACCTACTTTTTTTTTTGTTTTTTTGGGGGTTTTTTGTCCAGGACTTGCTCCTCATATTTTGTGCTACGGTTATTCAGAAGGATTTGTTTTGTGGCTAGGATAGGCAAATGGTCCAAGTCATGCTGAGTTTGTGAGCTATTTTCTGCCACCTCGGGGACGCCTCACAAATTGCCAAGGGCTGTCAAGGAGAAACAGCTGCATTAACAGAAGTACTTTGAATGGAAAAGAAATGCCGAAGTATAGGAAGAAAATAAAGGTCACTACTACGAAAATAAAACACTCAAGCGAAGCCAAACTTTGCAAGATAAAATTTCCCCACCAAAAGCCACAGCAAAAAATTACTTCAGTGCCAGAACCAGAATCCATGGGCAGTTAATCTTTGTACAAATACTATGGCCTTGCGTGGGGCAATTTCTCAGTGGTAGTCATTGCTTTTCTGTTATGGTCAAGAAACTTTTTGGTGAGCTGCCGAGCCTCTTGTTGGAGAAGTTGATATGTTTACCCCTTTAGCTGTCCTGGGACTGAAAACCCATCAAAATGAGAAGCAGTAAGTCATGGTTTTATTACTAATACACAAATTGCCACTTTTCCTACCACCCCCTGCTTTTATTTTTCTGAAAGCCTTATATCTATATACTCTTTTTGTGCCCATCCTAGCTCCCGAGTCCATGGATGAACACATTTAACACCACTGATGGTCACAGAAAACAACCTGAGGAAAATCCTAGGCGAAACTTTTAGACCAGAATCCTCTGAAGATTTATAGGCCATTTTTATGCAATCTTTCCTACTCCAATAAATCTCAATTAGAGGCCAGAGGGAAACCAGAGAGAATTTTCCATGCCCTCAACTGCCCGATCAGCATCAGTGTTGCTCTGTCTTCAGCCTGAGAGCAGATCTCAAGTGGCAATTTCATCTCCCAAGTATCCCAACTGCTCTCCTACCCTGCTCAACCACTTGGGTCTCATCTTTTTCTGCTCTCTCAGTAGATAAAAAGATATCACCATGAAAAACGCCGCTGCTGCCAGAGCTACGGATGTCCAGATCTCTGGAGAGCTCTGCAAAACAGCTATTGCTGTTAGTAAACATCCTGCAAAAATATACACTTCAGGTAAAAAATGCCTTCACTATTCCAATCTATCTCAAAAAAAAAAAGTGATTTCTCTTCCTTGCTCATTCACTGCTGTTCTCCCTGCCACATAAACAAGTGCTACAGGGGAAAAAACACAATAAAGATCTCTCTTTAGAGGGGCAGAACAAATTCCTTCCTTTCTGCAAAGATTTAAAAAAGAAAGAAAACCACCTGCGCATGGAACAAACACATTAAAGTGGTAAACAAAACATGCCACTGTTTTTTTCTACGTTTTCTATTTAACCTCAAAAATGTTGCAGTTGCACATGGAATTTTAAGAATTGCATTGTCCTTAAATTATAGGGATCATCAAAGTCAAACCTTACCAAAAGTTTACAAATTCTGCAGCCATATTACACAAAAGTATTAATAGTCTTAAAATTCGCAGGTGTTCCACCTTAAAATGAGATACCTTATCTTGTAATTAAATATATGCTGCTGTTTCACAGGAGGTCTACTAAAAAGTATTGTGTTCCAGGAAGCATTCTCCACAAACCATAAAAAAGAAGGTGCTATAGGTTTTTGAATTCATCTAATTTGATACATTAGAGACAGAAAAAAACCTCAGCTATTTTGGTAGACTAACCGCTGTCTGATCTGAAGGGATGATCATATATCACAAACTGTAAATCAGGTTCATATACTCAAATGAATCAATGGCATTCAGCAAACCTACTGATTGAATCATACGAGCCGAATATGAGAACATTTGTTTCCAGTACAGACATTTATCACCAAGTTAGTTGCTTTTCTTTTTAGCAGCTAGAGAACAGCTACCATCCCATACAACCACATAAAGTCCATCCTTCTAAAGTTTGTAAGACCTTGCTGCAGTAATATCTGAGCATTTCAAAGCCTTCAGTGCCTCTGTCTTCCCAGCAAACCTAAAAGCTGTGGAAAAATCTCATTGCCTAGGACAGACAAGAAAATGGAACTCCCTATCCCTGGGAAAATGGCAAAGAGATTTTGAAGCACATCCAACTCCAAATCAATACCAAGACAAAAAGATTTTTTTTCCTATTTCATGTTTTTGGAGGTAAAGGTTCCTAAAAATATCAATTTCATGAGAATCAATACAGACTTTCTAGCCCGCTAGGCTTCTGAGAGCATTCCCAGAAGATTTTCTGGGAGGGGAGTAACAGAGATACATACTCAGTTGAAAAAATATCTTCTGCATTCACTGTATATTTTAAGTTTCCTGTAAAGGAAAACAAAAGCATCCTCTGTTCCACACAGAAAAACAAAACTTTTTTGTCTTTCCAAAACACATTCCCCCACCAAACTAACAACCCCCTGCTGTGGTTCTGGGGCAGAAAGAGAAAGCCCAGATTTACAGAGGGACTCCTTAGGTTCGGATCGCTTAATTTTGAGCCTCCAGGCGTAAACCTTGCAATTCAAATGTTGATGTTAACATTTGCATTTCTTATAATCAAATTATTAGAGTCGATGCACCAGACATGATCCAGAACTACACCAAACAGTAGAAAATATGGAGGAAAGACGTGTCTGAAGTCCCTGCCCTGTTTCTTCTTGGGTTCAGTCCTGAACTCCAGCCCTGATACAGCATCTATTCAACACCTGCAAGTCACTCCTGGGCTTCTGCACTGCAGTCATAGATTTGACAACCAGTAAGTAAAATCACAGCTTCTCTCTACCAAGGATGGGAGCAAAAGGTGGACTTCCAAATGAACTTTACACAGTGATTTTCATGCAAAACACAGAACTGCTCCCCAGGAATTAGGACTTTGATTTTCACTGGAGCATCCATGGGAGCAGCCAGCAGTAAGCCACAAAGCAGGATTACCCATGGTCACCCTTTTTCTTTTTCACCCTTTGTCACCTGCAGTTTCCTTACACGCAGAGCAGGACAGTACAGCACACTTCCCTCCAATGGCCACAAGAACAGTAAAAACAACAGAGACCTGGTGGAGAAGCTCAAAGCACTAAATTAGGTCTGACGTAAAATACTGTTGGCCGGTCCCCCTTGCTATACATTGCAGCCAGAAACTCCCCAAGATCTTTCTGTCTTTCTTCACTGTCACGTTGGTTTCCCTCAGGACACCCTGATATCTCTTGGATTTCATTCCCAGACTTAGAGAGTTTTTTGTTAATTCACTTTCACACACTGCGCTGAATTTACATCAGAACATATTACAGCTTCGCTTAATGTGTTTTTCTGCTTCATAGCTGCATGCTTTCAACTTTTTTTTTTTCCCCTCCAAAAGGACCCCACGGTGGCAAATCTAATCAAGTTTCAGTACTACAATCAAACTTTATTGCTGTTGTGATTCCAGTTTGTTCCCAGGTGCAAAGCCATTACTGCATCCGCTTTCTAACACTGCATTGCAAGATTTTCTTTTAATCACGAAGAGCAGAGTGATTTGGTTTGTTCCTTTGACGATACCATATGAATGGGAGAACATTGGGAGCTCCTGGTCCTCCATTAAACTTCTTACACATCGCAGGAATCTGGGGAATTCGCTTCCTTGTTGTTTGGAAAAGCACAAGGTTTCACCTTCATTTTAACGTAGAGCCTCGTGACTTATTAAAACTGCTGGTAGTCGGCAGACAGCTATGAATGTCAAACCAGCTTCCCCTAAGCACCTGTAAACTAATTTGATATATCCATATATCCATGGTTCTTAATGCAAGGCTGTCACTTCACACTTTCGCCTGCAAAGGCAGAAGGGTGAGAGAGTTCACGGCTTTTCTGTCTGTTGTATTTCCCCCACCACCACCCTTTGTCAGACTTAGACGTAATTAAATCCCCTGGATTTTGAGAGGGTGCTCAGATCCAGCACAGAACTAGGAGTCTGCCCACACCCACCCCTTCTGCCAGATGAAGGAAAATGCATAATCTTGAGGACTGAATTTTATGCAACCAAAGCAAAAGGTCCAGTAACAACCTTGGCTCCTTGCACTTGTCCTGGAAACAGGCAGGTGGGGTGGGAATGACAGGCCCTAGCTCTCAGCACCCTTCCACGTGTGTCCGTGATGATAAAAGACTCATGTCATTTCTCAGGAGTCCAACAACCACCGCCAAGTGGGAGCTATCAGTCATGGCCAGCAAAAGCTCCACATGGTGTTTTCAGAGAGAACTGAAGAGACCTGAACCACGAGGGATGGCTTCACTGATTGTTTTCTCTTTTGCTTTTATATCCGTCATAAAACAAGCTTGTGCGAAGCTACCTAAGCTATAGGTCAGGCTTGGGCATTTTCAGTATGTGCTCTCCAATTGGTTTGGCTCAAAATAAGCACCCAAAAGACCTGAAAGGATCTCAATTATTCTGCAAAGTAAGGATTTTCAGATTTTACAAGTTGCTATTTTCTATTTTCTCTGTTAACTCATCGATACGTATGTATTAACGCTTGTGTAGAAATGGAAGTAAGAGTTCTGAGATTTCAATGCTGCTCTGAGAGTGTGAGAAGACTCTACTGCTAGCAATTTTTTATGTATGTCCATGGAGTGCCTAAGACTGCCCTGAGAGATAAGCCCTTACCAAATTTTTTAGAAACATGGAAAAAGCCTTGTTCCACAGACTTGTAATCTAGTATTGTGTTCCTTTTATTTCCACATTTATACTTAACTGCCATAATGCTGCTGTCTGTGATGACAAAAGTTTTAGCCTCTCCTACAGTAGAGAGAAGTTAGTAGGAAAAAAAAAAATCTGTTGAAGTTATTAACAACTACCAGTAACAATTAGTTACTGATTAAAACCACAGACCTTCTGTGTTTTTTGAAGCTAAAAGTGGTTACAGAAATGCCTACTAACGGTGGAAGAACAGAAAGATCAAACCGAGCTACTCTCATTTCTAGACAAAAGTTATTTCAAGCTATTGCATCATAAGTTGTTTATAACCAGGGTATCAGCTGCTCACAGTCCCGTTTCCCAAAGGTTTGTAAAACTACTAAAAATGCACTTCATCATTAAACTTACATCACAAAGCCTTATCCTGCAGCAGAATTAAATCTGGCTTACATCAGTTTATCTCTCCATACCTCACATTTTTTGCAGTCTGAAATGCCTCACTTTCTAATCAGTGCCGTCAGCTGAAGCTTTCATATGTCACACAGTATTTAGTCTAAAGTGGGGATTAGTTCTTTCAAGTATCTTAAGCAGAAATAAAACCAGCCCTGATTCAAACTGCATGAAAGAAGAGTACAGAGTTCAATATGCACAGCCTTGAACAGGCCGATGTAACGGGGAAGAGGCTGGATGTGTCGGATAAGCTCTGGGTGCTGTCAGGAAGTAAGTCTCAGACCATTAGACCAAGATCTACCCATCGTCTATGGTGTCACCCGGGTTGATCAGCCCTGCTGGGTGCTCACTTCAGTTTCTCAGGGCAAAAGAAGCAGGCAGAAAGAGATCAAGTATTGCTATTTTTGGTAGTGGCTGTGAAAGACAGTATGACTAATATATGGCTGTTACATAAATGCTTTTATCCTGTTTTAATAAGAACATTCTTCTACTACCTCACCCATACCAACAGTTTGTGTTGCATTTCAGCCAGGCGCTCAGTGGCAGCTACATGCCAGAGTCTGAGCATGCTTTGCATCCCTCTCATGTACAATCCCAGAATGCTATGGGGTTGGAAGGGAGCTCTGGAGATCATCTAGTCCAAGCCCCTGCCAAAGCAGGTCCACCCAGAGCAAGTCCTACAGGAGGGGTGTGAAAGTCTCCCTCACCCTCAAAGTGACAAAGTTCCTCCTCATGTTTAGATGGAACTTCTCATGTTCCAGTTTGTGCCCATTCCCTCTTGCCCTGTCACTGGGCACCACTGAAAAAAGACTGGTCCCTTATTTTAAGTATTTATGGGCGTTAATCAGATCCCCCCTCAGTCCGCTCTTCTCCAGACTAAAAAGACTGAAGTCCCTCAGCCCTTCCTCATCAGAGAGATGCTCCAGGCATCATCTTCATAGCCCTCCACTGTACCCTCTCCAGCAGTTCCCTGTCCTTCTGGAACTGGGGAGCCTAGAACTGGACCCAGTGCTCCAGACAGGGCCTCCCAAGAGCAGAGCAGAGGGGCAAGATGACCTCCCTCCAGCTGCTGGCCACACTCTTTTTGATGCACCCCAGGATGCCACTGGCTTTCTTGGCCACAAGGGCCCATTGCCGGCTCATGGGCATCCTGCTATCCCCCAGGATTCCCGGGTGTTTTTCCTCAGAGCTGCTCTCCAGCAGGTTGGCCTCCAACCTGTCTTGGTGCAGGGGTTTATTCCTTCCCAGGTGCAGCACCCTGCACTTGTCCTTGTTGAATTTCATCAGGTTCCTCTTTGCCCAACTCTCCATATGCGAGAACAGAATCATAGAATGGTTATAGTTGGAATGGATCTTAAAGAGTTCCAAGCCCCCTGCCATGGGCAGGGACACCTACCACTAGACCAGGTTGTCCAAGCAATGGGCTTCCTCCCTGGCACAAGTGTGAGCAGTCCCCTGGATGAAGCACAGCTATTTGCAACAGGGACAAGCTGGACAGGTCCATGGGGACAGTATGAGGAGGTGACATCCTCCCTAGAAAGGCAGTAACTCCAATGGCTGCTGAAGCTTAGAAAAAGTCTTCCATTTCTCTGAAGTGCCTTCTTCCTCCCTTTAAATGGTTTGTAAAGATTCCATGCCATGGAGTCACCATTTTTATCTGTCTCTAAAAAACGGATTAAAAATAATTTAAAAAACCCCAAAAAACATATAAAAACCCAAACTATTTTGTGGGATGCTTAGTAAATGCCTGCATGACCTAAACCTACCAGCTCAGGTTTTGGCACCAAACTTGAATATCAGCAATGTTGTTGCAGGCAAACATTGCATGGGCACTGCTGCTCTCTGGGAAATTCAAGAATACAGGTGTGATTTCACTGCTGAGCTCCCTTCTACTTCCAAAACATCTTTTTCCCTTAAACTTCTTTGGAATTATTTTGGTGCATGACTAATGGAGAGATGGGGAAAATTCAATCTTAGTATGACAAAACCAACAGCCTAAGAAGTAACAATTGTAGGCTATGAGCTATAGGGCTAGATTTTTCCTTTGACAGAGATTTTTCCTTTTGAAAAAAAAAAAAAAACCAAAAAAAAGATGCATTCGGCTTATGCAGCATTGCAAAGACAGGATGGCAACCAGGGACAAATGTCTGCTCCCGTTTCTATTTTGGATCAGGATCCTCTCTGTAGGACTTCAAAGCAGCAATCTGGAGTTGATCCAAAGTCTGCTTGAAAAATCAATGGGAGCTTTTACACCAGTTCTGGTCCATGTTTGGATCAGCTCATTGGCTCCCAAAGTACAATTGTAAAGATGAAGAACATCCAAACACTAACTCATAGTTTTATTGATTCATAAACAGGTTTTACTGTGCTCCTAAAAATGTTTATAGTGGCTTTTACTTCTTTATCTGGATTTCCCTGTATCTTAACGTACTTAATTTTCTGCCTGAAAAGTAGAGCAGGAATGAGTGAATCAACAGCTGCACTTCCCTGATAAGGGATCAATTAGCAAATCGTGAGGGCTGTTGCTGTTTAGTTTTTGCTAACTAAACTTCTGTGGCCAGGAAGGAGTTCTGGCCCTGGTAACTCCAACTGGCCGTGGTAATACTTTATACCGTACATTTATGGAGTTTATTATTACCTCTTTAATTCTGATGCAGCCTTTGCGAAAGAGAGAAAGCTGATGTGTTTGCTCTTCAGTTTTTCAGTAGAGCCTGATTAACATCAACTGTTACAACTTATATTCAATTGGTAAATGATGGCAGAAAAACATCATAAAATGTACTTGCAATATATGCAGCTGCAGGCTGGGGAGCTGGCTTTTCCTTCCATGGTGAGACAAGTGCTATGAGCATATACCAGACACTAATCCATACTCTTAGATGTTGAGAAACTGAAGGCAGAAGTATGCAAACCCTGATGCTGTTGCACATTGGAAGAATAATACAAAGCCAGTGGTCTCAACTCAAGACTTATCTTAGAACTACCATAGGTCACCCAAAAAAACAAAAAAAAAGGAAGTTGTGAAGAAACACTATTTTCTGGGCTGACTTGCACATCTTCTCCCTGAGGCTCACTGAAGCCTGTTCAATATCCTAGTGAAGTCTGAAACAGCCTTTGGTAGCATCCGCCAGAGGCTCTCGGGGAGCTGTTACACACCGGAAAAGAATCAGAACAGCCCAGATCCACACAGCAGAAAAAGGGACAAAGCCACAAACCCAAGACATGGCTGAACAATTGTACCAACCTGCTGCCTACCAAAGGAACAACGCAGTGCCAGGCTTTTGAAACCACAGTCTATTCTCCACATACACAGCTTTACACTTTTCTCTTTCATCTTCCTCTGTCTTTTGCAATAAAGATAGAGTGTGTCCTGCCATATTGGACTATGAATTGAGTCCTTATGGAGCCCTCACACTGAGCCATGACCAGAGCAACACCAAACCTTCCCCATCTCCAGGACTGTTATTTTAGACACTTCTCAGCTTATCATTTACTTGTACACCTGATACAAAGAGACTGCTCAGACACAAAAAACCCCACATTTTCTCCTTTTTTGCTAAATGCTTTCCTAAAGTCTGGTAGCTGTAGAAGTCACAGCACTTCCTTCAAGGTGAATTCACTGACCTGTTTAATCACTCTGGAGGCAGAGGTGGTTTGATGCAGCAGGTCACTAAAATGCCGCGTGCCTGAGCATCTATTTGCACACAATTTCCCAGGTCAGATAATGGATATTTACTTAGAGGTTTCATTATTAAGACCTTTTAGGGATGCTTTTAATTCTGATCCACCACCAGCAGAGAATCTTAAGATCTTTATTCATACGAGCTAGACACAGTAAGGGCATTGCTTCGTGGGACACACACCAGGTTTTGACTTTGCTTTATGTTGCTGACAACCCAGCTACAGCTATTGCTCTTTGCTCTTTCATCTCTATACAAAGCTGGGGTCTACAGAAGCTTCAAAACGTTGGGTATATACCTCTCTTCATAACAAAGGGAAGCCTTGCAAATAGAGTAACAACATGTTACCATCAAAAGTCATTTACCACTTCAAAGACTTTTACAAGCACAACAAAATTAAAAGAAGAATGAATGGACAAACCTGATACACTGGATTCCACTAAGACCATAACCAGTCACACTAGTCTCTATGTCTTTTAAGAAAGGACCCTTATTACAGCAGTGATTATGCCTGGACCATATGATGCTTAGCCAGAATATATCCCACTGCTCCTTCCTCAGATACTGCTCTGCTTCAGTGGTAGAAATCCAGATGAATAAAAGCAGCTTGAATGTATATACACCAGATTTCTTTCCAGACCACCCACATTTTCAAACAGAAATCTATATAGGCAAAACAGAGTAATTCCTTTTCACAGCTTCTCTGGCACAGCTGAAGACTGGAAAAGCAAAGGAGAAATAGCCAAGGATTTAATGATTATTTTTATTTTTTGTTTGAAAAAGTCCATTTCTCAAAATGAACTTGCCAGTTTTGACAGCAATAGGGTTTATCTTGCCTACGTGACAGCTACCAGTAAGAGGGGCTTCTGTAACTGTCCACCATGAGGCTATTACATTCTCTTGGCTTCTCAGTTTCTTCTCTTCAGAGATATTCTAAAGTAAAGAGTAATATTCTTCAATTTTTAGGAGGCAAAGCATTCAGTGGGCCAGAGGCAGAGGGACCCTCCCTCAAGCATGAGCTGGAGTCAGAGCCTCTGTTCCTGCACCAGTGAACACTAAGTTCCTCTTCCCAAAAAAAAAACAAAGCCAAAAGGTGGGACGCTGCAGAAGAGGCAGAACTCTGTCTTGGTGAAATACAGGGAGCCTACAGCATGGAGACAGGGCTAAGGCAATATGTACAGCCTTCTAGACAGACATCATCAGAAATACAACTAACTGGCTACCTTGGTGAACAGCCAAGGATTGCAAAAGCAATGAAGGTCTATCGCATGAGCATCCTTTTTTGCAACTGGTCAGAAACAGGAACCAGAGCAACTGCAGCAGCTCCCCATTGTGCAGGTGGATATCAGAGAGGGTAAAGGAGCCGCAGCACCGCCATCACCACACTGTCCAGTGACGTGTGCCTTTGTACGCCACAGACATGGCCAAATCAGGCCAGCATAGAAAAGAAGAAAATGTGATGTTGACCAACTATAGCCTGAGAGCCCTATTTCTGTCAGGGGCCCAGAGCAAAGATGGAAGTCGAGTCCAGTACCTTAATACTCAGGAAAGCCCATCTGATTTTTCAACCCATTCTCAAGAACCTCAGTCTGTCTTCGGCACAGCCCCCGGCACTACACTCTCTTTTCCCAAGCAGTTATGTTGTTTCAACTAGTAAGAATGCTCTCTAATGTTTGACAAATTACTTCTGGCACATCTGTCGGCAAACTCGAGGCCAGGAACTAATTGGATGGGGAAGCCAAAAGCACACTTCACAAAAACTTCTGCTATTGGTGCATTATAGTCATTTTGAATCACAGTTGCTTGTACTGTCTCACAAAGGACAGCAAAAAGCTTTTAAAAGTAAAAAATTTCTGACATATCTAACAGAAATGAAGAGAAGTGATAAAAACTAATGGGAATTCAGGAGAAAATTGTAACAGTACAATGCTGAATAAGATATTTACTTTTTAAAAAAGATCAACCCTGCACAGCACTTTTTCATTCTCATCTGCCTTAAGATCTAGAAATATAGAGCCTAATTAAAGGCATCACCAAGGCACCCAGGCCATGAAGTTCTCTTGTATGCTTCTTTCAAGTACTCAAGGAAGATGCAAAGTTGGAAAATGCCTTTATCGGTGCTGCTTTAAATTCGATATTTCTGCACAGATTTCCTGTGCTTTGCACATGTGCCGAGTCCGCCTGGCCGTACAGTCAAGTGCAAACGAGTGAATGTCTCCTAGCAACATTAGCCCCAATTTATACTTCCCAGGAAAAGGAATGTTGATTATTATTCTTTCTCCTGATGATCATTTGCGTTACTGTGATGAAGATAAGGAACAGAACAGCAGTGCACCCTAGAATTAAAAATGGTATGAAAGTTAAGCAATCCAGGCAGTCAGTGTAAAAGATGATTTCTACCTAAATCTTTCCTTTTCCATGCTGATACTTCAGTTCTGTCCTTCAGGAACATCTCTCCCTTCCAGGAACACAACAGGTTTTTAAAGGTACTGGAAGGCTGCTATTAGGTCTGCCCGGAGCCTCCCCTTCTCCAGGCTGAACAACCCCAGCTCCCTCAGCCTGTCCTCATAGCAAAGATGCTCCAACCCCCTGATCATCTTTGTGGCCCTCCTCTGGACCTGCTACATCAGGTCCATGTCCTTCCTATCTTGAGGGCTCCAGACCTGCACACATTATTCCAGGTGGGGTCTCAGCAGAGTAGAATAAAGTGGCAAGTAGTCAGACCAGTCTCACCAAAACTCTGCCTAGAACAAGGCTTGTGCCTCACAGCAGACAAAAATACACAAGAGCTTAAAAAGTCAGTGAGTGTTCAGTGATAATTCCTTGTTACACTCCCTCTGCCTCCAGTTCTTTGTGGCTCAAAAATTTCCTAAGGGAGAATATGCACCTTTAGGTTTAATAAGAAATGACCTATAGAAGGGGAGAAACCAGAATGCAAAAATAGCTCCTTGTTTTAAGTAAATACAAGCGTCAGCTGCCCACACTGGGTGTGGGTTCTGAACCGCTCTGAAGCACGGTGCAGCGATCCCTCAGCGCGACAGACAGGTGGGGAAAGAAAAGTACACGGTCACGGCCACACTGCACTAAACGAGGACCCTGCTACCATGAGAAACAGCGTGCCTGGAGCACAGCACAGAGCAAGTGTGATATAAAAATAAGCAGAAAGCTCTGGTCATGATCTCTGCCACAACTTTTCATTCCCTATGACATGGACAAACACGCTTTACCTGTGATTACCTTGGCCTGGGATGCTGGAAAGGGTAATATTGTTCTTTTAACGACAGCTCTTCCACACACTTAAAATGACTCACATTAAAACTGTGTATTTTGCATTATACAAACAGATATTGATATCAAAGGGGAGAAGAGTACTACAACTTTCTAGTGAGATCTACTGTTCATTTCTAGCAGACAAAGCTATGAAGAGAAAAAAAAACCCTACTTCAAAAGTGTTAAGAGCAGTGAACACTTCTTTAACGGCTGCATTAAATACCAATCCTTACATAAGATGAAACTTAATGGCCAGGACCCAATAGCTTTTAGATGCCTAATTTTTAAAATCCATGCACTGCAAGACGACTGAATTATTATTTAGAACCTGACAGAGGGCCCTCAGTGCCCAGCAGATCTCTTCTGGTAAAGCTCCAATTAAAGCCATCAACAAAGGACATTCTTTCTTCAACTCATCTGTGCATCAGACCAGCTCCTGGGTGCTTTTGGGTCACTCTTATGTTGGGGTGCTGGGAGTAAGACAACAGCGAGTACAGAGAGCTGCTGCTCTTTGAGGTGTGTGTGATGCCGTAGCACCTCACAGCAACCCCATACCATCTTGACACCGGACAAAAGGCTACGGAAAAACAAAACTTCTTTGTAGCATCCAAATAAAGGCGAGGTACCTACATTGGTTTGAAGACAAACAAAATTAAATGAAATCCAGGTTTGAATCTCTCTGGACTCCACCCTGCATTTCCTCTGCGAGTGATTCAGCTGCAGCAACCACACAGCTACCCCAGTCCTGCAGCCAGCAATCCCCATTTTACATAACCATGTCCAGAGATTTGAAGGCAACACCAGAAACATCCATGAGACCTTCTGGTAATCAAATCTTTTCACTCCTTTCTCTCCACCCTGTATTACTTGATAGTTAATGACATTCATTTTAATACTTTCCCACCCCTCCTCTTTCTGTAAGCAGTAATGTCTTGTAGACATGGTGGGGCTGATGGTAAAAGAGAAGGGGTTCAGAAAGGTGTAACTCGAAGAAACCACCAACTTGCAATGCTCTACTGGGCAATGTGCAAGTCTCAAAATAGCAGAGGTAGGGTTTTTTTACATGAACTGACAAAATATTTGATACCAATATATGGACTGCAAAAAGGAGGGCTCAATATTCCAGTCCATCACTGACCAGTTGTAGGTCTCAGATGAAGTGATATTTGACAAGAATAAGTCACTTTCACAAGATAAACTCTGTGGGAGGGAGGGGCATGAACAAAAGACTAGGAACTGGGGAGGTGTGGGTGTGTGAACAGTACTATGGAGACAGTGTTCTTAAATACACACTTCAACACACACCAAAAAACATGAGGACAGTAGCTGCTGACTTGCTCTTGTGGCCCAACTGGAAGATGATAGCATCAACCAAACCTCAAGACTCAAGAGTACCACAAGATACTGATTGAAATCCCCAGCATGACAGGAAATTTTGGTTGTTTCTGCCAAGTTCAGCCATGGTGCTCCCATTCCAATTTGAAAATTTGTTTTGATGTCAGCAATGGAGCTATTTCAGCATCAACCCTGGAAGAAAGATGGCAAAATAAAAAATCCCCAGTGGCAGGGTGGGGATTCTCTGCTGGGCTTCAAAGCATCTCTGTGGCATCCTTTAGCACCCTATGCTGCACCCAGGCATGATTGAATCAAAGGCAGGCAAAGGAACTCTGATATAACCTTTCAGCGTGGAAAGTAATAATAACAATTGTTTTATTTATTTCATCCTATAAATCTTCGACACAAAAAAACGCCTCATCTTCATAGAAGAATGATCTCTGCCACTTTAGTGCCTTTCTGGATGAAACACAGCTACGTTTTCAAGTACAAACAGATAACTGAGAACAAGAATCGAAGAATGCTGTGTCCTTCAGTAGAATATTTTGTTCTAAATAGGAGCTTTGACAATGTAGGAAGGGCTACTCCAGTGAGATTTCCCATCACAGGATTTCCACTGTTGTCATCACCTGTCCAAGCTATTGCCGATCTCCTCTTCAAATTAAGTAGCTCATAAATATTTGCCAATATTCAACAAAAAAAGATTAATTCAGCAGTTTTATTTGCACATTTGTCGCACTATTAATCTGAAAACAATCTCTTGTGAAGACAGAGAGAGGTTTACAGAATCTGCTCATCACCAGGGCTGAGACAACCCAGAATGCCCCATAATTCAGTTTATCATCTTTGAAAGTGCAACTAACTCGTTGTTTTGCTGGCACAAGTGGTTTATTCACATTTACCTAACAAAAGAGGGGGTTGGGGTTGGTCTTTTTGCCCCACAGAGAACGTATCTGGCAGGGGTTTCTCTTTTCTTTTGTTTCTCTTTTAAAAAAAAAAAAAAATCAGCCAGGGGAAAAATTCTGGCAATTTTCAAAATAACCCCACTGATTTAACCAGGGCTTTGATGATGCCCCAGTGATGTGTGTCTGAAAATAATTGTTGAGTTTGGTAGCCACCTTCCTGCTGCCATATTCACTCACTTCATTTTCTGACCTTTACTCTGATGGACAATTTCTCCTCTTCCTTTTTCAACAGCCAATTCTATCCCCCTTCAAGCCTCTCAGTACATCATTACCTCCACCGCAATGCTGTCAGTCAAGTCTGGGTCATTTTATGACATATTCTGTTTGCGAGCAGGAAATGGAAGCAACTCCTCATGCCCCTCTCACCACCGTGTTTCTTCTCAGGCAGCTCTATTGATGAGTGTGGCAGAGAGGCCTGTGCCTCCCAGGTACTGCTGGGATGGGCTACATTTGCTTTTGCAAATTCCACCTACCTCCAAATCCCTTTTACTAGGTCTACTGATGGCACATTTACCTTTAGAATGTAATTCAATTCTGCATGTAAAAAAAAAATATATATATAATAAAGTGTGCTACTTAACACTCACTGTGAATTTAAAGCGGTTGCTTGTGTCAACCACGAATTGAAGTATTTAAATTAAATGCAGCGTTTCCCTACATAACGCTATCCATTTGCTAATGGAAAGAGATTGTGTCTTGTATAATACTTATCAAAGTAAACTCGATTCATATCAGGAAGCATCTCAGTGCTGCCTATCCCAAGTGATGCAATCTGCCAAATACGCAGTGTATCAAATCAAAGCTCCTAGATACCAAACATACTTGCAGCATTTACCAAAAATAATACAACCTTTGAATCTTACCAATTCAAACCGACTTATCTTTCCAGCTTGGTGTTCAAATAAAACATTTGGAAGCAATAAAGTTCCCTGATGCCATTTTAATTATCCCATTTCTAATTCTGTGCTCAAATAAGACACTCTGTAACAATAAAACATCTTCAAAATCAATAGCTAGGGTCAATCTACAAGGTCAATAAAAGCAGGTAAAAACCAAATTTCTATTTTAGATCTTGTAATGATAGGAAAATAGTCTGAGAACACTGACATATATGTCAACGCTGATCAAAAATATAGTAAAAAGCATTCTGAGCTGAGTTGATCTATGGGTACTTCGGGTAAGTATATGCCACATGAAATGTGCACTCAAGAGCTAAAACCACAAATACGCATATTTTTTGCCTGGTGCAGATTTACTGAGGAAGAATATAGGTGAGCAAGTGAACTGCAGCCCCTCTCTAAAGCAGCCCTCTGGTGACACTACATTGTTCCCCTCCTTTGTCACAATACAGCAGAACTCTGCAAGTTAACTGAAAGCAAGGCAGAATGCTACGCTTACAATTCCATGTCAAAATGTTATGTTCAAGCTTTAGACACATGTATGGGGCTCTGAATGCTTAAAGGAGAGCAGAAGACAACGCTTATCATCATATCTGTAACATCAACCAGACACGGGTATAATTCCCCTTTATTATAATTATTATTACCATTATCATTATTGTTATTATTATTATTATTCCCTTGAACACCCACTGAAGCTTTGCTCTACCCTGTCAGCATATAACACCACGACCGGATTTTTGGTGGCATTTCTTCCACCAGGCAGGAAAATAAATAACAGTCTTACTTTTAAGCAGAGATTCACCTTAACCTATTTGTTATAGAACATGAATATCAATAAAATCAATCGACATTTGTATTTTAGGCTTTCTCTAAAGAAAGATTTTTTAGCTGAGATCACACAAAGGAGTTAGAACATAAAGTCTCCGCTTAGGAAAGTCAGAGCGACGCAATGCCAGGCTTATACCATGTGGGTGACTCGTGCTCTTCTAAAGGCCATTAACACCCCAACACTTTTGTTACAATTTCTATAACACTCATCCAGTAAATGCACTAAGTATCACCTCTCTCTGTTCCTATACAGAAAAAATACTTTAATTATAACAAGTACGGAGCCTCATGAAGTCAGACTGGGCACACGGCTTCCTTCCTTTCAGGTAAAGGCAATTGAGCTGAGGTTTCCACATGCACGCTGTGTCTTTACAGTCCTGCTGTAATCCCCAGTCAACGCAGTCACTAGACCCCAGAGACCAATTCAGATGAAGAACCAGTTGGGTTGGCACCCAACAGCCCCTATGTGTGTACCTAGCACCATTTGAGATACCTGAGGTTTGCGCCTGAGCCTCCAGCTGGAGATCCAAAAAGACACAGATACTCCCTGGAATCCCCTCAGAAGTGCCAGCTGCCAGCAGACATCGCATGATTCCATGGGGCATCCCAAAGAGCACCAGACAGCTGCATTTATGCAACCAAATCCTCCTCTTCAGTGCCTATTTTAGGATAAGCCCATCTGTTCTACAGGTCTGTTCTCTTTAATGGGAGCTGGGACACCTGACTCTCCAGGAGATACTTACTGTGATATCTGTGCTGTTCCCTGGGGTAAGTCCCTTGGGGTCATCATGGAGAGAGGTCCTGATGCATCCCTGAGAAGCGGAGCAACATGAGCAAAACCCAGAATTTGTCTGTGTAGACAGGCTCCCAAGATGAACTGCCTAAAAAACAGAATAATGTTTTTTCTCGAAGTTCAAAATGTGTTTTTCTCAGTCTTATTCTCTGAACAGGTTGAAACAGATGACAACATCCCTCTTGGCTATTGCCCTCAAAAATGAGATCACCCTTAGAGACATGGCATTGCCATTTTCAGAACAAGTTCTGATTAAAGGGTGAGAGCGTGATCCACAGAAGAAAACAGGTTTTCTAGCACACAGCCGTAGGCAACTACAACTATTTGAGGCTCCATTTACAGCAGAATGGAGAGTGCAATTTTTGTAAGCTGTTAGTATATCCACTAGTGATCATTAAAGCTGATTAATGCTCACTATTCAATAGGAAAAGAAAAGGCAGTTTCGCAAGGCTGTTGTGTCCAAGAGGCATATCCATTCCACAAAACATCTGGTGCCCAGCACTGCAAAATACCACATGTGTCACCTCATGCAAAGGGCAGAGCATCTCCTACAAAAGTGTTTTGTATACTGCAAGCTGCATAATGAGAAAACCACAAACTTGTACATTAATTTTGCAATAGGTAGCTCCTAGCACCAAAATGCTGCACAGCTAAACTCTGCTTTCCAGACGCAGACCGGCCCCTGCAGTTCCTTCCTCCACCTTACACTGAAAATAAAGCAAGTGGGTCCCTTTTGTTTTTCTCTTTTGCACTTATTCATCCTCCAATGCACACCTATTTCCAGTCTTTCAGATTATTTTGTGGTGTTAGAAAATTCAGTATTTTATACCTATTATTGATAGAATTATAGTTCAGCATGTTCAAAAAAAAAAAAAAAAAAAAAGTTATTTCCTTTCCCACATTATTCCATTTGGGAAGGAAATCCTGCACCTGAGCACATGCACGTATGACCCCCAGGTCTTCTGCTGCCTTGGAAATCCAAGTGACAGTCACAAGAACTGGCTTTTACATTTCTGATGTCGTTAAAGAGGCAGAACTCAGAGTCCCATTGCACACAAGTCTTGAGAAAACCAGGTGAACTGTTTCTGCCTAAAATTCTTCCCCAGAGCACTGCAGGTTAGAAAATCACAGCTAGACACTTCTTTCTGCAGCTGAACAACCCTTTACTGAAGTACAGCTTGGAGTTCTCTTCTCAAGAGACTCAAGAGAAGTATGCTACAGAATTAAAGCTCAATTTCCTATACAATATGCTATGTAACAACAGTTCTCAGTCAGTTTTCCAAAGAGAAAACAGGTCATACCATTATTTCCTTCGATTTGCAGCACTTAGAGTATTTTCTCTGTGGAAGAACACTCTTCGTGTAGCATTTATATTACCACTGAACAAAATTACCAGAGTGCACATGCCTTGGAGTTTTGCTTGTAGGCTTCCCATCCTTCCCAGCTCTGGTGCAGTTTATACATAGTATTGAGATATCTTCATAGAGACGCAGCAGATACATGCAGTATGTGTTACCCTGGAAGGAAGAGGAAAGGAGCTTGTAGAGAGGTGGAAGTTGGTCTCTTCTCCCATGTCACAGGCAATGGGACAAGAGGAAATGGCCTCAAGTAGCACCAGGGGAGGTCCAGGTTGGATATTAGGAACAATTTTTACATGGAAAGGGGAATGGGCTGCCCAGGGAAGGGGTTGAGGCTCTATCCCTGGAAGTATTCAAAAGATGGGTTGATACAGAGCTAAATGACAAGGTTTAGTGATGGTTTTCATCAGAGTGAGGCTGATGGTTGGACTCGATGATCTGAAAGGTCTCTTCCAACCAAAACAATTCTATAATTTTATGATATGTGTGTGCATAAATCTTCCACATTCCCGTGCAGTCTCTATAGGGAATAGTCAGCGCCTTTCCAGGCACTGTGGTAGATCCATAAAACTACCGCAGATGACCAGACATTATCTGCACAGAGGACTTATCTGTGAAGCAAAGCTAGCAAAGTTTTGTGTCTAACCTCACACCGTGGAGACACAAGAGCTTCAGCTCTCACAGCAGAGCCTTTAGACTGCTGTTAACCATTCCATAAGACCATTTTAAAGAGGCATTTTTATACCCTTACAGTGGGGTTTCTTCGGTTCTTAGAGGCTGTGTACCCACAACAAAAACACTCCCTGTAGGTGATGGGAAATAAAGGTTTGAGTACATCTAGTCAGTGTAATATCATGTTTGTTTTTTCATGCTCAGAGGCTCTTCAGGGTACGTATGTTTGGATGTGCCAAAAGGAAGCTGCCCATATGCTCAAATTCATGCCCATGCAGTAAGGCTTTGCTGTGTTAGCTACAGGAAGAACACAATTAAAAAGATATAGGAAAAAAATAAAAAGGTTTAAGAAAAAAACAAGTAACAAGCTACATAATTGGAGTCACAAAATCCTTTGCTGAGACGCACAAATGACATGTTAGTGGTATGTGTGTCCCCAGCTCAGTCCCCGTTTGTACTGTGCCATGGGCAGCCCAGGTCGCAGTGTGCCTTTTTCTGTCCTTCACAGAAGGATTTCTGCTGCGTTCCCCTCACAGTCCCGAGCAGAGAGGCACTTTCCAGTCCCAATCCTTCCCCGCCACACCATGTGTTTTAGTCAATTATAAGTCTGCCTGGGTAATACACCTGCTGCACTTTATGCACTCTCTCTGCACCACTTCGCCAGTGAGATCCCAATATTTGTGTTTTCCCTTCAATTTAGCAATATATCTTGGCTGCTTTAATAGAAAATAGCGAGCATCACAGCTCAAGCATGGAAACTCAGGAATGCTTAATTTGAAGTCAGAGGTTCCCAAGCCTTCTATCTCAGCAGCTATTCGGGGGGTTTATTTTCTTTTCATTTTGTTTTTTTTTTTAAATGTGTGTTTTGGCAAAACCTGTCAGAGCACAGTCCTCAAACAAGAGCTTTATGGGTAAACTTACTCAACCAACAGTACATATAGATTACAACCATATATCTGCTGCCATCCTGCTGAGACTGCAGAGACCTAAGCTGCTGCTGGAGAAGAGAGTATGTGCAGATTCCCAACTGCTTCAGGGAGCAGGATCAACCTTTAAATAAATGAGTGGAAAAGACACATTTTCATCCTTCTGAATGATTTTTTCAGCCCTCTGAATAAACCTCAAGCTTTATTCAGAGTTATTGTAGGTATATAAATAGACACACGATGTCTAGATGCTGAAGAGCTGGCAGCCAGAGAACACAGACTATCTACTGGAAGGGCACAACGCCTATTTGACAGCTTCACTAATTCTAAATATATTTAAGGAATTAGCAGTTACTCCCACATGGCCTTGAGTCAGGCAGAAACACTGCAGTGCTGAACTCCTCTGTATTTGGGCCAGTTTGGTCAGAATTATTCTTTCTAACAACAACTAAAGGAAATAGCAGGCTCTGGAGTGCTCCAAGAACTGAGAAAACTTGCGAGACTCCCCATTAGTACCCATCAGACCACGCAGCCCTTCGTTGTGAACGGCAGTCAAACTGCCAACTTGAATTCATCTGCAGGCTGCAAATAAAACCACCATCCACAAGCTTCTTTCTGAGGAAGCAGCACTTCATCACGACTATTTTTGTGTCAGTCTACTCACTTTTGTGCACCTGTTTTTCTTTGGATGGTCACATGCTGCAAGATAAAAGCTGTATTCTGACCTTCTGCCCAGACCACACTCCTGTGCTTGGGAAGGAGAGATCTTAAATTCACTATTATTTTTTTTCTTTTGTTGTCTTCTCCTTAACAAGAAAATGGAAAGTTAGCATTCCAGCCTTATAAAGCAGCAGAGAACTGCTGAGCAATGTTCAGAGGACTTTCAGGACCTGCTTCGCACGTGGGTCCTGAAGGGGAGAGCTGAGGCGTGTTTGTTGGAGGGAGTAGACCAGGCTAGAGCTGTCTAGTGACACAGACAGGATAGTTAAGTCTTCCAGAGGCCTTGTTGCCTTGGTTCTTGATCAAGCATTGAAGGATTAGCTCTCCTCTGCTGACTGTGCCTTACAAGCCCTCAAGGCACGAATAGCAGTTCACTTTTTGTGGCTGCATGCAGCTCTTCAGCCTAAGCAGTGGTAAAACAAAACGTTTGAGCAACCAAAAAAGTGGCAAATGCAGTCTGAAGCGCCGTCTCGAGGATCCAGGCAAGATCTGTCCCATTTTCCAGTTGGTGCCAGACAAACACGCTCTCACACAGAAGTATTGCAACTTCATAAGCAAATCTCTTTGAATCGCTCCAGAGAAAAACATTTAAGAAGAAAAGAAAAATGCAGAAACATTTAATTTAACAGATTTTACACACATCTGAAAAATAAAAAATACTGACCTGTGGGTATTTATTATTTTTTTGGGGGTAAAGTTAACAGGAACACAATCCCCAAAGTAATATTGCTGCCTCTACTGGGTTTTTAAAGGATGGGGCAAACAGTGCAATACTGCAGCACTTCTTTGAAGTGTCCAGAGATGCTACCTAAAGAGATGATGAATACAGCCCCTGCTGTCTGTGATGTATACAAACCCTGACTTCAGTTTGAGTGGAAGTAGAAAGCTACTGGGGTTCAGTGAAAATACAGGAATTGCATGTTTGGGGACATGGGTCGTGGGAGGTCATTCTGCTCTGCACTGGTGAGGCCACAACTGGAATCCTGAGTCCAGTTCTGGGCTCCCCAGTTCAAGAGAGAAAGGGAACTACTGGAAAGAGTCCAGCGTAGGGCAACACAGATGATGGAGGGTCAAGTAATCAGACAATCTGAAGGGGGAAAAGGGGACATATAGCTCTCTTTCTCCTAGTCAGACTCTCTAGGTAGTCATTTGTCCCTAAGGTGGTTTAACACACCAGCAGATGTAAAGAACTCTTGGTATATAGATCTGAAGAATATTGATTATATTCCTGAATTAAAAACTGTTCTTCCACTCTAGAATGTCTTTTCCTTGAAGTCCGTAGCAGTTTGCTGCATGAACTCTTCTCACGAGTCTTGTCTCATTTAACAACTTCTCATTACTTCAGGACATCACACCTACCACTCTCATACATCTTTGACTAAGTGTCATCCACCTACGGAGAGGCCTACCACTCAAGATAATTTTTTTGATCCACTTCAGTTAGAAAAAGTTTCTAGAGAGCTCAATATTCCATGCTTTACCACTTAAAAATAACCATTAACTCCTAGAGAGCTTCGTAGTTTTAAGCTGCATACATTGGCATGTCACTAGAGCAAAGGGACTTTGGGGTGCTGATGAATGAGAAGCTGGACATGAGCAGGCATTTGGCACTTGCAGCCCAGAAGGCCACTCACATCAAAAGATGCCTTGCTAGCAGATCCAGAGAGGTGATTCTGCCACTTTGCTCCGGTGAGACCTCGCCTGGAGTCCTGTGTGCAGGTCTGGAGCCCTCTAGATAGGAAGGACATGGACCTGATGGAGTGGGTCCAGAGGAGGGCCACAAAGATGATCAGGGGGTTGGAGCACCTTTGCTACAAGGACAGGCTGAGGGAGCTGGGGTTGTTCAGCCTGGAAAAGAGGAGGCTCCAGGCAGACCTAAGAGCAGCCTTCCAGTACCTGAAGGGGCTACAGGAGAGATGGGGAGGGTCTGTTTCCAAAGGCCTGTAGAGACAGGATGAGGGGCAATGGGTTCAAGCTGGAGAAGAGCAGATTTAGATTGGATATTAGGACTAGGTTCTTTACTGTGAGGGTGGTGGACCACTGGACCAGGTTGCCCAGGGAGGTGGTTAAGGCCTCTTCCCTGGAGATACTCAAGGGGAAGCTCGAGGAGGCCCTGGGCAACCTGGCCTAGTTGGGGGTGTCCCTGCTGACTGCAGGGAGGTCAGACTAGATGAACTTTGGAGGTCCCTTCTGGCCTGGACCACTCTATGATTCTAAGAACACAGCTTTTCAGTTCAATTGCTACTGGTAAAATATATATATCCTACTGTAACTGATCTTGTTAACCTAAGCAAACTTACTCTACACTGAATAGCAGAATGCATGAGCTACTTAATTCATGTTCCAGCAAGGAAGGCAGTTAGCACCCAAAGGTGCTTAATGATAGTCTCAATCTTCCATCTTGCCCTCTCCACATTATAAACAACCTAACTGGAGACTGTAAGTCTCCAGACTGAGAGCAACCCCAAAGAGATTTGGGGAATCCAGAAAGCTCTGCTTCAGACGTGAATTAACCTGATCCGCTGGACCAAATGTCCCCTCCACACATCTGTTCAGGCCACTTCCTGGGTTAGAACCCCCACATCCACCCAGGAGTGGAGCAGACTGGGGTTTGTTTTCACCAGAAGCAATTCAGCCCATGCCCAACAAAACCCCAACCTGACCCAAGCCAGCACCCAGTACGTGGGGACAAACAGGGGGTTTTCCCAGAGCAGCACCACCACCCTGAACCAAATCATTTGTTTCAACATAGTCATGGACAACCGGCTTTACACAGTATTCAAATTGGGCAAGTTTCCTTCATGCACAACCTTGGTTCCTGAAATGGTATCTAAGAGCATGCTGTTCATTTCCTATTCACAAAGTATAATGCACAGAAGTGAGACAGATATTTTCTCTACATACAGATTCCAAGCATTTAGGACTTCAATCCTGACATACTGCATTTTCCTCCCATGGATTACACATGCTTGTAACATGCTACTGCTGTAGACCTACTGTATCTGGGTTTTTGTTTGTCAGCATCTGCACAGAAAAGCAAAAATTCTTGTTCTGCAGAGTTCTGAACATAACTGTGCTTTCCTCCAGCATCTTACCAATAAAAAGAAAGATTAAAAATATCATTGAATATAGGACTCTCAACATAAACATTCAAAGTTGCAAAATGAAAGCTGGAAAATGCGAAGTTGGACAGAACAAAAAAAGCCACAAAGAAGAAATCTCTTGTTACACAAAAGTCACATTTGTTTCCCAGCCTGTGGCCGCCTGTGACGGTAACAGCTCACCGTAGTCATGCCACACATCACAGGTTTGGTAGTAGCTGGGTAATGAAAAAGTCCAAACTACCTTGTGAAAGGGGCACTTAATTTTTTCTTAGCTCTATCTTTTCAGTCACCTTCAGCTCCTCACATCAGAGCCCCATAGCGACAAAAATGTTTTATATTTATATTATATTTAATTTTCTATTCCCCTTCAACCAATCAACTACCTACTCCGGTCAATAAGAAATATTCCATCTGTGGGAGTTGTGCTTGACTCTTCCACATACCTCTCCTTATTCTCCCTAAAGGTGACTTAGTAGCCTGCCCTGAAATTGGGTTGGGTGTCCTGTGCGTGGCCAGTTGTTCCTTCGTGTGTACAGACAGATGCATTAATTACCCATCAGGTGTGGGGTTTGTATATAAATTGCTGCTGTAAAGAGGACATGCCACTTCAGCAATGTATAAATCCTCCTCTACTTAAGGCTAAGTAGGAACCAGCAGATAGGTATTAAGGCAAGTGCAGTCCTCACTTGGAAGGCTCTGTGCATGGGGACTGGGGTCTATATCCGCATCCATATCCCCTCTGAGGGGCTAGTTGAAGGGGGAAATTAGGGGCAAAAAACCCTGTGTCATGGTATTCAGGCTTTTCTTTTGCTGGAGGTTCTGGCACACCATGTATTTGACAGGAGCACGGCAATCATCGCCATTCGAGTGTCTGACAAGCTCTTGTTCCTGGTGCTTGCCTGGTGTCAGGATTCTCCTGAGATGTCCAAGCTCAGCCATTAAGAGGCTCTTGAAAGAGCGCTCAGTCGCTGTGCTGGCAGGTGGACAAGATCAAATTTAAATGACAGTAATTCCCATTTCACAGGAAATTCACAGGAATTTCAAACTCATCCTTTTGATTAGTTACAGCAGAAGCTGCATTTAAGAATAGCACATGGCAGCCACCTAAGACCTGCTCTTTTTTATTTTAGCTATTTAGAAATTAGTGATTTTAATTGTAGATGTAATTGAACAAGTTTAGAGTTATGTTTTCCAACATCTTCTCAAATACAGACTAAAGCCACCTATATCTCTGTGTCTGTATTTACAGTCACCCACAGTATAACTATAATCAGAATAGATTGAGACATCTCAAGTTAAAGAGAAAAGATGCTATAATATAATACAGTAAATTAAATAAAGGCTCCTCAGAGAGACAAAAGGCACTGATCAGCTCTGAAGATTGCATTTAGTCCCTGTCAAAAATAATGAGATAGCAGACACACACAAAGGTCATCAGATGTCTGAAACACTGGCTCTGCTCTCCCGCCTCCTAATAAAAGATGCATGTTCACTTGATTTTTTTGGGGAAGATATGCTTGCTGCTGAAGTTAATTGGGAGCAGTTCAAGGTTTGGGGTTTTTTTTTTCTGTTGACACAGTAACAGATACTAATGGAGTCAATGCTCAGGCGTGCTGAGGATTAAAATCAGCCCTTGGTAGCTTTAATCTGCACTGACTTTCAAATTTTGCTGGACACAATGCCATGCAATTCTCTAAGAATTTAAGCAAATGTCAAAAATGAAATATGTCCTTCCTTGCAATTCTTCATCTTTATATACAATTGATATGATTAAGTGTGATTGCTTTTACAACTTATAGACAGGCAATAGAGTTAGATTTACAGAAATTACAGTCAGCACTGACAAATCAGAAATGAAAATTATCCTCCTGCCTCTCCCCCAGATTCAGCCGGGCTCCAACAGCTTCAGCTCTGCCTGGTGCAGGCACCAAATTTATAGCTTCGTGCTCCTCAGGGACCCTCCCATGTCCTAAGGACTTCCCAATAATTTATGTTAGACCAGCTTTGAGGCTATCCTATTTACATGCTCCAACGGACAGAAATTATTTAAGATAAGGAGTTTCCCAGGATCATCTTGTTCAGCTCAGCCTTTATGAACAAAACTTCCTACCCGAGGAAATCATGACAGCAACCAAGAACATTGGTCTCACCTGTCCAGAGCTGATGGGTGGACATATGAACACAGCCCTCCAGCAGGAGCATGCTCAGCTCTGTCCTTACATGCAATACAGGAGCTGTTCTTTCATTTGGCTTGCCAAGAGCCATGCACACTTCAATCACTTCTTTTAGCACTGCCACTGATTTTGGCACCTCTCCTCAACTGGTCAAATGCTTCAAGGATTATGGGGAACAGGAGTGATTGGAAGAAGGCCTAGCTCATGGGGCTATCTCATTTTGACCTCCAACCTGATCCAGGGGCAAAGGGTGCTCAAGCAGAGGGGGGAAATGTGGAGATTACTCTTATGTTTGTAATTTTCCTTTAGGAATTGTCACCTGAGGTTGGTTCATTATTCCAGAGTAAGGAGGTTTTGGTTTGGATTTCCCAAAATATCTTAACATGGGCTACACAATCCAACTACCCAGCAGAAGACATGATTGGAATCTGTGCGATAGAACAGATTGACTTTTATTTTCTTTTACATTAATGGAACTTTACAGTATGAGGAAGCACAGTGTGGGGGGATAGTCACAAAGCTTCTTTGAAGCGGCAGAAGGATGGCCAACAAGGACCAAATCGGTGTGGGAAGCTGGGCTTCTGCACTCCTCCCTTCTCCCATCTACCCACCTTGAGAATCAGGCAAGCGAGCAGCAAGATCACCATCCATGGGTTTGGTTACAGCTGGTAACTGGCTTTCAAACAGAGCAAATGCATCCAAATACTGTCCTAGTACAGAACTCCAGATGCCACGTGACTGCTTTTCATGCTGGAAGGAAGCAAGGGCCAGATATTAGAGCAAGGTTAAGCAGGAGAAAATGAAATGAGGACACAAACGACAGTTTAAGGAGTGCTTACCTGACTTAACAGCTTAAGGAGGAGCAGTGTCCAGGTGTCTGTCTCTATTTCGGAAGTCCTGTACGCATTGACCTATGAATGTAGGCAGTCACACAGAAGCCAACGCTTCACAAATTATCCACAGTAATGCTGTCTTTCAGGCAATATAGAAAGGGGGTGAAAAATCTGTGCAGAGGGGAAATCCACAGCTTAAATTAAAAGATGGTCCTTTATTATCCAAGGTTTAAATTGAGGCATTAAATGTGCAGATTTAATAAGCTCACCCGCTATTTTACTGTCATACCACTTCCACTGGGGGAGAGCTGGGTTGGCAAGGGGGGAAGGAGGATGGAGTTTGAAATCTAATACCAAACATATTATTCTTTTCTTCTGAATGCCAAAGATAAAATTCCCCCTGTAGGCCAAACCACTCACTGTGTCATTCCCATCTGAAAGGACACAATTCCTACAAATGCTCTACAGACTGACTAGACAGACAACATGAAGCTACCCATCTTCAGGACATCATAGATATATACAGCATTCAAAATGCTTTGCTTTTTTTTGGCAGTGAAATGTTGTTTCCTAGCTACTTCTATGAGAAAATTGCCATAAACCACATACATACACAATGCAGCGACCAGAAAGCGAAGACCTTTTATGCTCTAAAAGGAGAAGGGCGTTTCTGTTGCATCGCGTGGCCTTTTGAGGGATATCTCATTTGGCACATTTCTCTAGTAATATTTTTCTAACACTGTATTCAGGGACTCGGTAGCTTCCATTTTTCTTGATTACAGATGATTGGTAGTCTAAAACACATCATCACATTTATAGGTTGGGAGGGAGGGGAAAAGCATGACATTTTGGCTGTTCTGGCATTTATTGACAGTTGGCCTGTGATTCTGCATCACCAGCATTTTCTAGGAGCAGGTGCCGCTCAGCGCAGAGACTTTGAATCAGGACCTTACCTGGCTCTGAATAATCAAAGACACAGCAAGAGGCTGGATAACATATCTGGTCCAGAGAAAAGACACTGTAGGTGACAGTATTTTGGTGGGTGATGAATACAGGGGAGCAGGAGCACTGCAGGATGAGAACACAGGAGCAAAGAAGCAATCAAGAAGATAAGAATGAATAAGCTGGGTGAATGAACACGGGGACTCCATAGGAGATGAATGGCATGAGATGAGGTGGACTCAGCACAGACTAGTAGCAGAGGTAAAACACTGGCAATAAGACACCTTGCTTACCTGGGGAGGGGGATGTGTGTGTGTTACAAGACAAAAATTGATGCTACAAGAGGTTTGTGATGCAGATAAAATTGGTATCTTTAACATAAAACAATCCAAACAAAATCCGTGGTTAACCGTATGGATGAGATTAAGGGTGGGTACATTTTCTGTTAAAATAAAAGAAATGCAGTCAGTCACAAGGACATTGGCAAACTGGATGATGCCTGACTCCTGCCTTTAGAGTCTTGCCTGAAGAGCTGGAATTGTTGCCTTCTTAGGTCGACTCTGACATTGTAGAGAGACACAACAATTTCAGATCTGAACTGGGTGAATTGCTCCTAGAAATGTGCATGCACATCTCTTCCTAGGTTACTGGAATGATTAGATGTTTCAATCAAATCCATGAAATTAATCGGGACAAATATGACTCCAAGTTTCAGAGAGATCATCAATGCCATCGGACATTAAATCAAGTCATAAGAGGTGGAACTCGGGTGAGGAGGTGAAGCTGCTCCCTGCCCTGGCAGACTTCCCCATCTTCTTCAGCTCTAGTATTTCCTCTGTGGTTTGTTTTAAATGATTTGGGTGGTTTACAGAGACTAAAAATAGACCACAGTCCTTCTTCTGAGCCTTGACAACCTGCTGCAACAGGGGGGAGTTTGCTCATGCTGAAACTTTGGAAGAGATTCAGCCATCACAAACAATAACGGCAGGAAAGTAGTCACTCAAACAACAAAGAGAAATGCCAAATTTTTCATGCTACCGCCAGGTGATCCAATTAAGACAGCTGTCTACAGCGATAGACGAAGACTTATGTGTCTCTATGGTCCCACATACAAGCTAAGGATATGCCAGAGAAATTTGAGGGAGGCTTATGAAATGGCTTTAAAGCTGCAAAGTGAATTGCAATGTGGCTTCCTAAAAGCTGATTAATCCATTCTGGGGGTGTCAGACTACTTCTGCAGCAGAAGACAGAAAAGTGAGAAACCTTACAGACCTCACACAAGTTAATCTAGTGGGCAGCAGTTCATTATAACCAAAGCCCTTTGCTTTTTTTTCAAGATTTTATAGTAAATGTGAGGCTTTGAAATGAAAATTCACTGGGAAAGATAACCATGTACAATGTGCTAGCATATAACCTACGATTCAATCAAGGCTCTCCTCAATAAAAAAAATTGTTCCAACGTTTTCTATAGAAATTCAGAATGACACCTTTAAAAAAAAAAAATCTCTTTGCACAGAAATCTCTTGTTCAGGAAGCCTGATACACATAATGAAATGAGAAGCACACAATAGCTGTCTGTAAAGAGGACAAATAAATGATCTCTTATTGTTTAAAATATAGGTGCTTAATGCTCTCTCTACACCCGCCACATTATCCATCTGCTTCCTGTGTGAGAGCATGCAGGAGAATAGCCAAAGCAGAAATCCATCTAGCTCTCTTCTGGGGACTTCTGGCATGAGATTTCTTTTACCATTTCACTTGAGATATTCGAGTTTCCACGTGTATATTATTCAGCAGCAAAATGCTTCTTTGTTCCTGAAGATTCAGAAGTAGCAGGACTGATTGGGACAGCACTGCATATTTATGTATAGAAGAATAATTGAGTTCGCTCTAAAATCATCAAGGCTGTAACTCACATGAGGGTTTCTGGCTTATTCCATAAATCGCAATAATATTGGTTGCATTGTTTGTTATTGAGAGGAAACCGTCAGGAATGCACACAGCTTAGCATGGCAAGCGCTGCACACTCACCCGTCCCAGAACACACAAAGCCCCAGCCATCACTCGCAGTGAACGCTCTACCTGCCAGGCACTCGGACATGGCCAAAAATAGCTTAAAAAGGCACTTTAAGGCTTAAGTGAGCATACAAGCCATTATTCTGTGTCTAGTCACTGCCTGAGGCTTCAAAAAAAAGCTATGATTACCCCAATAACAACATTTAAGTTGGTAAATCATAGAATGGTTAGAGTTGGAAGGGACCTTCAAGATCACTGAGTTCCAACCCCCCTGCCCCTGGCAGGGACAGCTCCCACCATAGCAGGTTGCTCAAAGCAGGGGAAATTTAGATTAGATACTAGAAAAGTTCTTTGCTGTGAGGGTGGTGAGAGCCTGGCCCAGGTTGCCCAGAGAAGCTGTGGCTGCCCCATCCCTGGAGGGGTTCAAGGCCAGGCTGGATGGGGCTTGGAGCAACCTGGTCTGGTGGGAGGTTTCCCAGCCCAGGGCAGCAGGGGTGGAACTCAATGGTCTTGAAGGTCCCTTCCAACTCTAACCATTCTATGATTCCACGCATGTAAGTATTAGGAAATATTACTAAAGTTATAAGTTACAAATGGAGATGGTGGCTACCCATATCAAAGATGCTCAAAAAGCACAAGCTTGCTCTAACAGCCCAGAACAAGTCCTGGCTTCCCTTTCATTGACACTTAATTACTTCTTTGTATGCCATACCTAAGAGAAAATTGAAGGGTGTTTCCATCAAAAACCTCCCATCAAGATTTTTTTAACTAGTTAATTGCCTTTTCCAAATCCCAGATATATACTCTTCATACTATTTGTTTGGGAGATTTCCCCACCTGCACCTCCTTCCTATAGAATACTGTGGGCATCCTGTGTAGACCTTTGTTTGATGGACTGCATGTGTTCTGTACTCTAGTTCATCCAAAATGCCCTCGAACACACCACTATTTCACATAAAGAGCTATCTAATTAGATTTTGTAGGTTTAGAGCCTGCATAGCCTTGCTTTCGTGCACACACAGTGTTATATTTGGTGGGCTTTTATACAGAATCGTAGAATCTTTCAGGTTGGAAAAGACCCTCGGGATCATCGAGTCCAACCATCAGCCCTGCTCTACAAAGTTCTCCCCTACACCAGATCCCCCAACACCACATCTCAACCACTCTTAAATACATTCAGGGATGGGGACTCAAGCCCCTCCCTGGGCAGCCTATTCCAGGGTCTGACCACTCTTGCTGGGAAAAACTCTTTCCTCATGTTCAGCCTAAACCTACCCTGGTGCAGCTTGAAGCCATTCCCTCTCATTCTATCACTGATTCCCTGTAAGAAGAGACCTCTCTCTCTCACCGACATCTCTACAATGTCTTTTCAAGTAGTTGTAGAGAGGGATGAGGTCTCCCCTCAGCCTCCTCTTCCTCCAACTAAACAGTCCCAGCTCCTTCAATCGCTCTCCATGAGATTTATTCTCCAGGCCCTTCCCCAGCTCTGTTGCCCTCCTCTGCACTCGCTCCAGCCCCTACAGATCTCTCTGGTGTTGAGGTGCCCAGAACTGGACACCATACTCAAGGTGTGGCCTCACCAGTGCTGAGTTGCACAGGGCTTTTCCAGGCTTCAAAAAAGCCTCCAAAAGGGCTTTTTGTCAACCTTTTTTGCTCTAGATCCCTTTCCCAGTGCAGTGTTACCTGCCCTGAAGCTGGTCTCCATGGCAATGACCATTTGGCACATTAATATACACGCATGACTACCTGGTCCCATCCTTCCCTTCTGTTTGCACACCTCCTGGTGAGCAGTGCACCACGTGTCCAGACACACAACTCCACGTTCCACATTTATCTTCACTTGGCCTTTTAGCTTGCTGCCTTTTTCTCCTTAGTGAGATAAATTGTTATAAGTTAAAGGACAGCGAGACACCAGTCTTCTATCAAAAGGGAGAAGAGGGAGGAGAAGAGGGCAAGGAAAGCATTTGTCTGTACACCCAGACAGAGAAAGCTCAGACATTTAACACGGGAGTTTTTACAAACATCTTTTCTGAGGTGTAGGTAAACCCGCAAGCTCTCCCGTGGTACAACATAACAATATAAAACCATCCTGACCAAGGCTGGGGGGATGGAGTTTAAAAAGACATTTTTCAAGTCAAAAGGAAATAATTTGAATTTTTTTTTAGTAGGCTCCTAGAGGCTAAGCGCTCAGTCAGGGCTTTCCCAGTTCCCCCAGTGCCTTCTAAATTTTGAGACTGGCAATGTTTGCAATGGAACATAATATCTTTTGGATCACAGGGCTGTGTATTCAGCTGTTGAGCACGACTTCTCTGCTGCTATCAATCATCAGCCTATATTGAGTCAAGCTACCACCAATGGCAAGAGTCAGAGAAAAAATGAAGAGCAGAGACTGATCTCACACTCCGCCAAAATGAAAGAATTTCAGCCAGAACATGAAGCTAATGATGGCTGATGAAGCCTGACAAAAAAAAAAAAAAAAAAAGGAAATAATTTGATAACTTGACAGTTTGGCAGAATCCCCGAGTGTTTTCTGAAGGCTGAGCTGTGTTCACGTGGCGTAAATCATTCCTGCCTGCATTGTCTCTCACTTAATTAGCCATTTTGCAGGAACAAGGAGTCACTGCAGAATGTGTGCTGCAGACAGAATGTGCAAATCCATCTCTCTAAAAATAGCCACAGAAAGAGCAAAACAAACTCTTCTCTCTCCCACAGACGGACCCACATCCCCCCAAAGAGAAGCCCACAATCTGAAACGTCCACTTAAATCCCGCTGTCTTCTGTAGCATATAGGTAATAGTGTTCATTCCTGTAAGCAGTAAAAAAAGATATAACATGACACTCAATGTCTAAATATGTGCTTATCCATGAATATTAAATCAGTAGTTGCAGGCAGGCAGGAGATGGGTTTTTACAGTCAGATTTCTGCAATTGCAGCTGTCTGCAGGCCAGTCTGGAAAACGTGAAACAAAGCTCTTTGCCCAGATTCAGCTATTCACTGCAGACAGGCTGAATGGGGAGAGGGAACAGCACCAAAACACATCAACGTAGTACAAAGATTCCGCATGAATTTAAGTCCTCCATCCTATCTCATTTGAATCAGTACAACATGAAGGTGAGTAGCTAGTTGAAGTATACTGAAGGGTTCAGCATATGTAGCAGAGACAGGGAAGTTATTACTAATACAATACGACATAAATAAAAAGCAAATTGAAAAATGAGAGCTGTGCACAAAACACTTAATGTAAAAAATGTCAGGTTACAAATAAGAAATGCTACTGGTATTAAATGTAAAATAGTAATAAAGGTGCTTGAGCATGAGCAAGGGAAAGTTTTAGCACTCTGACTTTGCAGCCACACCAGATGCAAGGAGAGAGGACACAACATTTATTTTAGGCAAAACTAGTCAACAGGCCTTTATCTTGCTTTCTTTGAAGCAAATCCTTCCAATAAAAACAGCAGACATGATGTTTTTACAGAGACTAGGCTCATTTAACCTTCCTTGAAATGCAAGCATCAAAAAAATCACCATTAATACCTTGATTAGAATCCATGGCAACGGGCTGAGCCCTGAAGAGCAAAATGCCACTCTGCTAAAAGCTGGAAAATTGAGAGCAGCACATATACACAGCCTCTCAGCAAATACTAGGAAAGTGAGGAATAATATTGCCCCAAACTAAGCCTATTTTTTTTCTACAGACCTTCAGGAAACTGAATTTAATTCAAGCTATTTCTTCATCCAAGAAAGAGGCTGCATCCAAAGCTCCTTCCTGTCCGCCCATGATTTTATTTTATTTTTATTTTTTTTACTACCTGCTTTTCACCCCAGCTTGGTCCTCTCGCAGCACGAGCCACACAGGCAATACTTGCAGTGAATTCCCATTTAGTAAAGTTTTAATGAAGACAAACTTTACAAAGGTGTGCATTTCAGACTGAAAACTCAAACCCAATGTGACCTATTTAGGAAAAGTAAATAAAAAGAAGAACAAGCTGTTCAGTCTCCAAGTTGTCACTCTAAGTTTCAAATACTAAGGTTCCAAATCTTGACTGAAATCACAGAATGGTTAGAGTTGGAAGAGGCCTTAAAGACCACAGAGTTCCAACCCCCTGCCCTGGGCAGGGACACCTCCCACCAGACCAGGTTGCTCCAAGCCCCATCCAGCTTGGTCTTGAACACCCATATAAAAAACTCACATACTAAGCCTTTGGGAGTGTCACAAGTATCTACCCAAGAAGAACACAAACCCCACCATTCTACAAAGTGGACATACTTTAGAAACCTAAAGTGCTTTTATTCTTATTTCCACATCCTTGGCTCCCGCAGAGAGGTCAGGTACTATCATATCAGAGCCTGAGCCTACATTAAAAGAGATATTAAAAATTGCTGTGTTATGAGGTCATATGCAAAAATGATCTCCAAAATAAAGGAGCTCAGGAAGTTTCTGTGGGCTGTGTTACAAGAAAGCTGATGAGAAAACTCCTTTCAAACTCATCTGTGTCTGGACTTAAGTGTTTGGATAAATGGGCAATGCACAGAAAACCACAGAAATTTGTCAATCCTCTAGTGCTTATTACAGGTATAATTTGGACTGCTGTGTACCAAAAGTAAACTTTCCCAGGTTGATTTGCTCTTTGTTTTATAAATGCAAAGAAGTTAATTTGTTTATATGGAGCCACTGTTACTCAAGACACCACATGCACAAACAGAATCCCAGAATGCTATGGGGTTGGAAGGGACCTCTGGAGATCATCTGCTCCAACCCCCTGCCAAAGCAGGGCCAGCCAGAGCAGGTCCCACAGGAATGTTTCCAGCTGGGTTTGGAATGTCTCCAGAGATGGAGACTCCACCACCTCTCTGGGCAGCCTCTGCCAGGGCTCTGACACCGTCCAAACGAAGAAGTTCCTTCTCGTGTTTAGATGGAACTTCTTATGTCCCAGTTTGTGCCCATTCCCTCTTGTCCTGTCCCTGGGCACCACTGAAAAAAGACTGGTCCCGTCCTCCTGACACCCACCCTTGAGGTATTTATAGGCCTTGACAACATTGAATGAAACATTTGCTTTCATGGTGTAACTCGCTTGACCACAGGACCGAGATAACATAAAGCACTCTCTTCTCAACAGATCCCTCCACTTCTAGAGCTGTCAATAAACCCAGGGCTCAGTGATGCAGCTGCATGACTGTTTGCAAAAGTTTTTGTTCAGCTGAGAGTATATCTGCATTGTCCCTACAATCTGAAGCGTTTTCTTTGTCTTTATAACCTCCCATTCCCGTTTCAAACCTTGCTGTATCAGTTTATTATCCCACATGCCCAGGACTGCGAGTGATTGCTACTCATTTAGATGAAAAAGGATTCCTGACAAATAATTTTTTAAAAGAGTTCATCTCTCCTTGCTGTATTCTTCCAAAAAAAATATCTGTAGAACATGCAAAAATAATAGCCTGCTTCTGCCAAGGAGGAACTGTAAGAAAATACACACTTCTCTTTTGTGTTGAATTTTTCAAGTTGCATACACACAATAAAATAGCACTCTTCTGCCCATTACTCCCCTGATGGGATCACAGATGGCTTGAACTCTTTAGTCAAGTCTAAAGAAATCATCCACTTATGACGACTGCTGCATTTTTTTCAGCGTCTTAGTGTTGGGGGAAAAAAAACCTAATAAAAATAGGTGAGAGCAATAGAGAGTGAGGGGGAAGACGAGAGGGAGGAAGTATCCTTTACAGCTCCTGTTACAGGTGCTGTGGACCTCAGCACACTACCTTACTCATTGATGCCTCCCACAAGGACACATTCTTTTTAAAATCTACATTCAAGCTGGGTTGCCATTTCTCTTGTGATACAGGTACAAATACTTTATTTTGTGGACTTGTCTTTTCTTCCTCCTTACAGGTACATACAAGAAAATATGCTTTGGGGAATGAAAAAAAGAAAAATAACAAAGAAGGCCCTAGGATACTAGAAGATATTTCCTTTCCTGAGCTTGACAAACCAATACTCCAAGTAAAAATAGTTTTAGACTTAAATGGAAAGGAGGTTTTCTGCTCAGACAGTCCTGTTTGTCCAATGGGAGTCACCATCACCATCAGGCAAAGATCTGTTCTCAAGCCACGCTGCCAACACTCCACACACGTAGGCAGGAGCTGTAAATCCAAGGGTTACCCTTCCTTACAGTAACCTGCTCCTTCGTGAGCCACCAGAGTGAAACCTTTCCCCCAGGACTTAGAGTTCGTACTGTCTCTTTAGGGTGTTGAAAACACTTCTTTCCCAATCACGGACTCCTTCACCATTCAGGGTTGAAGGCTATAAATTAACCATACTGGAAACCTGTCATGATGGGAAGAAAGGGCCTCTGGGCTGCACGGCTTCAGGTACAGTAAGGAGAGAGCATTCCCTCCCCACAGTCACATCCTCTTACTCAGCAGGTGACACAACTGGAGAAACACAAAAGCAAAGTAAGATGAAAATTATTTCCAAATAGTGTTGTGGGGATTGTTGGTTTTTTTAGACTTGGAAAGCTCTTTAAAGCTGGCACAGACATAAATAAGGACCTGTAGCCGTTCAAAAAGCATTTCAGTTGTGCATATAACTAAAACCATAGGGAAGATTTAGAGCACAAAAGAAATGGAATATAATGTACAGGAAGCTGTACTAAGGCATAGCTTCCCATTGATGTCAAAACAACAGTACAAAAGACCGTAACAAAGACTTATAGGGGGAAGGAGGAAAATAACAGTTGTCTTCATCAAAACTCCACTTAAGAAAACTCCAGAAAGTTGCTATGTCTATTAAAATCAGACATAGGAACGAAAACCCTTTAATTTACTTCCAAAAATACTTTCAGTACAGGAGCAGGAGATGTGTGAACGTCAAACTGAAAAATCAGCTGTATCTTCCAGACCCAAAGTCACCTTCTGGTCTCTGACAAGGTCTGTAGAGCTCCTCAGATTTAAGGCATACTTTAAATTAAACAAGTATGTTTTTCTTAAAGTACACCACCTCCTCCTTTCTTTTCTTAGATACACGTTTCTCTTATCTCAATTTACCATTAATCACAAGTCCAAGAAATTTCTTGTGATTATCCAAAGTAATTGATTTTTTACGTAGTCCCCCATAGTCTGGGGACACAGCACAAAGCTACCAGTCATCTGAGAAGGGAAAAAACAGACACACAATTTCCTTACAACCCCATGAAGCATTTGGAACTGTTTTAAGAAGCAGAAAGTAGATGCTTGCACATAAAGGCAAATGACCACATCCCCTTGGACACTGTTTGCTGAGCTGGCCAGGGGTGACACTGCACCCGAGAAACTGAGCCCACCAGAAAACCACAATCCAGGGACATACAGCGCAGACTCTCCTGCTGCTACTGAGCTTCCTACTATCCAGGTTTTATTTCTTATCGGTGGGTTTCAACTTTCCCAGGTGACAGAGGAGTGCAGCCAGTCCCCAAAGAGCAATTTTTGGATACTTCATGCAGACCGAAAACAAGAAGAGAGGATCGGCAACAGAGTTCAGAATGAAGCTGTTCTTTAGCTTGATGACTGTAAAGTAATATAAGCAATTTATTTTTATAATGCAATGGAGTTACTAACAACTAACTAATTTACTAACATGCAAAGCTACAATCATCAGAGCTGGCATTCTCATTACCAGCCTTAACTTTCGATTTCCTGACCTTGAGCCTCCTGTTGCAAAGCAGTTATTCTGCATGGACTTATGCCCTATAAATTAGATACAAGTGAATCTTTTTCAGTAAGAGCAGCCTGCCACAAACTTGTGTTTTAGCATCAGAAAACTATTTGAAAATCTGTGTTGAACTTGCTCCAAGACTTCGGCTGGGGGAACAAAGTCAGAGTGAAAGCAGCAGGTGACATTACCTTCCCTAGCACCCTTAAGCAGTTTGTGGAAGATTTTAGTTTCATGTCTTTTTCTGTCCCAAAACAGTGGAAGAATGGCTTAGCTCTGTGCCTAGAGGGTCTCCCAGACAGGAAGATCAACTCTTCTGTTGATGCACAATTAAGCACTGCATAATTAAACAGTTGCTACCACTGGGAGGGAAGCCCACACACCCCAGTAAGTAAGCTTCAGCATCCTTCTTGCTGTCTGTATATGCAAGTAAGCCCTCCAGACTGCTCCAGCAGCGTGGTGGAGAGACACACATGGTGACAAGTTCACCTGAAATGTAGGACTCTGATTCACACCTCTGCCTGAAGCCAGGCCGTTATGAGACTTCCACCTCCAGAGGAGCAGTCGGTCAATCATGAAGGAGACCAGCTCGCCAGCTCAATCTGTGTTGTTTGCTGCCAAGGAGACAAACATCCCTTAAGAAGAAGTCTCAAACTTGATTTCATCAATATTAGGCCTGTATTTTTTTTATGAACTCTATCTCTGTTCAAGTAACATGAAAATAATAATACAATAACTTCTTGCTCAACAAATTACATCATTGGAAGAGTAAGAAAAACAGCAGCCCCCTGACCCTGATGAATGGGGGAAGGTAGATATGCTGCAACTGCCTCCAAATTTTACGGTGTCCCCATAAACATGATGCATAACATTAATAAAGTCAGACTAATATGATATGAAAAGGACAGTTACGACAATCCAAAGTGGTCAATCATGTACCTGGCCTGACAATTTTATTACTGCAATGGGTCATTATCGCAACGGGACATTTTTGCTCCCATAAGCTATCTCAAGGGAAAAAGATGACTCCAGGACAAGGTACATTATTAACACCATAATTACACTCCACAGTTGTATTTTACCAAAAGGAAAAGACAATAACATGTCATAAGCCAGGGTGACATCTAAACCTTACTTCTGAATCACAATAAGCCTTTTGACATAATATTACAGGAAGCCTTTTGTTTCTCCTAATTCCCTGTCACCAAATTTGACTGCCTAATGAACATACCTGTGCTGAAAATGAAAATATCTTTATTTGCCCGGAATGACAAGAGGCTTTCCGCGATCTTTTGCTTTTAGATAACTGTTTGCACATCTATATAGCTTAGACAACTCATCATGTATTTCTTAAACTGTTTACTAATCTCCCAATCTGTTATGCACTGTAACTCTTCATGACAGCACTTTCAAGCTGGAAAAAACCTGAACTTCAGAAGCAGATGAAGAAGAAACCCAAAACTCACATGAAGATAGTCTCTATGACTAGGCCTCTGAAATCTGGCCTCCTCAGAAGAGTCCACTCCTTCTTCTCTCCCTTTTCCATCATTTGATTTCAAATTTTCTGAAGTTTTATCTAAGTTAACACAAAAAAATTATCTTCTGACTTTTCCTATTAATCTAATCTGTGTTTTCCTGATTACTGGACCAAAAAGATTGAAAAGCCTTTTTCTCCTGATTCCCAAGGCATTCTCATGATATAATTTTATCCTAAACCAGGAGACCACATAGTTCTATATAGCTGCACATCACAAAAGGGGGAGAAAATACGTGCAGCCTGCTGCAAAACACCCGAAAGTCACCAACTCCTGTTCACCATACAGCAGTGCCAAATGAGTACTGGATACAAGGGAGGAAGAAAGGGTAGAAAGGAGTAGGTGAGGAAGACTGAAATTTATCCTTGAATCATTTACTCAAGGTCAGTACAATGCTTTCAGAATTAATTTGATCCTCTGAAAGTGTTTATCACTTCTCCAGGCAAACAATAACATTTTTTTGCCTTTTGTTTTCCCCTTGAGAATAAGTAGAGACAGCTGTATTTCAGTGGTCTGAGCTTTGTCTCACGAGACCAAAGGCAGCAAATATTCACTGCATAGTTCCTTCCAGAGGGGTACTATCCCAAGGTATGCCAGCAGACATCCTCATCCAGTATTTCCCACGCAAGGCTTTAATTGACTGGTATCCTCTTTATGTTCTGAGATGTTACTGTCTCGTTTTAAAAAATCTGGGGAAAACCCCCCCAAAATTTATTAGTGTTTTTATAGCTTTGTCTTTAATCAAGAAAGATAAATTGGTGAAAAGACAACACCCTGGTTGACTAAGGGAAAAAAAAAAAAAAGGATGACTCTTTATAATGGTACAAATGTGAAAATATACTGAGGTTGTACCACATGAGGCTTATGATGTATCTCCGAAAATAGCCCTTTTTTTGGCCCTGTTCCTGCAAGCCTTTTTGAGTGCACTTAGCTTTCACATGCATAACATAGTTTAACTTATTTCATAAGCATCACAGATGCTACCCCCCTCCAAAAAATCTCCAAGACACCTGCTATGGGTTGCAAGGCCATAGGGTAGATGTTCTCTTGGCTGAACTCTTCTTATTGGAGATGCCTGAACTGAGAAATCCTTCCATGCCTTGGAGTCACCTCATTGCATCTTGCTACAGCAAGATGCCGTATCTTGCTGCAGGACCAGTGGCAGCTCAGTCATTCTGGTCTCTCTGGGTACATCAATAACATCAAGCCAAGCAGAACCATGAGGGTTGGGGCTAGCTGGCACACACTGCCCACTTTCTAGAGACTTTGAGGCCCTTTCATTGCTCACAGATACCCCATATGCATGGCAGAGAAACCCTATTAATCTCCGCTTAACGTTCCTCTTCCCAGGGCAGCATATCAAGACCACCAAAACAGAGTGTGAAGTTTCCTCAATGTAGAAGCAAGTGGAGTGACTGACAGAGACAGAATCATGGAATGGTCCAGGGAGGAAGGGACCTCCAGAGGTCATCAAGTCCAACCACACCACAGTCAGCAGGGACACCCCCAACTAGGCCAGGTTGCCCAGGGCCTCCTTGAGCCTCCCCTTTAATATCTCCAGGGAAGGGACCTCAACCACCTCCTTGGGCAACCTGGTCCAGTGGTCCACCACCCTCACAGTAAAGAACCTAGTCCTAATATCCAATCTAAATCTGCTCCTCTCAAGCTTGAACCCATTGCCCCTCGTCCTGTCACAGCAGGCCTTTGGAAACAGACCCTCCCCAGGCTTCCCGTAGCTCCCTTCAGGTACTGGAAGGCTGCTCTTAGGTCTGCCCGGAGCCTCCTCTTCTCCAGCCTGAACGACCCCAGCTCCCTCAGCCTGTCCTGCTCTATCAGGTCTATGTCCTTCCTATCTTGAGGGCTCCAGACCTGCACACAGAACTCCAGGTGGGGTCTCACCAGAGCAGAGTAAGATAGCAGAATTACCTCTCTGGATCTGCTGGCAACAGAACTTTTGATGCAGCTCAGGACGTAATCGGCCTTCTGGGCTGCAAGTGCCAAATGCCTGCTCATGTCCAGCTTCTCATCCATCAGCACCCCAAGTCCCTTTCTTCAGGGCTACTTGTGCAGCCAGGAGCAGGCACACACAACGCAGAAGCCCAAATTTCAGGTGCCTGAGCATCCCATTCTAGATTGCATGGTTCAGGGTGGGAAGTCGTAAGCCTTGAATCCAGTGCTCCCCTGGTACTGGGCCTAACAAAAGCCCACACAAATGAAACAAAGTCAAAAGAATGACCAGCTACAGCTGAAAGAGGTGAAATGCTGTCTTTCAGGCTCCAGAGATGGATAGATTTAGTGTTTTCCTATGTTTGTGACAAATCATATTCTCATAAAATGGCAACTGGTCAACTCTTAGTTCAACAGGAATTACTTACAAAATTCCCGACGCTTTCAAGGGCTGAACTGTTCACTGTATGAAGTGAAACTACTTGGAGCTTGTACTCTAGAAGACTCTTCCTAGAACTCCTCAATGGCCAGCTTGTATTTGCATCCATACAAATTTCTTGTATGGATAATAAACATGAGATTTTAGTACGTTAGCTCTGCCCTACTCAGCAACAAGAGTCTCCTGGTCTGTGACTATAAGAAGGACACGAAGGTAATGGCCACCTCCTTGGAGACGTGCAGGATTTGACAGCAGCAGTACAGAAAATGAAGCAAAAAGGGAAAACATTGCCGTGCTAAGATAATTCTGGACACAAACCAAAACTCCTCCCTTGAACTAAGTAGCATTTTTTCAATACCCAACTACGTCGTTATTCACAGCATTCAGGGCTGTTATACAATATAGTAATGCTTGCATTTTTGAAGTCTGCCCAGGATGTTTTGGACTTCATAAACTGTAAAAGGAAAGAAGACAAAAGTGAATAAATAAGAAAATACACAAAGATAATAAGCGTGAATAAATGACATCCGGGTAGACTCAATGGCCAAAAGTTCCTGGTAGCGAGCACCATCTCCCCTAAATAAAGCCAACAGCTGGATGCAAGATGTAATCATAGCGATGTCTATAACAAATATTTCAGCACTAGTCTCCGTATCCACATCACACACAGCTGAAGCCAGAGTCTCTAAAGAGGGCCATAACCCTGTGAACTCAGCAAGGGAGAAAGGCCTTGAAACAACGTAAAATAAATTACGCCTAGAAAATGTTTCTTTACGCCATGCCTAGTACCTCTAAGTACGTTCTCCCTCATAGGCATAGGAACGTGCAGCAATAAAACCGATTCAAAAAATCATAACAAAGTATTCAGATAAATTGCAAGCAAATCTACCACCTTCAGCAGTTTTCTGTATATTCCCTTGTAGTGGATATCTTCTAATCACAACATGCAGATCAACTTACTTTTCAGTTCATTTGAAAAATGGCAGAGTCTCTATAAAAGCATCTGCCAAAGCAACACCACTTATCTTTTAATTAACTGGTATATCATAAAGCAAAAGGCTGTTATCACTTTGCAAGCATCAAAACATATTCGTGCAGGGCAAAATTCAGCCTCAGAGCACACAAGAAAACTGCTTTCCAATTGTTTTACCTTTCTGAAACAGTCAGATGAGCCTGCGGTTAAAATTCCTTCAGGAAAAGCCTCCCTGTTATCCCAGAGCATACACGGAAAGGACTATTTCACACCTTCCAGTCTAATGGGCGCAGCGTTGACTTCCCAGACGGGTCTCTCGCACGTGCTGGCAGTGAGACACATACTATAGCTAATTTTAATTTTCTCTCTAAAGACAGCAGATTTTTCTTACCATGAAAACAACCATTTCAGTGATGCTGGAACACCGGGCAGCAACGTGTTTGGGGTTTTTAGGTGAACCCTAGACACATGGAAGAGTGAGAATTGAGAGTGACTCAGATGTTCCTGTAAAGTTAATGGAGGAACTCACATTTATTTGGAGCTGCGGCAATTCATTATAAAAAGAATTACACACACACATTAGTTTCTCCAAGGAGCAGTTCGTATTTGTTAACTAAAAAGTATCAGATATGAAACATCACTGCAAGGAAAAAGGAGACAGACACGGTTGCCGTCATCTTATCTTTTTTTCCTACTTTAAACAGATTAAATTAGTTATACCTAATTTGCAGCACTTTATCTTAAGCAATCAACTCCACAAACAGATGAGGCCAGCAGGCTCTTTATTCAGGCTGCTTTGTTCCATGCTGGCAAAGCACAACCGTCATAAACCAAACTTAAGCATCAATGGCTTCTTTATGCTGCTTAAGTGATAAAAATCACTCGGAGCTTATCAGTCAATATGGACCTCAATTTATCAGAGGGTAATTTATTCCAGTTTCTAACGTAAGTGACTGAAAATCAGAAATCTTTCATTTGTTTCCTCCTGCATATCAGCTTCCCCACTTGAAATGATTCTGTTGGCACGCTGTTGTAAAGTTTGTTTCTAATTTTGTTTTTGTCTGAGAAACACCGTGAAACCTTTGCAAGGAAAGTCCAGTAAACTGGATATATTTGTTCAAGATGGTGAATTACCTTCTGTCGTGCAAAGATTTTTTTCACACTCTGTATTCATCGTGAACAGGACCTTTTGGTGTACACTATAGTCACCATGTTGAAATGAGATCACCCAGTTGTGAACTCACCTTGACAACTAGCCTGGTGCTGAGTGATGGTTGTGCTCAAGCCACTTGCCAAGACACAGTGGGGTACACGGCGGTGGGGTAAGCTGTGGGTCAGCCAGCAAGGACTGGCAATGCCAAATGACTCCTGAAAGCACCAGTTTTCCGTGTGTAAATGGAAAGGCACCTTTACTGGAAAGGAACTTACAGCAGCAAAGATTCTTGAGATTCACCAGGTTTAGGACAGAGCCTGATCACCAAGGAGATGTAGCTTTAGAGACCCACAGCATGAAAAAAAAAAAGGTGCTATTCCACATGTAGGATTTTATTTTGGAAATGTGCAAGAAAGTCACTAATGGGAAGTATCAGTTATTACTCCAAAAGGGTTCAAAAATACACAGGGTTCACCTTTAAAAAAAAATTCCCTGCAACGAAGAGGTAACTCTTCCAGTGAGAACATGACGCCACGTTGCAACAGGAGATGGTTACACTTAGATGAAAAGCACAGCACTGCTGTCACCTCTTTGGCTGTTTTCCAGAGAAACCATCGTGCAAAATTTCTAACTGGAAGCAGCTGAGGGATGAACTCATTTCCACTTCACTTGAACATTTTGGGCCAGAAAGCTTTTGCAAAATTTAACAAGGACAACTGAAATATAGTATAAAAATGCCTACTTTTCCATTGTTAGTTTATGAATTAACTTCATCATTTCATATAAATCTGTTTTGGTGTGGTTTTTTGAATACACATTTTCAAAAAAAAATTAGCAGAGGCACATTTCTGCATAAAGTCACTGTCAAAGTTACATTCATTTATGAATTGCTCCTCAAAAATTCAGAAGCCTTAACATATTGTCAAGAAAATGATTTGTTTTTCAGTTTGTAATGGAAAGAGAAAATATGGAATTTCATCAGGGTTAATACTTACTCAGGAATATTCCACCTCAATCACTTGTGCAAATTAGGATATTTTTCTTATATTTATGAGATTTGCCTTGACACACGTATCGTCGTATCAGAATGTATAAATCCAGTAGCCATAAAATATTTTACTATCATTCGAAAAATGAGTTGGCATTTGAAAGCTCAGAAAACCACATCTTTTATTCCAATTATTCAGAACATCGTAAATTAGAAATTAATCAGGAGCTATATTCACCAACAGCAGTTAACAATATGAAAACAGCTATGCTGCTTGCTTCAACATTGCTGCCAAAATGTTAATATTTAGCTTGTTTTACAGCCACTATAAATAGAGAAAAGAAAGTATGTAGTTTTGAGTAACTATGACTTTTCCTATCTTTTTCAGATCATAAACATCCAGACATTTTGAAAAACAAGATGAATAGAGCTGGATTCTCGAACACCTTCTATGTCTTTTATAGCTAAAATTACAAGTCTCAAACACAAAGTGAGCTCAAAAAACACTGAGACAAGTCACTACGGGTGCCACCAGAGCACAGATAACTTCTCCCCACATCTTACACCAGGCAGAGCCCCAACGGAAGGCGGCAGCAGGGCCTGTAGCAAAGGCAGAGCAATCCTGGGAGAAGGCTTTAGCCTCAGCAAGTTGGAAAAGATACGGATTCACTTTCTCCATTTCACACTGTTTTTCCCAGCAGAGCTCTGGCGCAAATTAAATCTGCGGTTTGTACAGTATTGGGTGAAGATCGAAGTAATTTAGTAGAAAAAATCTCCCAAAACCTCCTTTCAGCTACGAATCCCAGACAGATCAATTTCACCTCTTCCTTCCAAGCGCAAAATGGAAACTCCCACCTAATCGCCCCAAATATTAAAGATGCTGCAAAAATCAACTATTGCATGACATGAAAAGCTCCGAGCACGAATACATACCCCTGGATTCAGGAAAATGGCCTGGCCACCTGGTAAAGCACCAGGCATAGCTGCAGCAGACAGACACAGCGTTACAGAGTCTGTTCAAATCTCTCATTGCAGCTTCACAGCATATCAGGGCTCTTTATCAGGGGCTGAACAATAGCTTCTCACACCCTGGCTTTTATTGCGCTCTTTGCGGACGTGCCTTTCAGACAGTTTCTAACTAGAACAACTGAATGGCTAAATCATCAAAAAGGCTTTAAAGCAGGGATAACTGCATAACTTTCTTCTGACTCGGGGTGTCTGACAAGATCTCAGGTATATACTACCACTTTTACCTACAGGAGTGATCTGGTGCTGTTCTAACTGAAGGACTGGGCACAGAGATGCAGTGTTTCTCCGAGCCTGCTTTGGAGGTCACCTTCTTGGCAGGTCGATAACTCAAGTCACAGCCTCTGTTATGGGGTGACACCATGATCCTCCAAGCAATGACAGTGAAAGTCTCTTAAGTTTCTTGCACGTGTCCAATCATACTGTAACAGGACTCAGGCAAGTGGGAACAGCCAGGCCTTCCTCTGTTTTTATACCATACACCTCTAAAACAGTAGCAGAGAGAGTTCCGGAATAGCTATTTTCCACCAAGAAGTTGCTCGGTTGAGGTGGCAGGTCACTCCAATAGCATCTCCTCAAAACTGATCTATATCCTATTACTGCCCGAGCTGCATCTTCTGCTTTTATTGATGGCTTTTAGGACGTTAGTTTGTCAGGGGAGAACCTGAAGGCAGTCACTAGCAACTCACTGGTTATCAAAGAAGCTCAGAGCATTTCCACAGACAGGTTAGCAGAGCTGCACCTTCACAGGGCATAGGGGCTCGGGAAGGGACAACCAGGGCAGTGAGACACTATCAAGCATGTTATTCCCTTTGCAGTATTAGTCTGCTTTCTAGGTGACTACAACGAACAATCAAAAGAGCAGAGTTTTTCAGTGGTGGTGTATAAATAAATCAGAGAATCATAGGATTGTCCAGGTTGAAAGGGACCTTCAAGATCATCTAGTCCAACCATCAACCTAACTGATAAAAGCCATCACTAACCCATGTGACTAAGCACTATATCTTAGGGCAATGAATGACAAGGCATAACAAATGTACATAAGAGAAGAAACACATGGATTTTGACTAGGAGACTCCAACCATCAGTTATTATCACCAAGTCCAACATAAACAGTCTTTGTTTGGTCTTTGGTCTTGCTCAGGCTCAGGGGAGCTCAGGGGAGCCTGAGCACTGTTTAATTTCCATATGCCCCCTAGAACAGCCCATTAATGCCTTACTGAGGAGACTGTAGCTGTGTGTAACTTGCAGTCCTCTTCTCCCAAATTCATTTCAGTGTGAACTGGACATGGCAACGAGTATTGTTTGTAAACTAACAAGGAACCGAGGAGAGAAGGATGGATGAACGTTTGTGCTGTTCAGAAAAGAATTTGTGGCTCATCTCCTGGTTCTGGCCAACTTTTTGCCTTCTTTTGTCCCCTCTTTCTTCCCACTGACTGTTTTTTGTGAAGAGAAAGACATTTTCAGGACGAATTTGAATGAAGCAGGGTGGTTGACCACAAGCTTGCAGAAAAGTGTCCACGTCCAGATGGTAGTTCTTTGTGAGGCAGGAAAGAGGAATATGGGGAAAAGACTAGAGGAGGGGTGGAGAACAGCACCACTGGCACAGGGCATAGGAAAAAACATGGGCAAATGGAAAAAGCTGCAATCAAAATAAAAGGCAGGTATGAAAAATTTGATGTCAGTGTTTTGGCTAGAGCATAGCTTAGCTGGGTTAGTAACACGGAAAAATAGATAAGGAATAGGTGAAACGGGAGGTGTGTGGATCCCAGACAAGAAATTTGACTGAAGACAGAGAACGTAAATTTTGAAATTTCATTCAGCATGTTGCGACAATTTGGAGTGTGCGTTGCATCCCGTACAGGTAAATGAAAAAACCCACTTTCAGCACTAGACACTGCAGGACTTGTGTCCATACAGCTGAATTCTTAATATCCCAAACAACACCATCACATCCAGTCCATTGCTGGGACAATTCTCTGGGCTACACTAACTTCAGGGACCAAAACTAAGGGAGGGTCCCTGCTAACATTTGAGTAGTACGGATGACTGCGAGGCCTGGCACTGTTTAATTTCCTGCACAACCTAGATGTGAGAAAAGAAGGAAACAGTGGAGATGATGAAGACAATTTGATCATTTGCCTCGATTGCGAAGACAGCGGCAGTAACATAAAACATCCCAGGCAAGGGATGTACCAGAAAGAGCCGGGACAGAGAGATTGTGAACTCTAATTTGGGAATAGCAAACCTGAAAACACATTAACTACATACGAAGACAAACAACCCAGAGTAAAGCCTTGCCTAATTGTCCTTTAGCCTCCTTGCTTCACAAAATTTTGAACATCAGACTTAGCTGAGGTTATCTAGCCTGATATCATCAAAACCCAATGATGGCTTGAAAATTCATGTAACTGTCAGAAATCTGCTTTCCTCAAAGAAAGAAAACACTGCACAGCGTTTTATGAACACAATAACGATCTTGCTGGGTTTGCACATCAAGTATTTCCCATATTTCACTGTTTCAATGACATTAGAATGTAACAGAACCAAAAATGTGTGTATTGTGCACTTTTTATATTTTTCTGCACTTTTTGCTGTTTCCCTCAAAATCCAGGCTTTGATATGAAAAAAATAAAATAAAATCCTTGTGTTTATATGTATTTACATTTCAAAGAGTCTTCACAGTGAAAAGAATTGCCCTTTCTTTAACTTAGTCATAGATACCTGTCTGGAATAAAAAAAAAAATAAGTGGGAATGGTATGAATGGTATTTTTCCCACCTACTCACATCAATGACATCTTAATTTCAAAGGTTAGTAGAGACATCTTTGTAAAGGATATCAAGCTAAAATTTAGATTAATCTGGTAGAGGGTCACCTTCATTATAGAAAAGGATTTCATTTCGACCATGGAAGTGAAAAACAAAGACTAATCAATATAGTTGCCTCTGAAGAAGTCTAGTTGAACTACCTAATTTGCAATACAGGCATATATACACATTAACAATGGTAATTAATAATACATTCCTCCATCTAGGATTAAATAGCTTCAGTTCTTTCTTTCCTGGGGACCAACTGGAAAAAAAAAGAAACTGAATTTGGCTTAAGAAAAGTCTTTACAAACACTACATGCAGGTTATAAACTTCATTGTGCACAGTTGGATGCATTTGGTCTTTACATCACTTTGGAGAGTATTAACTACTGTTGATTGTGTATGAAAAAGAAAGAGCTAATTATCATGACAAAAATCAAGGAGGGGAAGGTTATATTTTTCTCTTATGAAGCCTGGTTGTAAATAAGTGGTTTTAAAATACAACAGGCAGAAACATGCAGTTTGCTGACTACCCGTGTGCTGGCTGTCCTTATGCACAGGTTAGACCTCTGCCATGTTTTCAGTCCGCACTTTTAAGAAGCATCCCTAATTGATGGCATTAAGACATTTTCCTCCATTTCTCCTCCGAACTGTCTTTGACTTTTACCCGCACCGTAATATGCAAATACATACATTTTCAAAAGGAACAATCAGGTTTTGGAAGAGAACACAAGTGAAGCAAGCAGAAAAAGGTGAGCTTCACTCCCGGGTGAGTTAAGCCTGCTCCTTAACAGGAATCCAAGATCCCATTAAGGATCACACTAACAGCTCAGGGAGAGCTCTAACTAGCTATTTTCCACCTTTGAATTAAAAGGCGGATTTGCAAGATTCAGGAGAGAAGGCGGCAACACAAGTCCCATAGTCAATAGCTCAACTGAATAAAAGACTACTAGGTAATATGTATTGTTTCTGCTAAGGAAGGGGTTTTTTAAAAGCTGTTTGTACCAAATGCCCCTGAAGGTCCCCTCTGAGAGCCATTTCAATCAGCCTAGGAAACTCTCACTGTAAGAGGCACATCTATGCAATAGGATTTTGCTCAGCTTGTGCTTCCACAAAGCAACATGTTCTACTTCTGAGTGTAGTTTGGATAGGTCTTACACTTCTTACATATCATTGTAAAAGTGTGAATTCCACCCTTTTCAAGCCATGATACCACCAGATGCCTCACCATGGGTTACCTATATGTACCCATCTTTGAGAACAAAAAACATTTTCACCAAACCCAAATGTTAAAAGTCTACCAAATTTAATTGCACGTTAAATTATGTTGTTTATTTTGGAGTATGTTGCAAAGCTGAAAGTTTTCACAAAGCTCTAGTGGTTGATGACTCACCTGCAGTCTCTTTCCCTGGTGCAGAAGTGAGGGTCTGCGACATTGTTTTTGCCCCAGCTGAATTTTCAAGCTTCCCCTGCTACTAAACTGACCCACCACATTTTGAAAGGTCATATCCACAAGCTCTTTAGGGTATTAGCAGATATTTGACTCTGAGATATCCACAAACAAGTAGGAAAGAGGACGCTATTAAGTCACTTTGCTCTATACCCATGTGACACGGAGTCTCACCCTTTCAATGCATTTTGCTATAGAAGCAACTTCAGTGACAGGAAAAGCAGTACGAAAAGGACTGAAACCTTCCCATTTTTAGGACTTAGAAATCTAGGAAAGGGGAGAAGGCAATGAGACACAAACACTGCACATCCACACTGCCGAAACACAAGGATCTGGCAGCGAGAGAGACCAATATTTTAAAAGCTTCCCTCAAGTTACATTCTTCCCCTTTGGGGTAACAAGTTTGCAGCTCTGATCAATCAAGCTCCTTTCCTCACTTTTCCACCAGACCTTCTCCCTGGAGATTTTACTCCAGAGACAGCCATGGGCATAATGCTGTTGGGCACTTGGAAGGTGAAAAGCAATACAGAAATAATGCTCCAACCAAACACACCTATTCATTAGTACCTGCATTCTCCATCGACAGCACGAAGGACAGAACATTTTCAGTGCATGGGTAACCTTCGTCTTTTTCACACTTCTCTGCAAAATACCCACAGCCCAATAAAAACAAAACAGCTGCTCTGTGGCACCTGGCTCTACACATGCCAGCCGCAGATAGCTTTAAATAACTTGTGATTGATTACTGGATTGAATAACAAAAAAGAGCTAAGGCTGTGTGCATAGTCCTTAGTAACACTCAAGGCTGGGTGTTACAGTTTACCTCTGCTTAGGAGGAAACGCAGATGAAGATTAATGAAAGATTCCAAAAACAGCACAAAGAGTTCTGTAGGAAGTTCTGCAGGAAGGTCTGTAACACGAACCTGTTATTTTCTGGATTGTAAGGGCATCTTCAGGAGGATATCTGATTGCTATCTGAAGACTTGTGCTTTTATTTTTTCACAAAATGATTGCTGTCCAAAGCCCTGTACTTTTTATTTTTACAAAATGATGTAATTGGAATCATATACTCGTAGCACAGCCACCATTTCACTTTTACAATACAACAAAGCAAAACTGATGTGTATTGATCTGCCCATACAACTCTAATAAAGAACTCCTTATGCAGTGTAATTGCTCTTCTGATTTCTCTTCTGATCTCCCTTACTGCTTGTATGTCACATATGTAATATTTTACTCGTTCAGTAGCATTAACAGTAACTTTACTGATACGCAGTGCTGTGCTCATGTTGTAAATATGGGACTGAGATGCAGTAGATTTATACTGAAGACATTTTAATTTGTTTCATTGAAACTGCTAAATGCCAGCTGAATACTATGCCCCTTATCTAAACAGACTTCAGATTATTAGCTCAAGAAACAGATTTTTCCAACAACTTTAATACTTTAATTCATTTACCCATTAAAGTACTTTTTCATTCTTTTGAAAACTGAAAAAAGAGTCCCCAAACAGACATGTGCAGCCACCTTCTCAGTGAGATGTTAAACAGCTCACACAAGCATCAGCTGTAACAGGGAAGAAAAACACCAGGAGCCAAGATGATACAAAATGGCCTATGTCAGTACTATAGCTATAGCCGAAAGTACCCCTCAGTGCACAGTGCAAAGAGCAGCCAAGAAACTTGTACCAGGATAGAAAAACCTTTCAGACAGATACAATGGGAATGGCAGTTTGTCCTCTGCTTTCAGCAAGCTTTTTGCAGGGGCATCCTATGGAAACTGCTTTGGGGATTCGGGGAGGGACAGGTACGGGGATGAGAAGAGAGTGGGAAGGTTTCAAGGGCTCCAGGATGAGGCATGGAACCTCTGTGTGTCAAGGGGTAAGCTGTCAGCCCTGCCAGGTAGCCAAGGGTGGCTGAGAAGAGAGAGGACAGGTAGAAGGTATTGCCCATCCCTGCAGTCAACACCAGGATGCAGGCCTCGTCTTCGCAGCAGGGACAAACTGCTCCCACACTGGCACAGGGAAGGCCAGGAGCCGAGATGGTGGCTCATACAAGAAAACTAATCCTTAGCAGCAGCACAAGTGGGAACATACCTGTGGGCATTCCACATCGTGTCAGTCAGGATTTGGTTTTTTTGCTGTAGATGCAGACCTCGAGCTCCAAAGCCTTTGAAGATATTTCTTCTCCCTCTAAAGGGCCACAAACTTCCTCCTGCTGAAAAAGAAACGACCTGAATGAACACCCAGAGCACCTCCTCCTCCTTCTCTTCTCCCTCACCTCAGTGCTGACAGGGCTATTCCTCACAGGTTTTCCCTCACTCCTGACATTTTCTAGCATTTTTCCCCTTTTCTTAAGATTTGCTTCTTCAAGGTGCTAACACTGCGGGGGCCAGGCTGTGTCCGGCTGTGGGGTCACTGGAACCTGCCTGGAGACAGCCCCAGTGCCTCCTCACAGAGACCCTTCAGCCTCATTGGCGGGTTCAGTCTAAGGCTTCACCACACGAGCACACCCCTCTAAGGGGGAATACACCCCCAGACCCTTTCTCTGCTGTTGGTCAGCTCTGAACCACACACACTTCGCTGTCCCCCCCGGGACAGCAAGGAGCCAGCGAGGGCCTGACAAACTTCCCACAACAGAAGCTGTGACTCTGCTGGTGATGCCCTCACTTATCCCCTCCAGTCGCCAAAGATTAGTGAAAGCTGGGTGACTGCTGGAAATAAGGCAAAAATAAGGCAGAGTGAGATAACAGGTTACACATGCTGCTGTTGACTCATTAAAAGCTACCCAGAGAGCTGGAAGAGGAAGACATTACTTCAGTTAATAAAAGCCAAAGATGAGGATGTACCCCAAACTTTCACAAGGGCCGACAGTCACCATGCAGATCTTGGCTCCATCACCATGAGTAGGTTGTGGGAAGGCCCCAGTCTAATCTGGTTTCTCCCTCCATTTCTCTGTCAGGTATTTCAGCACATGACACAATGAATTGCCTTTAAATTCAAGATTTCCCTTTCTAATTAAAATCTAAAATTACATTAGTCTGCATTTATGCTATCATTAACAATAAATCTGTGGGGGCTGTTCTTCCCCATTAAGAGCCAGAGCTGCTCATCCAAAAATAGCTACTGCCCTTTGGCCCAATAGTTTTTATGTATATATTTTTCAGATTACCATCTCATGCTTTTAGCCTCAGTAATCATATTCCAGTAATTAGATACAAACCGGCATGCAAATTGCTGGTAGCAGGTTCCCCTCAGATATCTCATTTATAGCATGATAAAATTTTTACTTCCAGGAAAGTCAAAGGCAATAATGCAGAAACAGCTCAGAACCCACCGAGCAGTGGCTGACGCAATGCGATGCTCCAGCTGTGCAGCCCAGGATCACCATTCAGGCTATTCCGTGCCCAGATGTTCATCATCATTGTCAAAACGCATCCTAGGAGTCCAAAACTCTGGTGGGTGCCTCTGCCCCTTGCCTGTTCCGCATCCCCCCTCCAAAGTCCCAAGGCAAAGATCAAATGCATCACCACAAGGTTTTATATCTGCAGAGCTCTGCCCTACAACCATAGCGCAGCTTCCTCCTCACCTGAGCTCAGCTTTCCAGACAATCAGTGTCCTGAACTGCATGTGTGGGGTTGCCACAGGAGTCAAGAGGAGCAAAAGAAGAGCATCTTATCACTCAAAGCACAAGCTTTTATAACTTATTAATTCTGCACTGCAAGATGCACTATGCAATCCCCACAGAAAAACCATAATTGTCCGTGTTTGATCAGTGAACTAAAAATACATTCTTAACGATGACAGACATCCACATTTTATTTTATTCTTTCAGTTTGATGTTGCTAAATGTACATTTAAAATAGAGATGGCCCTTTTGGTTGTCCAGAAGGCAACAGTATTTTCTGGGCTACTATGTGTGTGCCAAGGATTGGGTCACGGTTCATTCCCGGGTCAATGTCCATTGCTAATAGGAACAATTTTATACCAGCACGTCTTTGATTTTAGTGAGAATGAAGAATGAAAGCTCCTCATAGACAGGGCTTAAGGCAGTTTTTCCACCGTGTTTCTGTCCTCACTTGGAAATTGGGTGTTATCTCCAGTAAGCGGGGCTGGCAAAGAATTACCTGTCCCTTCTCCCAAGTGTTGACAAGGCATACGTAAGTGGGAATAAGAAATTCAGGAGATGTGAGCGTTAATCACCCAAAAAGCCTACCAAACTTTCAGCGCACAGGATGACATTGTGCTTCCCAGAATTTCCTTTGCTTTTCATTAAAGGGCTGGTTTTCCTTTCAGGTCACATTTGCAGCTGGTTTGTGCAGCTGCTGCAGCAATTACCACAAATGACAGCCCAGCCCCAGGAAAAGGGCAGTGACACTGCAGAGTTAAGCAATAGGAGACTTGGAGAAAATATGGACTGTGGTGGAGATTTCCCAGTGACTTCTGCAAAGGCAGCTCTCTACTCATACACACACCTATTCCTCTTCCTCTCACACAAACACACCCCACTCCATACCACTTGTGAGGTTTTATTTGTTAATTTTCTAAAGTCCCTTGAGGTCCTGATGTTGGAGCAGCACAGTTTCGATTGTTGATAAGAAGCTATGAAAGTCTTCGAAATAAAAAAGTCTACCAGTGTGCGGTTAAGAAAATGAAGTATTGCTGCTCCGAATGAAAGAGCGGCGTGACTAATGACAGTGTCAGGAATCTGATGCTCTCTGAAACCAGTGCTGTATATTAAAACAGCCCTTCTGTACTGATAACTTTCAGAAAGGACTATAATAGCATCCTTTCAACTATAGCTTTCCATCTCTCCAGATATTTCACTGCAGTCCTAACTTCAAGATCACCTTCCTCTTAATAGCAAGGCTTTGCATTATAATATCCCCTGTGCCCCGGCAGGGCCTGAAAACTCCAGTGCAGTTGGCAGCAGAGACAAAGTTTAAGACTTGAGAAATTTCTTCAGAGAACTCTTCAGTANAAATTTATTTTGGTCTGAAAACTATTACACCAATTTCCAGCAGAGGGGACTTTGCCCTTGTCAAATTAAAAGCGTAAATAACAGCTGATAGGTGAGAGGGGTTGGGTGGTTATAGGCTTTTGGGGTTTTTTTGTAAATTAGATTGTATTTAAACTCACTAATTTCTTGAGTTTTCACAGGCTGATGAAAACAGGCTCAAATCTAGCTCAAGGCCCAGGCAGCTGGCTTTTTTTCTCGGAAGAAAAAAGGAACAAGAGAGCAGTATACTAACGCATACTACATTTATTTCAAGTATCTTTGTGACTGCATATCTGTGGCTTAAAGCGCAGGAGGATTCTCAAAGAAACCAGGAAACTGCTCTGTCCAATCATGCCGTGTACTGCAAGAGGCTACACAGGGGTAGCGAGTGTAGTATTGCTAGGCAGTGACGAGAGCAGCCCGAACCACAGTTCTGATGAGTCTTTACATATACTTAATTAGCTCTTTATAGACTCTCCCATGCTTCTTCCTATCACTTACCATGTTACATACACTCCATATCACGTTTACCCTGCTTTAACCACTACCTACTTTATCTATAGATAAAGTACTTGCAAAAGAACAGGCCAGACTAGCACTACCACCACAGTTCATGCTCTATATCATTAAATAGGCTTTGTAAACTAAGTTATTTACATTTATTTAATTAAATCAAATATTATGTCGAGCTCCCATGCAGCGCTACAGGCTTGGGGCAGAGTGGCTGGAGCCACCTGGCAGAAAAGGCCCTGGGGGTGTTGGCGGACTGTGGGCTGAACAGGAGCCAGCAGTGTGCTCAGTTGGACAAGGCGGCCCACAGCATCCTGGCCTGGATCAGGAACAGTGTGGCCGGTGCGACTAAGGACCTTCTGGCTCTCTCCAACTCCCTCAAAGGAGAGGGTAGCCAGGGGGGGGTCAGTCTCTTCTCCCAAGTCACAGGCCATGGGACAAGAGGAAATGGCCTCAAGTCTAACCAGGGGAGGTTCCGATTGGAGATCAGGAACAATTTTGACAGGGAAAGGGTTCTGAAGCCTTGGGATGGGCTGCCCAGGGCAGGGGTTGAGGCCCCATCCCTGGAAGGATTGAAAAGCTGGGTTGCCATAGTGCTTATTGACATGGGTTAGGGGTGGGTTTTATCAGAGTGAGGTTGATAGTTGGACTGGATGATCTCAAAGGTCCCTTCCAACCTAGACAATTCTATAATTTCATGATCCTGCACAGACTGTCATTAGTCCTCAGACAAATTATGGCCACTCTGGCAACTTGCTTGAATGTCCCATTACCTCAGCTGCACAGTGACAAGGATCAACTGCCATATTTTTCGGGCCTTTATTGACATTACTACAGAAGGCATCCCTGCAATTGCCAGCGAGAGCATTAACAAGTACTTTTCCACACAACACAACTAAATTTCAGAATCAGGACTTCCCAGAGTAGGCTGAGGAGACCAGAAGTATAAACAAGAATATGTCGATTCCCATTTGGTTCCTATGCAGAGGGCTTTTTTTACCTTCCAGCCCAGCTTAGCAGAAATACCTCTGGGTTTTTTTTTATCTTCCCCACTGGAGCACTCCGCAGTGATTTGAACGTCTATCTGCACAAAGCAATGGAGAAGACATCTCTCACAGGAGGCTGAGCTATTCAGCCAGGGAAGCCATTAAATGGATGCTGTGCCGAAAAGATTAAGTTGCAATTACCATCTAGAAGCTGGTGGCTCCACACTGTGCCAGGCTCTGTTACAGATCAGTCTGGTACTGAGAATAGTGGCTTTGGAGCTGTTTTAACTAACTATAATAACCTACAGAAAAAAGTAGCAACCTTGGTAATCATCACCTCCCTGCCACAAACCCCAGAAATGGGTAAGTAGCCAGGCTGAGGAACGGTAAACACTAGTCAGCAGAGACATTTTAAACAAGGACGAAAGAAAATAACACATTGAGAAACCTGGCATCACAGTTTTCATACCTGGAGGAAATGCTGCCTCTAGGACTCACTGCTCACAATACATGGTATATTTTCTGCCATTCAAGGTCTAAAAATAAACCAGATAGATCATAGAATCAAACACAAGGTTGGAAAGGACCTACAAGATCATCTAGTCCAACTGTCCTCCTATCACCAATACTACCCACTCAGCTACTAAATCATGTCTTGTAGCACCTCGTCCAGACAGTTCTTGAACACTGCCAGGGACGGTGACTCCACCAGCTCCCTGGACAGGCCATCCCAGTGCCTCACCACTCCTTGGGAGAACAAGGTTTACCTGATGTTTAATCTTAATCTCCCCTGGCGCAACTTGTGGCCATTCCCTCGANAATCTTGGCCACTGTCAGCTGATGTTCAGCTGAGCATCAAACAACTCTCCTACGTCCTTTTCTTCTTCATAGTCTTCTAGCCACTCTGTCCCAAGCATATAGCATTGCATGGGGTTATTGATGCTGATCCCCAATTGATGGCTTCACCTGGGATGAGAGTAGTCTCACCCCATACACAGAAGAAGCATGTTTAGGACTCACATCTGACATTTGCACTCATGGCTGGTTTAAACAACTGCTCAATGACCCTCATGGTGTCCTAGCACTGCCTCTCCACCAGCCTATGGCCCAAATGTTTCCTGTTCCCCAGGGAAATCATGTTCTTCGAAATACTAATGACTTACCAGTCAAAATCCTACCTGCTGTCCCTGCAAGACAGCAGCCCACCATGCTGGACTGTTTGTTGTATTGCACAGCTGCATCAATCTGCACAGAGGAGCTGCATTAGCAGCCCAATGTCAGCCCTTCGGGCACTTCGAAGGCAAGTGGGAAATAAGCTGATAGACCTGGGAGATGCAGAGGGAATTGCAGGGAGGGCAGCAGAAAGCAATCTGGGCTTAAATCACATAGCAAATCTCTGCTGATTCCCTCTTCTTGTATACAAAATCCATCCCTATTCATGCAGCTGAGTAAACTTGAGTAGATTTGTCTCCTCCCCCACACACAGTGTCCAGAGTGGTCTTAAAATAAAGGATAGCCACTGACATACAGATTTCTTCATAACGGCCTGCACCAAAGGCACTTTTTTCTTTCTTTTGTTACACAAGATGACCACTCAGCACCTGCACAGCAGTTTTGCTCCTGAAGACCTGGGGTGCTTCTATGTTGAAGTGAAACCATGACCATGAGCAAAGAAGCCACAACTCTGCAGAAGTCAAGTTTTACCACACGCTCATTGCATTTGCAGAGATCAGTAAGGTCTGAGCAGACACTTCTCCCTGGCTGCCACGGTAGATGTCTGGCAGTGCAGAACTGGAGCTATACCAGGAGGGTGCCTCCCTACAATAGGAGCAATTAATAAAGGCATAGTAGGGCTAAGAGAAACGTGGGGTTTTGTTTTTTTCCTCTCCCAGGCAAGCAGCTCAGAGTTCACTGACTGATCCTATCAGGAAAACCAAACTGGCCTCTCACCTGGGAAACGCTGAGCATCTTCAATTCCCAGGGCAACCAGCAGGATCACCAGGTGCTCAGCCTCCTCAAGGTCTGCAGAGGGAAAGCAAGGCTGAGCCCTTACAGCTGCACACCAGCTGCTTGGAAACTTCTTCCTTCACACGCACACACACCAAAACGCCTTTTCTGCAAACTCTTTCTGGTATTTGCTAGATTGCATATAGCACAGGCTGATGTTTGCCTTCAAGTGTCCTGTGGTTAGCTCGCAGCATCACATCTTCATTAGTAGCATGAGGGGAAATAGTTCCAGCAGAGGGAAGGTCTGTCATCATGAAAGAAAACAGTCTCGTTAAAAACTAAAACAAATCTATTTTCCCCAACTTTTTCTGGTGCTTTATTCCCTTTGGACTGTGCTGGTGAGCCTGACTATTTCCACCAACCAAGCAATTTGGGTCTGTGTAACCAACCCAACAGCAACTCTGTGGTGTATACAAGTAACTTAGTTTCAAATGGCCAGCCCAAATTTCCGCAGATTCAGTCAGTCTTACAGGATCCATAAACAATTTCTAAACGCAAGCTAGAAGGCAAGTAGACACATTGTTCTGTTCTTTTTTTTTTTAACCTGTTCCACTTATTACCTTACCTTTTCTTATTTTATTGATTTTTTTTTAGCTCCTCTCAGCTATCCTTACTTCATCTTCTGTGATGTCCATCTCAAGCAAAGAATGAGGGGGGAGGGCTTAATATGATCTGATACATCAGAAAGCCAAAACAAGTCAAAGGACTAATCCATACATTCCAATTTCCTCCCCTCCATTTGCTCTCATACCTTCACCACCCAACTATAATAAAGTACCACTAGATACTAACAATCCCTACAGTGTTAGGCTTCAGCCGGCATTTCATCCAAGTCCTCTGTTTATGCGAATGGAAATAAGGAAGGTTTTGTCACCTCCTGCTCCACGTTACAGCAGAAATAATCATCCATTGACACAGAAGCTTTCAAAGAAAAAAAAAAACCTCGAACAGAAATTGGTAAGATAAAAATGCCACCATATAAATCATATTCTTCTTATTAAGGTTATGCTTTTTTATTTTTGAGGAATCAAACCAGTGTACTTTGTGTGTATTCAGAAATCACAGTCGTATTCTCAGATGTTTAATTTACATGCAAATTAGATTCAGGGACATACTAGTTGCAGATATTCCCTTTCAGTCATAAACTGGCCTTTAAGCCTAAGTAAAACAGTAATATTATGGCAACAAGATTATTACTGGTCCTGTAAAAGTTTAGCTTCAAAAAGCCAAACAGATTTGATTCAGTGAACAGGAAACATAACACAGAAAAGAGAAAATTTATAACAATGAAAAGTCTGGATTGCCAGTGCAGCAAATGTGAAATTGCTTAATTTTAGAATAAACACAATAAAATGAAGATTGTTTGAATTACACTGCTATCTCATGTGGGAATAGTCTCGCTGGCGAGGCCTGTACATCACTGTTCTTCTTCCAGAGAAAACGTTGAGAGTTTACACTATTTGGTCCACAATCTCTTATTTTAGCCCAAAATAGTTCAATGAGCTATTACTTAAAATCGTTTCATAGTGGTGACAGACACAGAAGAGGAACTTGAGCAACAGAAGGCATTATTATCCAAAGCCTGATGAAATGGAAGGAAGAACTCCCTGAGGCATTTCACCACAAGAGCTCCCTGTCTGGTACAAGCATCAAAAAACCACTCTCCAGAGAGTTATTTTAACGCAAGTTTCACCAAAGCACTGGACTGTCCAGGAGGTGCACCTTGTGAGAGCAGTGGGACGGTATTCAGCCTTGATCAACACCGTAACAAATAAAAATGTTATTTGATGGAAAATTGCATGTCCTGAAACCAACCCGAAATAGAAATAGGCTTTTTCTAATGCTTTGCATCAGGTTAGACAAGTAGGAGATACTGAAAAATAACAGAAATATTTTCTCTTTGCCTGCCTCTGGCTCAAGAGCTCTAAATGGAACAGCTCTAAAGACATCTTAAATACATTCTATTAAAAAAGTGCATTTTTTCACATTTGAGCCCTTGCCATGGAAACTGAGGGCATCAGACCTCTTGCAAAAACAAGCCTTTTCATCTGTGAAGGACTAAAATCTTGTAGATAGCCCCTATTTCACAGAAAAGAAAATCATTTCACATAAATCTCTTCTTGAGATTTTACTATGTGTTGAAATAAAACATTATAGTATCGTTACATTGTCCGTGGTTACGAGTACAACTGCAATATCAGTTCAAGGCGAGCCTGCAGAGAGCCCACCACAGGTTCATCGCAATGCGAGAATCCAAGAAGAAAACGTCTGGGAAGTTCCTGGAAACAAGAAGTGCATGGAAATGACACGACAACATCATTAAGAGCCTTTTTGCACCGTGGTGGGAAAACAATTTGAACGCTGCTTGTGGAGAGGTCCTTATTACAAGGTTTTCGTCTGTGCGTGGCTGCAGAATTTTCACACCCATGGAGTTACTGAGCACAGGCCTCATTTCCACCCTCCTGCGTGCTGTTCAGCTTTCATCGAGGCACGGGAGACTACAAAGGTGACCTCAATCAAGCATGTGCAATTAGACCCTTGTTTCAGTGTCAACCTGAAACTGAATTGGCAACAACAGTGGTTTCATCACGCAGCTGGAGGAGGAGGAGGAGGAGGAGGAGGAGGAAATCTTGCCCTTGTGGTGATGGATAAAGATGCTGTAAATTAAACTGGCAGCCCAAGTGAGTTACATCTCCTGACACAGGCCTGTCACACCACTCATTTAAGTAGGGCTTTGCAACAGAAAATTAAAAAAGTAGGTAAAACTCATCCCCCTTTGGGCTTTAGGCTGGGCAGTGACAAGTTAAATACTCCAATCCCAAACTACAAATAGGTTAACAGGCTTTGCTCTCAAAGACGCTGCTTCTCTGGGAGTCAGGGCTCCTAAATGCAGCCCAGGTGTCACGCTCGGCACGGCTGGATGGGGAGCAGCTAAAAAACCCTGTTTGCCTGCAACAGCACAGAAGCCTGCCTGGTATCCATCTGCAAGCACCCTCCATTGTGGTTGCTGCTACATTCATGTCCTTGTCGTCTCTTTGGTCTTAAAAATATTTATATGCAGTGAACGAAAAATCCACATAGAAAAGTCCTCATATATAGGACAAAAAAGAGGAGGAAGGAATCTGACTGGTTACACGTGGACAAGTCGCTGTCCCAAAACGCCTGTGACAGCAATAAAGGGTGGTTAGTGCCTGCCAGATGAATGGTACCTGTCTTCTCCTCTCCTGTGTTCTCCAACTCATTTTATCCCAACATACCCATGTATACCAGAAGGTTTTATGTTATAGATGTTATTAGCTAGCTAGTTCTTCAACAATTTTGATTCCTAATTACGCTCCAGGTAAAAAAACTACCCACTTTTCAGTCTTTCCCTGTCTAGAAATTCCATCTGTTATCTTGGCTATTCTACTCCATAATTTTTGATTATTTTTTCTTTTTTACCAGCTTATTTTTTTTCCTCTTTTGTTTCAACTTTGGGTGACTGAAACTTGACCCTATGCTCCACGTACAAAGTACATCATATAGAGTTAACACAATACCTTTGAGATAGCAGTTTTCCTCACTTGACCCAAACCAGTATCTTATTAAACAACTTTTACTTTTGCAGCAGACTGGGGATTTATACGTGCCATACCTGGTTTGATTTTCTTGACAAAGAGAGAATTTGACTTCTAAGCTTTCTAGGTATCCCCCTGCCTGCAAATATTACATCCATTAATTTAGAACATTAACTTAAGAAGCTAGGGATTTATGTGAACAGCTTTGAATATTTTATGTTGGTGTTAGAGAAACATTTGCAGTATGTAGACTTCCATGTAAAAAGCTAGTTATGTTATTTATGTCAGGAACTGAAGTTCAGGGTTGAACTTCCATGCTGTTCCTTTCCATATACAGAGTAAGGTAGGATTATACACTTTTTTTTTCCCCCTTCTGTCAAATAATACCCTGTAATGGAATAACAAGCTTTCCTTCTTTAACCGTGACAACTCAGGTGGCATCTGGTAGTGTTATTAACTTGCACGCGCCAGGTGGAGTCCACGGAGATCATGAACATAAAGAATCCCAACACAGAGCTCAATCACACACTGTAGATCAGACTACATCAAAACTGTACCCTGAGTCACCTTCAACGTCCTTGCACGCGCCCTGCAGGAAGAACCTACACCCAGGCACAGCCCAAAAAGCCACTGGGCTGCAGGAACTGATCCGTCACGAGCTGGCGACAGCCTGCTCTGGTGTTTGCGTTGCTGCTTTTCCAGCTCAGGACCAGAGCAGGGGAGTCAGGAAGAAGAAGCAGCTAGAAGTGCTTGAGAAAGTTTGGGTGGAATGCTGTGGAAGGGCTGTCCTCTACATGGGAGAGAAAGGGAATTTACTTCTAAAATAATTCAGGGCTCTGCTTGAATATCCATCCTAAGGCCAGCATGACCATGGCATTCCATCTTATCTGAAAGATGAAGCTTTCTGATTGAAATTAACTATTCACATCAAAAACGTTCATAATGCAGAAAGGAGAAATTACAGCACCTCAAATGGTGGTAAAACACAGCCTCAGTTACGGAGGGAGGCTGGTGCTTCCTGGGAACATACAATCATTTCTTTTCTCAATTTCTCTTCATCCCTCAAGGAAATGGGGATTTTCTTCACTAAAATGTTCCCATACAGGTATCTTTGTATCACTATCAGTTCTTCTTGTCATCAATTCATTTCCTGAATAATTTCATAGCTCACTGCTCTGACCCTCCTCTAGTCTTTCCATTTTTCTCAATTTGAAGAGAACCAGCATTACCAGTGATTTATTAGGATTTTATCTATGGCTAATTATGACTGATTTCAATAACCTGTTTTTCAAGCTCTCACAAACTATTGATTAGCACACATGCTGTAAAACCCCTGCCTCAGATTCACACACTACATTAACTCATTAATGATTCCTACAAAAGATGGATAATAATACGATAAATCATCCCAACTGCTGCAAAACGTGCACGTGCAGCTCTTAACCTTGTTCTGCCCGATTCCATACAGGGGACCACATAAATACAGTTCACTGTATTAATTAGTCTATTGTGTTCTCTACAGAACAAGGTAATAAACAGCCTAATCAGGCAAAAAGGTCTTGAAAGGCTCACGTGCCCACTTTGATACTGTGAACATCACATAATTTTGCTATTTACACAAACTATGCCTGCAAAGCAGAAAAGGAAAAAGAATAACATCACCTCTGCATGTGTTCTACATATATGCATGTATGTAGAGCACCTACGTGTCTTAAGCACTCAAGAACACAATTCTTCCTACCTACTGCATTTCCTTGAATGGGAGATCGTAGCAGAGACTTTACAGCTGGACTAAAGCAGCTTCCTAACCTTTAGAGGGTTCCATTTGCTTGAAAGAAGGCTCAATCCCCACGTATAAATTTTTTTGCTTGTGCTTGGCCTGGTGCTACATCACCAAGGTGATGCAGAGCCTGGCAGTAATAAAAGCTTTTCTAAAAATCAGCTCTGGGTTATTAAAACAGGGGTATTATTGCCTTTTTTTTTTTTTTTTTAAATGTTTGAATGGAAAAACTTTTACCTTCCTTTTCTAGATTTAATCAGAATACCCCTGGATCTTGCAAACACTCCAGCATCTTCATAAGCAGGAAGCCAGCCTGAAGTCACAAGTATGTGTTTGACATGCAGATGAATCTGGGCCTGTTGCATTAGGTCCTCTTTCACAGTTAGTGAAGCAAAGCAACATGGTACCCAGAAAAATAGATTTTGGTCTAACATGAAAGAAAATAGCTTTTTACAGCCTATTACAGAGTACTCCTACTGGACTAAGGCGGGGGTGGTGGGAAAAGAGGCACAGAATGAGACAGACCAGCCTTCTTACCACTTTTTACTCCACACAACATAAAATTGCTTTTCCTCCAAGAATCCCTGAGCATACTAGGCAATTATAAACAAGTTTGAGAAGACAAGGAGGGCTTTCAGAATTTTTTTTAATTCCTACAAGTTTTTTGAACACCGCTAGTGGGATAAAAGCAGGCCTCTCAGCCTGCAGCTTTTCCACAGGGGGGAAAAGTCTCCACTTAGGGAAAAAGCTGCAGCCTAAGTCGAGTAATTACATACCATTGCTAAGGGCTGCACACCCATCCCTCAAGCCCTGCCACCACACCGTCTTCCTCTTCTGCAGATGTCAACTGGAGACACGGGAGGGAACTCAGGATACAACAGGGACACCGGACATACTCAAGCAAGAGAATTATAGTAGTAGGCAAGAGCTGCAAACCCTTATGAATTTAGTGCTCTTTCCTTCTGCTGTAAACGTAAAGACTTGCTCACCTCCTAACTGCAAAAATGCTAATACCAAGTTAGGACTGTTAGGCAGATTAGCACCTTTTTATATTGCTCTAAATATAAAAATAAATGTCAATAGTAACACTGACATGGTAAACACAATCACTAAGACTAGATCATATTAAAAAAAAAAAAAGTTTGAACATGGAAAGCCACTTGCTTGTGGTTAACAGAGGTGCAGCTCTACCTCTGAAGAGCTCTGACTGCCTCCAAATGAGCATTCTCTCTGCCTGAGGCTCTCTTTCAGGAATTATATCTCAGGTACAGAGCTGTTACCTACCATTTATACAGATACGAGGCAGATAAAACGATATACAAGAGCAGAAACCACTTTGGCTTAAGCTGGCAATGAAAGTTATTATCACCTAAGAGCTGTTTAGTAGCCCCGTGTTAAATGAACTTGTGGCTCCAGCTCCAGGGGGACTGGAGGAAAAGCTTCCGAAAGCTTCAAAACACCAAACCACAGTTGCACCTCTGCCAATGCAGGTGTTTTGTATGGCCATGCTTAAAAATACCTTTTAAAGTTTCCTTTCTGAGGATGGTTAAACCCGGATGAGGATGTCTAGAGCCAGGGAAATGCAAGAAGCAGGAGGAGTGTTGCTGCCTGCCAGGGGCACTGGGGGACTTTACGTAATGCCTCAGCTACGTAGGGAAACACTGCCTCAGTGTCTGTGCTGACACCTGCAGCTTTTCCACATAGAATCATACAATTGTCTAGGCTGAAAGGGACCTTTAAGATCACTGAGTCCAACCATCAATCTAACTCTGATAAAAAAAACAACAATTCATCCCTAACCCATGTCTCTAAGCTCTGTGTCAACCCAGCTTTTCAATCCCTTCAGGGATGGGGCCTCAACCCCTGCCCTGGGCAGCCCATCCCAAGGCTTCAGAACCCTTTTCCTGTCGAAATTGTTCCTGATCTCCAATCGGCCTCCTCTTGTCCCATGGCCTGTGACTTGGGAGAAGAGACCGACCCCCGCCTCTCTACAACCTCCTTCTTATGGATCTTCCCACCCAACAACTACACCAACTGTTAAAGCACTACATGTACATGAATGTCAGATCACTGAACAGTCCAGCCCTGGGCAGAGGTAAAGCAAAAGTGCAAGTGCAAAGATAGCGTTTCCCCTTAGGAAGCACCAGGTATAGTCTCTGGGGAAGACCTTCTCCACTTCCCAGCTGCGGGTAATGTCCTGTGCTGGAGACCTCTTGAACTTCACCTTCCTCTTCCTCCTTACCATTTTTAATTTGCAAGGGTCAGGTTGACCTGTTCCAAACAGATGTGGGTTTTGGTTTTTTCTACCAAGCAGTATGCCAAGCTCATGCATAGCTGCTCTGAATACTTACAACCACATCTTGGCTGTCATCTCATTGGCCTGAATTACCAGCCTCAAGATTTGATAGAAGAAAATAAAGAGCAGCATATTTGCAACAGGGATGCTTCAGAACATGAGGTTGATGTTTGCATCCAGTTCATCCAAAACTGTGCTGCATTGGGACTTTTTTATTTGAATCTAAAAAGTCTGTCTGTATGAAACCAAATGAAGTTCAAATAAGCACAAGGAAATAAAATACCATATGGCATATTCAGATTCATGGGGTTGCTATACTGCTTAATAAATCTTCCTTTACTTACTTTTTTGATAAAAGTATTGTATCCTACAGGGATTTTAATTTTATGTCTCAAAAGGAGGTTAATATATTAGATTTTACTGTATACAGATTAAATGAGGACTTTTGAAAATTCTCAAACTTATCTGCTCAGCTAAATAAATTTTCTGACTTTGCACTCGGGGTAATTGTAATAGAGTTTTTGATCCCCGGGTAGATGTATGTAATAGTCCTATAAATCCCAGATTTTCAACATCTTCAAAGACTATAAAAACTTTATGAGAGAATATGGTTTTAGAGACATCTGGTGGTTATATAATCCTAAGGAGAGAAATCAACAGGGAAAGTATGAAACATAAATACTACTTTTTCAACAAAAGCATCCTGTAAAGGGAAAAGGAGATGAGCTTATTCACTCTCTCTCTGCGCATCAAGGTAGATAATTTGCCACAAGAGATGGCTGTGTTTATGGCAACGTGGCAGCTTTGCTCACATTAGGGAACAAAAAAAAAGAAGAAAAAGATTTTTCAAGGTAAGTTAACGCATGTTTCTTTCAATGATCTTTAAACTTGTCAGAGTGTGACAAGGACAAGAGACTGGAGACACTGAATATTTTAAATCCTACTGCTGGACAAAAATCTCTCTCCTCGCACCTTGTTAGATTGCCTTTTTTTTCTAACTTCTGGTGTGCTTTTTTGTTTGTTTAAAAGTTCACCAACTCGCCAATATACTTTTCACTGAAATGCTTGCGTACAGCTGGAACAGCTCAGAAACAAAACAGCACCTTAACTTGCTGGGCTCAAAATACAGGTACTCGAAGTAAAAGAGCCACGCTTTTTGATATTTATCAATAGCATACATTAACGATTATCAGAGTGATTTGTAAGGATTTTTAATTTAAGTCCTTATTAAAACTTCAGGTATTCAGTGCCCCTTTTGAAACTGTTCCATATTCCCAGATCATCTACTGGGATAGGAAGCAGAGAATTACTCGTCTGGAGACACCAAATCAAGTCCTGCTTTTAGTTACGCTAATGTAAATCCAAAAGATTTACAGTAAAAAAAAAAAAANCCACTTCAGTTTTAAGTAAAAAACCGAAATTGCCCTCATCTTCTGTACCTAAGGTGATAGAGCTGTGATCAAAAGAGAACCAAAAATTCCTCCCAAGCCCACACTATAATATGGATTCAAAGCATTTTAAAGCGAGAGAAAGATTGAAACTTCACAGCTTCTGCTCTCTGGAGGGAGGATTGCTCCTTTCAGTGTTTAGGTGGGTAGGGAGGCCCCGTGCTCCCGTCACTTTGGTGCTTCCAGCCCATTGGCAGTTTCTCTGACTATTTTAGGAGCGTCTGTTGAGGTGTTGCACTCCTCCACTTTCAAGTGCTTCCCCGCTCGTAGCAGCGTTGGCACTTTTTTTCGCACTCCCTCCCTTCCCTAGGCTAATGTACCTTTACAGCAGATTTCTCCAAGAGCTAGAATTGGCCTCGCAAAAAATGTTATCGCAGTCAAATGTTTCTCGGGCAGTTTTTTTCATTGAATGTTAAGGCGACCTGCTCACCGGACACAAGAACCTCAGACACAGCCAACTCCAAAGCAAGACCTCGGAGGAGAGAAGCAAAGAGCGATCATCATTTTACCAGCAGCGCTCCTTTCCCAAATAACCAGTCACATCAACTTTCCTGGGAGCAAGACAGCAATTCCGCCTCAGAAGGGGTACTCGTAAACTTGTATCTGATGCTGACAGTCAACACTGCTCACAATCTGTATTTGCAGGATTATTTTCAGCCAAGAAATGAATTGGCTTGGGAAGTTTGAAATGAATCTACTGCATTTTAGTTTTAACCGTCTGAGCATGAACCAGCAGAAAATCTGATACTGAGGGCTTTCTCATGCGTATTTTTCCATGATCATTCAAAAGCAGTTCTCTCTTAAAAGTTTTAAGTTTGAATGTAATTTACATGCAATGAGCTGCATTAGTATTTCATTATGTTTGAGATTATACATGTACATAATTCAGGATATTTAAAGTCATAGTTGCTGTAGAAACCATAATTATATTTCTTGTTAAATCATTAAAGTTAACATCAGTTATGAAATTACAGAATATTATGCAGGAGTAGGAACACGACAGTGTAAAGCCACTTTAGAGCTGAGCTCTATCCACGCACACAGACATCAAGAAATGCAAAATTAAGGCATCTCCAAGGACTCTGAATAATGTAAGGAGCTCCAGTCCCATCTCAGACATAATTTGGCCAATACCATCTATCGTTTTATAGTCGCAATTTGCTTTCATTGCAATGTCTTCTGGGGCCAGTTCATACGTGGGCTCACTTCAGGTTCCAGCAGGACTGGTTTTATTGGGTTTGCCCTAATTAGGGCACTACCTACAGCCTGCAAAACGGGACACAAACTGGACAGAGGGCAAAATTAATACTAACATTTCTTCATTTCTCATTTGGATCCCACGGAGGGCTTCCCTCCCTTCCTTGCAAAAACACCCCACCATCCTCTGGGAAGCCAGTGGGCATCACCTGGAGCTCCCGTCTCCCACCCAAGAGCAGCCCCCAGAAAGGACAGGTATGGTTTGGCATAAGCGTGCTTGGAAGCAGAGCTCATCTCAGGCACGCGCGTCCTTGTGGGATGCTGGAAACCCCCCACATGGGCAACGGTGCTCTGAAGACAGCTGCAAGCAGAGAAATTGCTCTCTCAGCCAGACTCCCTCGTCATAGCTAATCATTTCATGTCCCCGCACACCTGGGAGCGGGGACACGTGCTGCTCTTGACACACTGCTGGAAGACAAAAATCCCTGTTGGTGGATCTGCCTCTGCTCACAGAAGCCCAGGACTGTGCTACAGAGAACAAATGCCTTCAAAATGTATACTCTACCACCGCCTGGAAAATATGAGCTACTTTTTAAACAGGGAACCGGTGTGGGCTGATACCTGGATCCCTTTAGTGACTTGAGAACTGTCTAAATTAATCATGTCTCGCGTTCAAAGCCATAACAGAATTAACATTCAAGTGCACAGCACCTAAATCATCACTTAAATTATCGTAATTGTTCAGATGAATCCTTCCCTCCCTTCCCAGTGATATTCCATAATTAATTGAAACGCTGTGGAATATGAAACCTGCTGGGAAAATGTTAAAATTAGAACTTCCATGTTAAAATGTTCTATTAGGTCATCAGTATCAAGGCACATGAGTCTCCTCTGCTGAAGGCCAAAAGTTGTTTTGGCATCAGCATTGGGTTTACGTACTTCATTATACTGTAGTTTTCTTTGTAATTTCTGGAGACTTACAATTGTTTTTAAAAGACCTTTCTTATCTGCACTGACTGAAAAACAAATGGAAGAAGGTACCGAAGACAGAAAAAACAGCCGATACATCGCCACAGTTAGGATTCCCTCTGAGAGCCTGTGCAGATACAAAAGCTACTCAAACACAGCCCTTTTAGAGGCTGGCAACTTGGGAAGCAATGTACAGTCCTCCTTGACAGAGAGGAGTAGGAAAGGAGGATGAAAAGCAGAATCCTATTTTTTCCTCCTTCCTGCAGCTGAAGTATAAGGTGTGAGAGGACTTGCGTTTTATCAGACTCACCAGAACTAATGCCAGCTCAGGACATCACATAGACCTCTCACAGCGGCAAAATGAATCATCTCTCTTTTCTTTCTGCTCTTGTAGCTCCTCAGTGAGAGAGCCAGGTCCCTCCACTATTTCCTTCTCATCTTCCTCTGCTTGAAGACTTTGCACACATGAAACAGTGCGTTTTGTGATGTGGCTTTCCCAAATAATTCTGTCATCTCTGTAGTGTCTTTCTGCACTGAACAACAACCCTTCTCCCTCCTATTCTGCCATCCATCCCCATGTGAAGCCCAGTAATCAGCACTGAGAGGTTTTCATATGCTTTTCACAGAATCCCAGAATGCTGTGGGGTTGGAAGGGACCTCTGGAGATCATCTAAGTCCAACCCCTGCCAAAGCAATGCCACCCAGAGCAGGTCCCACAGGAACATGTCCAGGTGGGGTTTGAATGTCTCCAGAGACAGAGACTCCACCACCTCTCTGGGCAGCCTCCTCCAGGGCTCTGCCACCCTCCAAGTGAAGAAGTTCCTCCTCATGTTTAGATGGAACTTCTCATGTTCCAGTTTATGCCCATTCCCTCTTGTCCTGTCCCTGGGCACCACTGAAAAAAGACTGGTCCTTTCCTCTTGACACCCACCCTTGAAGTGTTTACAGGTGTTGGTCAGATCCCCCTCAGTTTTCTCCTTTCCAGACTAAAAAGATCCAAGTGTCTACAGGTGTTGATCAGATTCCCCCTCAGCCTTCTCCTCTCCAGACTAAAATGACCCAAGTTCCTCAACCTTTGTGCCACCCCAGTATGTATAAATTTCCTATGACTCTACTGTACCATTGCCATCCTGTCTTTCTGGAACCTGTGACTAGTGAAAAAATGGTCATTAAGACACAGATACATCAAAGTGCTTGCACCTACATACAACTAGTTAATTTTTTACGTGCTTCAAGACAGAGAAAGGTTAGCGTCAATTTGCAGACTGGGTTTTTGCTCTGTCTTTTAAGAGCTTTCAACTCGAAGCTTTTAGTAGCTATTCATTCCTTTGTGCAGAGATTTTCAGAGACCCATGGCACCATGGAAGGCCTCTTCATCAGCTCACTAGGGAAGGACTGAGTATTTGATAGAGGCACCTACCACTTTTCTGGGTATGTACTGGGAGCAAATACTGAATGGGATGAATCTGCGAATTCAGGAGCAGAAAGACATGGAATAAAAGGCAAGGCAGGTTGTCTACAAATAGCAAAGCCAGATTCTATAAGTCAGGCGTAAACTATTCTGTAAATGGATTACAGCACCCAGCTTGGCCTCCTTCCTAACAAATTCCCTCTAAAATAAGTGCATGTGAACAGGATGCTGCATTTCTCTTAGCTCAACAACCTCCTTCCTGCCCATGCTTCCTTCTGCCCCAATGAGGAGCAAAAAAGTCACCGCATGTTGACATAAACATCTCCCCAAAAACCCCAAAAACTAAGTCATCTCTCCCTGCTCACCGGTAAGAAAAGGACTTCAGCCCGTTCCTCTTGTTAACGAAGAAGCCTTTTAAGTTGTACTATAGCACAACTTTATTAAGACTATTACGGTACTTGATAGTCTTATCTCTTTCCGCTAGATAAGATTCCACTGAGTCTTTGAGGTACCTTCTACTGTCACTATTATTTATTTCTGATTGATTAACTTCCTTTATTGAATGACTATTACATGGATTAAATCAGTAGGATTAGCAGAAAGTCAAGCTATTCCTTTGAACATGAATCTATACCAATTATAAAACAAACTCACAGGTAACACAACTACTATAGAGAATTTAGGAGCAATACATTGGGGTTAATCATTCCCATTCCTGCAGTCTGAGCTAGTTATTTCAAATTGGGAACAAAGCTGACAAAGATGTAACTGCTCATTTAATTAATAACTATAGTGCTTTTATAATATTCACTTCAAAACTTTAAGCTATGTTGAACTCATCAAAATTTGAAACTTCATTGCAAACTCAAAACTAAAATCAGATTTATCAAGCATTCTACTAACATTCTCAAAAGTCTGTAAAATTGGCCCCAATAAGAAAAGAACCTATTTGTAATGATTTGTAAATCATACCAATGATGCTACCAATAGTCTCACTAGATTTTATTTACAACTCACACAGGCAAGCTACCACGGTAGGTAAGAATTTTCGTAAGTAAATAAAAAAAAATAATTTAGAATCTCATCCAAATGTCAGTGAGGTCATTAAAGAAAGGCTGAATTCAGTTATTTTTTTATCCAAATTTACATATGATCACCACGACTTGACCTTATATAAGTAAGGAACTAATTTTTGAATTGAAGAATAACAAACATGGGAGAATAAAGCATGTCCCTGCACATCTGCATCTGGTAATTCATATTATAGAGATCCGTGTCTTTATTAAAGGTCAGGATTTTTCATATGCTGTTCTGCGGCTCCCATCCATACCTCCAGCTACATCTTCAAAATTCAAAAGAAAAGCACTGAAGATATTCATGCTTATCTATACCTGGTATAAACGTACGCGGCTCCCTTTAATATAAGAATCTGCAATATGTGTGTAGTACTAACACTCCTGCTTCCTGACAGGGCTGCAACGAGAAGATCTTTTGCTATTTAATTACAGCATGTTTTTTCCCCTTCCTTGTAATACATGTAAAAAGTAAAAGGGAGGAGATGGGAAATTGTACACTTGTTTTTTTATTGTCCTTAAATTACAGTCCTGACATCTGAGGGAGGACTCCTGGCAAAATAGGCAGTAATTTAATCTTGTCACCATGTGCCAGTTCTGTGTTAGACTAAGTTTTGTGCTTTTAGAAACCTCTCTTCTTGCCCCTTAGCTGGCAAGGCCCTCAGATGCGTATTCTCTGAACGAGCTGGCACCATGCAGAAGGGGGGGAAACGCATTTCAAAACCTATTAGTTAAACTTTGTCCCTCTTTAATCACAGCTCTGCTCTGTCTTGCTGTAGGCTCGCTTATTAATGTTACTTCGGTGACAGCAAAATTGCCCCAAAAGATTCAGCTAATGATAAAATTAATCTTTTAAATATTTTTCTCATCGCTATATATTTACCAGTTTTATTTGTACATAGGTGTCCTGACTTTACTTCAGCTTCTTACATTCTTGTGGGCTGTAAAAAGAATATACGGGGGAAATGACAACGAATTCATTTTACAAGTATAATACATAGAGGGGGGGCCTCCAAAGCTGTTCTTCCTCGTGTATCATTGCTGCCTACAGCATGTGAATTTAGATGTTCATTACTGGACAATATAACTCAAAAAAGTCAAGTATGTCATTTATGTAATTTCTTTTAATCTCTTGCAAATTTAGTGAGTTTTCCTAATCTATCATGCAATATTTTATAACCCAACGAGAGAAGAAAGAATAATTACCCATGTATTTCAGTAATACAGTATTTTCAGTTTTTCAAGAGTTGCCAAAGGAGAAGGAAGCCCCAAACCAGATCATCCTCATGTTATCTCAATAAAATGAACTCCTTCTCTTGGCCAATAGCTCCACCAAACACAAAGGGCAGATTCCTGCATTCGTCATCTCTTAGGCCTGTGCTTTAAATATCAGAGATCCTTGTCTGGTTTGGATGGGTCTGCAGGGAACTGCCCACTCAGAAATAGCACTCTTAAGATTTACTTGAAAGCATCAGGGGTTGTCTGCAAAACCCAACAATGCCTACCTGCAGCTGCAGAGTAAAGCAGGTTAAAAAAAATCAGTTTCTGAATTGGTTCACCAGAGCAAGAGCCTTTTCCCCATCCAGCAGTTTTTCACCACTGTGCTGGAAACCTAGTCCGTGCTCAGAGCCAGAAGAAGCCACATCAGCCTCTCAAGAAACACCTGATTAAGTGACATGACAGAGGCAAAACAGGAATGTCTGTCAAGTGACCGTTACTGTTACTGTTTTTCTCCCCACCACAAATGTTTTTCATGCCCCTTTTCTTCCCACACTGATCAAGTGACAAACTTATCTTTTTTGCTTCCTGGTGCAGAACAATTTTGGGTACAGTGTAGAAAATAGCCTTAGTTAGCCCACATGGACTTCCCACCATCCAACTACAGCCATCCCATACTTAGGGTCCTAGTCTAAGACACTCATCCAGTTCTTGCTATAATCTGAGGGAAATAAACCTAAATTAAGGTGGGTGATTCACTCCATCTTACAACGGGATGGAGATGCCCCGGAAACATTTCTTCCTCCTCAAACACTAGCATTTCTGTACTTTCAACATGGTCATCAAGGCCATAAAAATCCTTTAGAGAGAATGAAGCATTGTGCTACAGCCTGTGTTGCAATAAGCAAACCAGAAAAGGAATGAAAATCAAATTACATATAACTACTCAAGGCATTTAAAAAAAAAAATCACTAGAAATAGCCTGTTCTGATTCTGCTCTTCTAAGTGTCCTCAGCACCGAGTGGCAGTAATTTATCAGCGAATAATCTACCTTGTTCCTGCTTTAATTTCCCACTCCTGTGTATCACCTCCACAGGCAGGTTTCTGACTGGAAAGTCCAGGCCAGTGAGGCAGGAGTGGGTTTGGGCCAAACCCTTTTCCTTCTGGCCTCCGGGTGGCACGTTAGTTGTGTAAGACTTTGTAAAGCAAGTGAAGGTTGGGTTATACGGCCTTGGTACGGAGTTAAATTCACGGATCACATCCTAAATGATCCAAACCTTTCCCCATCAATATCCCATCATTTGCACCACTCGCCAAGGCGCCTCTGCTCTCAAACACACGTTGCGCGGACGGTGGGCAGCTCTTCAACTCTCCCTCCCGTTTGCTCCCCAGCTGTGCCACTGGGTGTGAAGCATGGGATTACACGGCCCACACACTCAAGGGACTGGAATAAATGCAAAGATACAGCCCCCCATGCCACCACCACCACCCCACGCACACGTCCAGTTCCAGCCTCTGAAAAATGGAGTCAGGGAAATCACGCTGCATTTAGGCAGCTCTTATTCTCGGTTTGAAAACATTAAGCTGTATTCAGTCATCTGGCAGAACATGAGAACTTTTTCCCCTGTTAATAATTTCAGTCCCGGTACTGACACAGAGCAAGCCTGAAAGGTGCGATGCACTATTATTACCTTTCCTTCTGCCAGCAGATTTCAGATTACTATGTAATTACTTTTAATTTTAGTTTTCAAAATTTCCTATCAGGACTTTAACAAGAGATATTAATGCAACAGAAGATCATACAGTTTCCATCAGGTTTCTCCTCAATTCTAAAATGTGAAACTTCAAATGGAAAGACTTTATGGCATGACAAATTCAATCCAAAAGCTCTGTTATTGAATATCTGTGTGTATATTTGCCATATAAAAGAATTCTCCTGCTCTAGAATACATTGAGTTCCTATAGCCCTCTGGTTCCCCTTGTAGCTTGTGATTTGCTACAGAGGAAAACTGACCTTCAACCTGCTAGAAGACTGCAAAGCTTGGTTCTCCTGACAGTTTTTTGAGGAAAACATTCTCATCTCGATTTTTATTTCACAAAGTTTATCTTCATCCCCCTTTATTTGAAGACAGACTTTAAAGATAGAGGTATAGAAACGGAAAAGTTGTGGTCTATGTGACCTCTAGATACTGAGACAGCAAAATTCACCTCTACTAACAATGAGAACATGAAGTCAGCATATCTTTTGTTTGTCAGAACCCCTGACTCAAAAAACTTAGACCAGAGATATTAAAAAAAGAGATTAAAAAAAAAATGTAAAAAAAAAAACCCCAAGCCCCCACAACAGACTGATCTCATCCATGAAGACCTAATAACTTTCAAGCTAGGAAAAGCTTAATTGAATTCCCAGCTTTAACTCAAGTATTTTTTTGTACCAAAAATGCATGTGCAGTATCAATTTCAACTAAGGGGACAAGTACAAGGAACCTTCTGATATTATAACACACATATATTTCATCCTCTGTCAGGCAGTCCATGGCCTGGATATGATCAGAGACCAGTACAGTTTTGATATTGTCCAGCATGACATCCTTCTCTCTAATTTAGAGAGACATGGATTTCATGGATGGACCACTCAGAGGATAAGGAATTGGCTGGATGGCCGCGCTCAAAGAATTGCAGTCTGCAGCTCAATGTCCAAGTGGAGACCAGTGATGAGTGGTGTTCCTTAGGAGTCTGTACCGGGACCAGTGCTCTTTAACATCTTTGCTGGAGACATGGACAGCGGGATTGAGTGCACGCTCAGGAATTTTTCTGGCGACACCAAGTTGTGTGGCACTGTCAACATGCTGGAGGGAAGGAATGCCATTCAAAGGGACCAGGACAGGCTTGAGGGGTGGGCCCATGCAAACCTCATGAAGTTCAGCCAGTCGAAGTGCAAGGTCCTGCACCTGGGTTAGGGCAATTCCAAGCAAAAAATCCAGGTTGGGCCAAGAATGGATGGAGAGCAGCCCTGAGAAGAAGGACTTTGGGGTGTTGGCAGATGAGAAACCCAAGACAAGCTGGCAATGTGCACTCACAGCCCAGAAAGCCAAATGGATCAGAATCTGTGCTGTGTAACAAGAAGCATGGCCAGCATGTTGAGGAAAGAGATTCTGCCCCTCTACTCTGCTCTCATGAGAACCCACCTGGAGTCCTGTGTCCAGCTCTGGGGCTCCCCAACATAAATTGTTGCAGCAAGTCCAGGGGAAGCCACAAAGATGATTAGAGGGCTGGAGCACCTCTGTTGTGAGGACAGACTGAGGGAGCTGGGGGTGTTCAGCCTGGAGAAGAGAAGGCTCCACGGAGACCTTACAGGCCCTTCCAGTCCCTAAAGGGGCTACAGGAGAGATGGGGAGGGGGCTCTTTTTCAGGGAGTGGAGCCATAGAACAAAGGCTAATGGTTTTAAACTGAAAGAAGGGAGATTTAGGTTAGATCTTAGGAAGACATTATTTGCCCTCAGGGTGGTGAGACCCTGTCCCAGGTTGCCCAGAGAAGCTGTGGCTGCCCCATCCCTGGAGGGGTTCAAGGCCAGGCTGGATGGGGCTTGGAGCAACCTGCTCTGGTGGGAGGTGTCCCTGCCCAGGGCAGGGGGCTTAGAACTTGACAATCTTGAAGGTCCCTTCCAACCCAAACCATTCTGTGATTCTATGACAGCTGCATTATCAATCTCAGTGCATTACAAAAAAAATATGGGGGAGAACTAACAGAAGTGTGCCAGGAACAGTTAATCTGCAGAAGCCTCACTGACTCTGTTTTCTGGGAGCACCTCTGTGTTTTGCAGCATGCTACAAGCTGTGCCACCCTCCATTCACTCCCTGCTGCTCCAATGCGTGGGATTTGGGGAAAACCAAGGGCTTTGGCACTTCCCTAACCAAATCTTGGGTTGGTTCCCTATTTCCCCATCTACTTACAATTAAATATTGCACCCGTTCCAAATGTTACATTCTCAAGTCTTTTGTAGAAACACTGGTGAAGTGGAGATAAGCTCATTGCTGAAAGACTTGAATCTCACCTGTTTACTTGCTAGTGCTATTAGCTTTTCTCATAGCGATAACATCCCTCTTTCTGGCAATACTTTGATTTGTGCTCTAGTACCCAACCAAAAGCATTAGCTTTCAGACACAAAATAGCCTATTCATCTTCTGCTGCACCATTGTCTCCTGCTGCTATGAAGAATTCCTCCAAATCAATGGGGCTCTCATCTCCTTTGTTGAAATTGTTGTCTTTGTTTTTTCACTAACGCTCATTATTATGTTGGCAGGATGAGGGTTTTTTAATCCATTTACTTTGGGAATTGTCTTCTAGGTTTTAAAAACTTTTGAGCTTCACCTAGCATCCTACTTTATGGCCCTTCCTGGGTTTTTTTGGGTTTGCTGCCACCTTCAGAAATTCAAACCACTGCCCACTATCAGCTTCACTGCTGAGTAACCTTCTTGGTAAACTCTCACAGGTCTGGTGATAGTTAGTCTTCCCACAGTCCCTCTCTGATCATCTCACAGGCTTTTATCAAATACTTGGTTCTCCTCACATTGCAATACTGAGTTTTCAGTCATATATGAGTTGCAAAGGCTCCCAAGTTCCACCTTTCTTTTCATACTTCTCACATCAAAGCATTTCCCTTGTATTTTCCATTTTTATTTAGACCCTGGTTCCCCTCCACTTTCTGTGCTGTAGTTTCATAATTATTGTCCCCTGAGCTAACAGGGATCAGTGAAAAAAAAAGTAAAGATTCAGTAACTGTGAAATTCAACTATTCCAACCTTTTCCCTTCTTGCTGGCACACAGCACTTACCTAGACAGAAGACGAAGCATGATTTCCAGGAGGAGTTAGATCTGGTAGGGGTTTTCACTGCTGCGTTTTTCCGGTTTCCAGAATGTTTTATTATTTTGCCCTGAAATTAAGAAAGACTGACTATCAGATAGAGTTTTCTTTCATTCAGCAACTATTTGATCAGCACTACGTAAGGACTGCTTTACACCAAAATTTTACCAAATCCTGCAAGACCCATTTACAAGTCCAGTTCCTCCAGTAACAAGTCATCCATTGCCATGATTGGTTTTGCCGACAATGCACCTTTCATCTAGAAATACGCTTTGATATCTTGGCTACCGTTAAAATGTTTATATCCAAATGTATTTCTCCCTCCTGATCCACCTGGGATGACAACTGTGAAGTGAAAAAGGAGGAAGGGGCCAGGAAAGCTGCACAGCTTCTCAGTTGAGCTGCACCTGCTTCTGCCTGAGAGCGGATTTGGCCCTGCAACATGAATGTTTAAAAAGTTCCCCAATGCCTCTCTAAAAACCAAGACATGTACAAACGGTGTGACATCAATAAAACACCTTGCAGACACCACAGTCCTGCCGTGCCGGGGTTGATCCTTCTCTACGTAGCCTTGATGAAGAGGTGAGGGTCGAGGTGCAAAGGTTGCAAAGTCCTCAACCCGGGAGAGCAGCTCCTTCCTAATCACACCGTGGCGTTTTGTGTCTGCTGGCAGCCCTGCAGTTTTATGATGCAGCTGCTCAGAAGATAAAAAACGACCCTTCAGCCCCTGGCACCTTTCTTACAAGCTCTTACAATTGAAGTAAAAATACACCGAAAGAAAATGTAAATCAAAATGTTGAAGTACATACCGGTGAAGTTATATTGGGATGCTGACCTATATGTATTTAACGTTTTGTGATTGTAACAGCCCTGAATAAGACCTGATGAACAGGACTAGAAACCGTATTAGAAATTTAAGTAGTATACATTACTGAAAATGCATGGCTGATGATTTCTGTGAACAAACCCCAGGAAATCCTGAGCTATGATTTCTAGAACAAACCTATTTCATCCCTCTTGTATTCTGAATTGCTGAATTACATGGTATTCGCTTTTATGCTTTAATATTTTTGCAATGTTACTAAGTTACAGTAATGTGGAACAGTGTTTTATCTGCCTTCAGACAGATCACGGTCTCAGATAGTCAAGCACAAATCTGGAGTGACTGAAGTATTCTTGTGTTTTCTCAGGATTTACACTAATTTAGCTAATAATTGTCTCCAGACCATTGAATTACATTGCCTTACACGGCAATACTTAAATGTTAATATGCTTTAAATTAATATAAACATGCCTTTCATTTATATTTTATGTACGATTCACCTGAAATGCATTAATTCTATTACCTTGTTTTATAGATATTGAACATGCAAGTAGGCTTTTATCAGTGCCAGAAAGCCAGGGACAAGCTCCTTCTGGCACAACTCATAGTAAGACTGAACTCTAACTGTGCACGCATTTGCATTTGTAAGCTGAGACTTCAACGCTGACAATATAATTACTAAAATTTCACAGAGTTCAACGAAATTATGCTCTATATATGAGATCTTCTAAATGCACGTTTGTTTTCAGCTTGCAACCTGCATATAGCGTGCCTAATCCTGCTCATTCCAAAATCAGCATAGCTGACAGCTCCAACGGGAACAAAACTTGGCCCATATTGCCTGGTGGTAAAAGAGAGTTGAGAGAAATGCAGCCTTAAGTACTTGCTTGATAGAACTTTGTTACCTAAAAAAAAAAATCTCTTTATTGTAACACACTGAAGTACATCAGTTCTCAATGAAAACTTGATCTGTGTTTGGAGTTCACCCACCAAGAGAGACAATTCTCAAATCTCCAGTCACACAAACAGGACCAGGAAAAAAAACCAAGAAAACAACCAAACTTAGAAATGCTGCTTCTTACTTTCTATGCAACTTAATCCCTCCCTTCTACACACTGGCAAGTAGGAAGAATAAAGATTCGTTTACATTAAATCCACCATGCAGTAGAGAACAAATTCTTTGGATCGCTGATGTGCTTAAATTACATCTGCACTTAAAGCACGTGTGCGAGAGGGGCCGGACTGTGGGCAGTGTGCAAGATCAACCCCCTCCAGCATCACAGGATGTAGACGCTCAGAGCAGGTTACGCTTTTATCCCCCAGTGTAATCTTCTACAGAGGGAAGCCAACAGCCTGTATGGAGAGGAATGAGCTTGGGGGCAAAGTGACATTTCTCTGCCTGCTCATGTTTTCCTTCCTCCGTTCTCCACAGGTGATTTTCAGAGACTATCTCAATTGACAGAAGACGCCTCACTAATTTCACGGGACTTAGACTCCGGTCATATTGCAACCCCCTGCACCAATGATTTAATCCCTCCGTTATCTCCTTTCATACACATTTGGGAATTGCAATAACAAAATAAATACCTCTAGAGATGCCAGAGACAAACGAAGAGACTGAAATTTCAGGTGGTGGTGGTGGTGTACAGAGTCTACCCTCTGGTCAGTGAGCAGCAAGCTGTGAGTGAAAGCTGCCATCCCTCCCAGGGGAGCAGAGAGCATCCAGCTCCAGCCACTAAATATTCAACCCTAGCAATTTCCTGGGGTTACAAATCAAATCCATTTTCATCTAGCTGTCAAAGCTGAAGCAGCACTCGGACAAAATATCACTGACTATTTTCTATGGCTACACTGTCTTTTAAACATAACCTATGCTTCACTTATATATAAAAATAACAGTGAAGCCACTAAGGTAGAGGAACATGGAGTGTGGTGGAATTAAAAAAGAACTGGTATTATATCTTCAAATGAAGTGGTACAAGGACTTGGGTATACTCAGTGTCTCATAAAAAGTTTGTGGAAAAGGGCTGTTCGTGTCACAGCATCCATCCAGTGTCCTCGAACAGCAAATGTATTTAGATATCAATTACCAGAAAAATCAATAATCATTGTTTCCCAAGATGAAACCCTTCCCTTATGCCCATATTAAATATTCTATTTTCCCCTCCAAACAAACATCTTATTACTGACAAGAAGGAAGAAAAAAGAAATGACCCACAACAGCGAAATGTCCAGCCTGTGGCTGAAGCTGAAGCTTTGGCACGATCCCGTGAGTTAATCCTCTGGACGGGACAGGCCAGCCTGTACCTGCTCCCGGTGAGCCCAGCCAGCCTTCCCGAGCCACACAAACCGCCCACAAACGCCATCCTCCCCCATCTTTCCCCCTGAGCTATATAGACAAACGAAAAACAATTATCTGATGTAAAGCAAATTGAGTTATGTTTTCTACCAGCCAAGGATCTCCTTCTGGGTTTTGTGCAATAACAGAGATGAAGTTTATTTTTCACATAATTGCCGCAAAAATATTATTCCAAGGCCCAATATTGCCTTTTTGCTCAAGCAAACCGCATGCTGAAGTGGAGATTTTTATTTTATTAATGTTTGCATAAGAACAAAGGAAGTTCTTTCTTTTATTTACTCTGTAAAGCAAAGAAATTAACAGTAAACATTAAAATACTTCAAGGGTTTAGATACTTCAGACCCCAAACAGCTCTGGTGTAATGGATGTGTATCTTTCCTGGGTATAATGCACGTTTCAAAATATACTCAGAGAAAAGGAAGACCATTTCCCTTTTTTAATATTTAATGTTTTGCAGCCATATATATGGAAACAATTTACCATGAGGATGTTTCTGGTGAAAGCAAACAGCTCCATTACAAGGCTGAAATGTAGCTTTGATTGCAAAACCTTCGGAACAGCCATGTTTTGCATCGTGGATGCCAAATAAAAAACAGTCAACCCCAAAGTCTTGAGATGAACTGTACATAAACCAGCAAGTAATCAAATGCAAAATATGATTTAAAAATCTTGCACAGTGGTTCATGCCCGTATCTATTTATATGCTGAAATACTTCAAAATTATATCAGCTGGAACTTCTGCCTCCATCCCAACGCCTCAGACTCATCATTTTGAAAAACGATGCTATTTGAAGGCTGTTCATTTCAAAATACCATCGATTGTAATTTTCACATCATCTCTTAAGACCCCATCACTCATTTCTTTGATGTTGCCAACACTTACTGCCGTTTCCTACACTCCAGGCTAACAGAGACATCCTCACACCTGGCAGACAGGACTAGAGCGTTGTTGGTGGGACCTAAAGGCAGCAGCAGGGGCCTGGGCAGGGCATCCCTCCTGCGACCAAGATGCTTATGCATGATGCAAACATGTCTTCACATCATAAACTTCTAAAGGAAGGAAAGTTACATTAACTATATATTGTGTCATTATATTCTCCTTTAGGTAATTTTTGGCAGAGAAATTCAACCATGTTCCATCTAACATTAAAAGTGATTATGTGATAGTTTCAGAGGTTTATACGGCTTTCACCATAGCAAAAATTACTGTTGAATACATAACGAAGGCCAACATCACTGTACCAATATATTATAAAGGGTTGATGCCCCAATTCTTTATTCTTCATGTCACCTGCAAAAGAATCGTCTTCCAAACCCCATGCAGAGTAACCTTTATCCAATCCTTTCTTTTTGCTTCATTTTTGTCAATTGCTTTCTTACAAACATGGACTTACAGAATGGTTAGAATTGGAAGGGACCTTAAAGATCATCGAGTTCCAACCGAGCCTGTGAAATGGGCATCTTTCTGTTGTTGCCTCCTATGGAAATAAGTACCCTTGTAGGGTCTTATCTAGAGGGAAAAATCTGCCACTCACTAGCCACTAAGGTCGGAGATATTACTCTTCCCAAAAGCCAACTTTATTAATCCTAGCCCAGTAAGCAGGTGGTTTGTCAGTCTGCAGCAGAGCAGCTACTAACATTTCTTTACTTAAGTATGGGGGGTTTTAACCTTATCTGCAAAGTTTGATTTTGGAACATGTAAACAAAGAGTTGCCTGATGTTTATAATTATGTTCAGATGGTGAATTTATTACAAAATTCTGATTATGATTTATCCTTCTTTTACACATTGCCCTACTCCTTCAGATGGTTCAGACTCCATAAAACAGCAGAAACAGTGTCTCAGGAGGCATCCAGTCCAACCTCCAACTTGAAGCAGGACTATTCCAACACTAGATTGAATCATTCAGGACTTTGGTTGGTTGAGTTGTGAAAAGCTCCAAGGATAGAGAGTTCACTGCTGTTCCACTCTCCTGGGTGGAAAAGCTTTCTCTCATTTCCAGCATGAACCTCACCAGACACAACCTGTGGACCCTGCCACACCTTTTGACAGTTTGAAAAAGAGTCTGACTCCATCACCTTTGTACCTGCTCTTCAAGTAGATGCAAGGTGCTGTTAAATCACCCTTAGCTCCTTCTTCAGCACACTAAACAAGTCCAATTTCTCCTAGGTCTAGTATCCTAAGCCCTGACCTCTCCAGTTCCACTTGCTTTCTTGTGCATGTTCGCAGTCCTCTGACACCCAGGTAAGAGAGTAATAGTCATAGTACCAGCTACTAGTTTATTGATAGTAAAAGGCTGACTTCACTACCTCTAGCAGTGATAAAAGCTCCTCTTTGCATCATTTTCCTCATTAAAAAAAAAAAAAGCAACAGGTACCAGGCAGTGCCAGAAAGCAGAAGTCACCCAGGCAGTATGGCTGCTCTTGCACTGGAGAAGCTCAGGTCCTTGACAAATCTTCACAGTGACGGTGAATTTTAGGGGCAGGGTCATCCTCTAGCAGACTAAAGAGAAAGAGCACATGCTGCAAAGACTAGTGAGCTACCCTCACCTAGAAGCATGGGTATTGAGAAGGACTTCTTCCTTAGAAGAGAAGGGTAAGGACCACCCACCAATCTTGGTGGCCAACAGCACACAGGAGGCAGTTGTGACCCCTGCTCAACCATGGTGAGACCCAGCTCCTAATGCATTTCCTCTTCACATCCCAGAGGCACTGCCAAACTCTCTAGCCAGCCATTAAATGAGTGTACAAACTCGTTAACTGCCATGTAGCTCTCCCCCCTACATACCACGTAAATATTCCGCTGGAAGAAGGGACCTTGCTCCGAGAACCCTGCTTCTCTGGGTTCTGGGACTATTTTCTCCATTTTGCAATGTTTTCTTATATTTTGCACACTTAGACATGCACTGTCAATTACACTCCATTTATCTGTTCCTGCATTACAAATTTCTAAATGGGCCCTGTTCATCCTTTCAGTTTTGTTAATAAATCACTTTGGTTGCAATGCAGATGGTTGCCAAAATAAGGAAGATGCATGAGACGGAGTTACAAGCATTCATTAATTAGAGGTATCAAGGTGTCACAAGCACAAAACTTCCATCCCAAATGGAGAGCTGGCAAACTGTCAGCGTAGTGCACCACTACAGCAGTGGGAGAAACAGAAAAAAGCAGCATATGTAACCTTCCTGTTCTATGAGCCCCCAGTATTAAGTTAAATTTCCCATCTTCACCCTTGAGGCTCCAGGTGGAGGAACACAAACCACACATCCTTTCTTTCTTTTTTTTCTTTTTCTTAAGCCAGTCCAGCTACAACCATCCCACTCCCAGATTATTTGTACTGGAACTTTAAGCACAGCGCTACATTGAAAATACTAGATTATCATGGAAAATATTCCAATGTAGAGGTATTCCCCTTGAGCCTCGCAGGAAGCAGGACAGACATGCATCCCTGCTGACAGCACGGGATGCATGTACCATCTTGTCCAAGCACCACCTTCTCTTCAGCCTCCTGTTTTGCAGGAGGTATGTAATTGTACCACCTGCTTTTCCACGCCCTCTGATGCGCTATTTCATTATCTGTGGCAGGCAAAAGGAAAAGCAAGTTTCCACTGTGACACTGGGTATTAATAACCCATAAATAAACTGCCACGTTGAGAGCAGGAACAGCTTGTTGGGTGGACACAATTCTTCTCCCCTGGTAGGAACAAAACAGAAGGACACACCAAGTCTTCACCACCTGCACTAGCAGACTGCATCTGTCTCGGAGCAGACAGGGAACATTGCCCAAGACCTGACAAATCCCATAGCACAACCCCTCGGTGAGCTGCTGGTATCCCTGGAGTCACTGCTAGCCATGGAGATAGCTACAACAGCCCTGGCATGCACAACAACCAAGAAACACACACACACAGGGGATCTTCACAGTTAGAAAGGACCTCCGAGATCACTGAGCCCAACCATACACATACAAAAAAAAAACCCATATGATCTCGGCCACTAGAGCAGGCCCTGAAGTGCCACATCTCCAGGGTTCTCAAATCCCTCCAGGGATGGGGACTCAACCCCCTCCCTGGGCAGGCTCTCCCAGTGCCTGACCACTCCTGCACTAAAGTCATTCTTCCCAAGATCTAACCTGAACCTCCCCTGCCCCAACTTCTCACCATTTCCTCTGGTCCTGCCATCATTCCCTTGGGAGAAGAGGACAACACCCTCCTCTCTACTCCCTCCTATCAGGGAGCTGGAGAGGGCAAGGAGCACCTCTATGTCCTTCTTGTAGTGAGGGACCAGAACTGGACACAGCACTCAAGGTGAGTCCTCATCAGTGCCCAGTTCAGAGACACTATCACTTCCCTGCTCCAGCTGGCCACGCTGTTCCTGATCCAGGCCAGGATGCTGTTGGCCTTCTTGGCCACCTGGGCACACTGCTGGCTCATGGTCAGCCCAAAGTCCATCAGCACCCCTAAAGATTAAATATTTCCCAAGGTCTTTCCCTCCTCCAGAGCCAACAGTTTGCTGGGACGCTTTGTTTAAGCAGGAGTGACAAGAAATACATCCTGATCTAATTATTATTTTTTTTTGTATATTCAATATCACTTCAACTCCTATTTACTTTTGTTTCATTTCATAACTGTTTAATTATTTTCTAGCACACAGGAGCCAGCTGGACATGGAATTGTATTTAATGAGGCAATTCTCTGGTATCCACCTCTTGTCTTCTATCAGCCTTGCTGCCTCCAGAAAACGCCAGGCATTAGACATCATGGCTGGGGACTTCAGAGAGTCAATACAGCTGTATTTCCACTATTGCACTTCCCCCCGCAATATCTGGCACTACTTTTAAACCTTTCTGCCCTGGATGACAAACTATGGACACAGGGGCGAGGTGGGACAGAACCACCTAACTGGAGATGTGACAAAGTCATCAGAAGCTTAAAGGAAACATTTTGTTTGCTCCGTTTCAGTCTGCCACCGTCTCTTGTTTGGGCTGGCTCATTATAAAGCCATAAAGGTTGCTCAGTCGTGCTCAGATTACAGATTTCCATATTCATATTGTTTCTAAATATTTAAATAACAGTCTCGCAGTGACAGCTGTGTGGTTTCTGAGGTGCTTACCTCCACAATAACAGTTTACTACCAAGCAGCCAATTTCTGAATCTGAATTTTAGCTGCTGAACTGCCTAAAGGACAGGGAATGTCTGAGCAGGTGTTTACATCTTGCACATTAATGGAAGGCAGGTTAGTACAGTCAAAACCTGCCAAGATAATAGAGAAGGATTTTGTACATTTACAAGTCAAAAAAAAGTTAAGTTTTTATGAGCAATTTTCAGTCTGGCCTGTTGCTGCCACCTTCCCTTTGCTTATCCATTTACAAACTCTAACTCAGTGAGGTTCACAAGCATAAATGTGGCCAGCAGGTCGAGAGAAATGGTTCTGTCCTTTTACACTGCTCTGGTGAGACCCCACCTGGAGTCCTGTGTCCAGCTCTGGAGTCCTCAGCGCAGGGAGGACATGGACCTGTTGGAACGGGTCCCATGGAGGCTATGAAGATGCTCAGAGGGCTGAAGGACCTCTCCTATGAAGACAAGCTGAGAGAGTTGAGGCTGTTCAGCCTGGAAAAGAGAAGGCTCCACGGAGACCTTAGAGCAGCCTTCCAGTACCTAAAGGGGGCCACAGGAGAGCTGGGGAGGGACTCTTGATCAGGGAGTGGAGTGACAGGACAAGGCAAAATGGTTTTAACTTGATTTAGATCGGATACCAGAAAGAACTTTGGTGTGAGGGTGGTGAGAGCCTGGCCCAGGTTGCCCAGAGAAGCTGTGGCTGCCCCATCCCTGGAGGGGTTCAAGGCCAGGCTGGATGGGGCTTGGAGCAACCTGGTCTGGTGGGAGGTGTCCCTGCCCAGGGCAAGGGGCTTGGAACTCCATGATCTTGAAGGTCCCTTCCAACCCAAACCATTCTACGATTTTTCCTTGTATCTTGTCTCCTATACAAACTGCAAATTTCTGCCCGCCCCTGCACCATTTAACAACGATTTGAAAAAAAAAAAACAATTCTATCTGCATCAGTATTAGATTTATAAGTGGTTACTGTTAATTGTCATGGAAATAACAGCAACCACCAAACCACAAACTCAGCCTTGTCATGCCCAAATCCCAACTCACCACCATCAACATGAGCTGCACTGGTTCCAATGATTTTTATAACAAGTCTTGGCCAGATTCGCTCATTTTACCCCAAAAAGGTATTGTGCCTTTTTTTTTTTTTTTTTCTTTTTTGGTGCAAATACTGTCAGGCAGCTGGAAAACACAAACCTGTGTACAACACACCGCTGCAGCCAGACCGGGACATACAGTACAGCCTCTCCCCACTGCCCCTCCAGTGTCCCCCTTCAACTGCAACCATCAAGTAATCTGTGTGCGCAAACGCTGCCGGCATTTAATAATTTGGCACGGAACAAAGCGGCACGGCCTGTCTCACCATCACTTTTTTTTCCCCCCAAGGATTGCCCCATAAAAAGCAAAAGTTGCTAGTTTTTGTGTCCTATGGCTTTTAAAGCTCCCAAAGCTCCTTCTAACAAACCACTGGGGAATTGTCCACATTGCAGAATCCTCTTATGCAGAACCCCTGCTGCCCAAGCATATCATTTTAATTTATAATTGAGATGCCCAACCCTTCTTCCAATAAGCAGTGATAAATAATCCCAAATAGATACTTAATGTGAGGGTATTTGTCCTTCACCTACAATTGCCCTTTTCCATCCACAAAGGGAGAGGTTTTAGTCTCATCTATGTATCTACTAATAATTTTCCCTCCTGTGTTAACATTTCCAGTGCTATTTGACATTTCATCCTCAGGATTTTCTCCTCCAATTATTTTTTATTGACTGTGGTTTTGTTTCTTTTGTTACAGGTTCAGAGGGCCATCAGCGAGAAATTCAACACCTGCTGCAGAAGCCTGGTATCGTAATCTCCATGTCGACAACAGGCTTGCAATCAAAAAAATAAAATTAAAAAAGAAAAACAAACAAACCCACCCAAAACCCTAACTTGTTCCTCTACTCCCTCGTCCTGCTTTTAAACAGACCAAGTGGTGTCTCCGAGTTCAGGTAGGACCAAGCCCGAGTTATTAAANAAAAAAAAAAAAAGAAAAAATAAATGAGATTCCACTAACATTAAAAAGGCTTTTTGCTACAGAAGCGTGACACCATCAAACACTACTCCAATGCTGACATGGGAACTCCAAAAGGACCAGGGATATCTCCATCAAGTTCTGAATGCTTCTGGGTTTATTTTCATTCTCTCTTCCCTATAAGGAAATCCTGCCTTTAATTTCAATTAACCCAAACTTTAAAACTGCAGAATATTTGTCAAGTGTTTCACTCATCCACCATTTAGTGGTTAAGCATTCCCAAGGGGACTGCAGAAGTATTTTTTTACCCTTTTTCTGGTTGCTTTTTTTTTTCTTGAGCAACATAATTGCAGCAGAATAGTTTTTCTTTATGGCTATGGCTTTAAAAACTAAGCTATTTCACTGCTCATTTCTTTCAGGATCATTTCAATTACTGACAGCCAAGCTACTGTACTCTACCAAAGTGCCACTGTATTCCTTACCAGCAGAGCACCAGCTGCAGTCGTTTAATCTGGCTATTGAAGAGTAATTAGCCAGACCATGGAAAGGCCTGACCCGGCTGTTGAAGACACTCTGCCCTGTGAAAGGCAGTGGCATCAGGAGAGACCCCAAGGCACGGCAGAGCAGCAGCAACGCTGAGATCACACACCTGGGCACAACCTGGGACAACTCAACTTTTCTCCTTCTCATCAAACGTCTGAAGTTTCCTCTTAAAATATTGTAGCCATTAGCCCTCTGACATCAAAATAAATGTTCTCGTTACAGCCTGTGCGTCCACTATCTTCAAGGCCATCTTTTTTTTTTTTTTTTTATATTCCCCATTAGAGGTCACTTTTATCCAACACAGCCTTTAATGTAGCCATGCATTTACCTTCTGTTGAGCGCTTTGCGTTGGTTAAGGTCATTACTTCTATTCAAACTGAGAACCACCAGAATTTCCCCATTATTTGCTCTCAGCTACCCTTTATCCATTACCACATTTTGTTCATTTGCTCACAGTCCTCCACCTTACCATTTTAATGGTTACGCAGTTGTTTCCTCTAATTGAGCAGTGACCTGTTCACTTCCAAGACTATTTTTATTCTTCACCACCTTTGGTTAATTTGCAGCCTCCTTTGCTGCTGAAACTGTATTTGTTCTATTATGCAGAGCGGCAGGCTCTTTTTCTCTTTCTGGGCGTGTATACCAGCTCCTTTATCTTCATCACCCTCTTCCTTTCCCCTTTCTAGCACCATGGGTTTGGTATTAGCAGTAAACCTTAGTTCTTTTGCTGTTTGTGCAATTACAGCCAGGCACCGGGCAAATCCTACCTCTTCTTCCCAAACTTTAACACCTTGCAGTCACAGCAATCATTTTACAGCTGCTGTTTTTACTTCAACCTATATTTCTTTCATCTTGCCAATTCTTGGGGTACTTGATGCAAAGAAAAGAGCGTGTGTCTTGGTTCTCTTTCCATTTTTATTTTTTTGTGTTAGCAAGAAGTTCAGGTCTCTGCAAGAAGAAGTGTGTAAACCGCCTTACCAAAGCAGCTCTTCATATATTATTCTAAATAGCCCCATTGATACATGAGTTTTTGAAGTCCCTCCTTCTATCAAATATTTTGGGGTTAGGTTTGGCAAGATTATGATGGATTGACACCGTTGAGGACACTGGAGGCTAAAAAGGAAGGCAGGACAAGCACATTCACTCCTCCTCTGCTGATGAATGTCCCTGAACAGCTCCTGCTGTGTGTGGCTCAGCTCTGCACAGCCTGTGCAGCTCCTCAGTGATGATACTTCATTGCTGTTGGCTCAAACTCTTGCATGATAACAAAGTCCAGACCCTCTGCTGGCAAATTACTGAACCCTGAAAATCATTGCTTTCCCGTTTTGTGTCACCAGCCCCAGCACAGTCACTCCACCCCGGCTTCTTGAGGCTCCCCGAACAGCAGGTGCTTTTTGCTTCCCTTTGGCTCTACAAACAGGGCAGGGACAGAGGCTGGCTGCCACAGACCTTGTAATTGCCTTAAGCTACTCTGTTCCAACTTGAAACTAGGCCAGTGATGGGGAAGAGCTAGAGATCTGGATTATTTACAGGGCTGCCACAACTCTGAATCTGATGGTACCGGGCAAAAAAGAGGTTCCGCTCATCTGCAGCTTCCAGGCCAGAGCTATTGTATTTCCAAGAGCAATTGGAGACTTGGCTTCACTCTGATTTGGAACAAAAGCCACTACTGTTTCCTAGTTCCCTCCTAAATGAAATCACTATCGCATCAGCAGCTTGAACCGGAGCCAGAAACCTCAGGAGCTAGAGCTCCGGCTCTGCGTGAGCTGCAAACATGGGGAGCTGGTACATGCTGGGACTCGGAGGCTGCCCAAGATCCAGGTGAGCTGGTGGGAAACTCAGTTCCTCCAGCAGCACAGCCGGCTCCTGGGGGAGCACCAGCACACCAAATATTTCCTTTTCCATCAGCCTGCACATTTTCCAACAGCACTCATTGCCCCTCACCTCCCTCCATCGGGGAAGATGGTTCCAAGATGAGAAGAGATTTGAGCTTCAGAAAGGTTGCCTGCCAGCTCCCGACAATTTCATTGTATTATCGCTAAACCGAAACATCGTTTTCTTACTCAATTCTCCTCCAATTCTACTCTTAAATAGACTGCAATTTTTCTCAGTCATGTTCCTCCAGACTATCTTCCTAAATTAACATGTCATCTGTACAATTTTCAAATTAGTACAATTTAACATTTCTTGATTCCATTCACATTATTCCTCAGGAATTTTCTGCTGCAAAATGTGACAGCAATATCTGAGCTGTATATTAAAAGTGGATTAATGCTTTAGAGACAAATCAGTTCTTCGTAGGTTCCTATGCAGTGCTGCTACAGGGATTTAACAGAGTGTATTAAAAAACATTTAGAATTTTTTTTCTTTCACAATTTTGTACTAAGCAAATGAGAGTCACCTCTGGGAAATATCATAGAATCATAGAATTGTGTAGGTTGGAAGGGACCTTTAGGATCATCCAGCCCAATGGAACACATGGCTTGTCTTTTTCAGTTTTGGGTATTTACAAGTATTAGTAATGGGATGCCTTGACAAAAAGCCACTAAGTGTCATAAATTCTTACAAATAAAAATAAACAGGCAATTATTAAAAACACCTTTGCATGTAGGGAAAAAAACCAGCACTGTAATTAAAAGACTAACAGGGAATTACACTCTGATCCAGCAACGTACGCAGGAGGCGTTACCTTGGCTTAAAGTCAGTGGTCTTCACAAGGCCACTTCACTATGACTGAAATGAAGTAGAAACCTATATGCTGCTGGTTCAGGTTGTACACTCAGAGGATTTATCAAACCTAGTACTCATGATCACTCTCTGAGAGGTGCAATGATTCTCCAGGTGTATTTCCAAAACTTCTGAAAAATCCGTAGTCCAACCAAGGCAGAAATATTCCATTTTCTTCAGTCATTCACTGCCAATTACAGGCTACTGTTCTTAAAATGCTGCACTTCTTACAATATAAAGTTATATTAGAGAATTATATTATAAACATCTCTTCAGTCCGTGAGCGCATACAGTGCAATTTCATTAGCCTGCAGTTAATTAGCATTACTATTATGTTTGCATTATCTTACCACTGAGGTGTCTCATTATGGATCCCATAGTGATACTCTCATACAAAAACTGAGCAAATGGAAAACCTTCTTCCCCGAAAGCTTACAAGCCAAGCGAAAAGCAGCTCAAATCAAGCAAAGGCAGGAGGGAAGTGATGAGTCAGGATTCCGTCAAGTCCTCCACAGACATGTCAGAAATAGAGAGGACTACTAATTTCTTCCCTAAATTAATCTTTTCCCTGCAGAAGACATGGTGGCTTGTTACTGTAATGGCCCATTCAGCTGAAAAGACCTGGCAAAATAAAACTTGCTGTGGAGGAATCCACTCTGACCAAGAGATTTCCATCGGGGCTTTGCTGGGGTGTGAGGACATGGCACAGCACACCAGCACTGAGGAAAGGAAGATTGTCACTAGAAAAAAATATGAGGTTTCACTGAGATTAGATCAGGGAGGAGGTAGGAACTTATTGGCAATGTTGGGGTCAGCATTGAAGAGGAGACAAGGGAAGGCAGCGCCAAGTGAGAGCAGGTGATGGGATAAGAGCAAGCACTTGGCAGTGGGGGGGGGGGGGGGGNGGGCATGATGAGGACCAAATCAAGCAGAGACCTGCCCTCAAGTGAGGCAGGAGATGCCTTAGTGTAGGTCAACTGAAAGAGGGACAGCAGAGAGATCGAGTGAAGAGGTCATTGGCATGGTGAGTTGAAAGCACTAATAGTTGGCGGGGAAGTCTATGATGACAAAGGACACTATACACTCCTGACAGCAGGAAAATGCACATACAGTAACATGAAACAAACAGCACTGAACTTTCAGCCAAAATTCAGAGTTATCAGACCAATCTGAACTGCGTACATGGCAGCATCTCGTCATTGCCTCCCTGACTTCAGTAGATTCTGAATTCATTTTAGGACTAGCCAGGATGAAAGGCAGGAGCATTACAGCACAATTTTGTTACAGTTTTCCCATTTGTCTCTCTCTCAAGCTGAATTAACCATAGTTTAAGCTGACACCTTACTCCTAGAGGAGGTTTTAGACTTTCAAAATTGTATAAAAGCAGTGAAAGTAAGAGGTTGTAATGGCATGAGTTAGAGAGCTCTGGGGCAGGTAAGAGGTGTGGGTGCTGGTTACAGCTTTGGCAAGGTAAATACCTTGAAGCTGTAATGAGGTTAGGTCAGATGAAAAAAGTCATTCAAAAGAAACTTTTCTACCACCTTAACTGCTCTCGTGAAAATTAAAATGATAAATCATTCTTTGACACCAAGTAATTTTTAAAAGCGGTTTTAAACTTGGACTTTGATGACCATCACGAGCTTTTACACCCCTCTCACAACACAATTCAGTAGAATGATATTTCCTATAAACAACAGAAAAATTAAGTGATTTAACTTGCGGCGTTTCAGTCCAGAAGAGGTCAGTGTGGTTACTAAGATTTTAAAATAGATTAGTTTGTCTACTTCTGCTGAATTAACTACAAAAATCAGAAACCCCTTCCGTCATCAACACACCTCTGTGGACTAGCTGGAAAATGAAGCCTCCTCAGTTTGAAATGTACCCAATTAAACCCAGATAGATTAGTAACCGGGAAACCAAAGCACTACCCAATTTGCAGCTATTATAGCTAAGCACATTACAGATGCTCTTATTTACATATCAGCACAATACTAATAAACTTTGTCTGGCAGCTTCCATACTGCATTATGGGACACCAAAAAAAAGCAAATACCAAACCAAGTATGTTCCCTGGCAAAGGATTCACACTTTTGGTTTTTTTCTAACCCATTTCCAGACAGTGAGCCAAGTTATTAAACAATTCAGGAAACAGCATCAATAGCCCCTTTTAAAAAGGTGGCTTTAGCTTCAGGAAAAACCTGCACTGATAGAAAGAAGCATCTTTCCCAATCTGTAGAGAGGAGTTTCATGAATCTAGGCAAGTTATTGCATCTCTGTGTATCGCTGGTTTACAGAAGTTGTTCTGCAATATCTGCAAATAGTTATGTCCCTCGTCTGCACCAAACACAAAATACTCAGCTTCACTTTCCCCGAGAACAGGTTTAGTTTAAATTAAGCGATCATAGTATATGCCAGTGGTAAACTATTACAGATCATCTTCCCTGTGCTAAGCTGGTGATGCACCTGACCATCTCTGTAGAATACGTGGTATGGAAGAAAAGACATTGAGAATCAAGCCCCCCAAACCAGCCATGTTGGGCAGGAACACGCCTGGTCTCATTCAAGAGACAACAGTTTGCACATCCAATTAAGCCAGTTTAGATGTTGACTTCATATAAAGTTTTAACATATATATTAACACCGAATGTAAAGCCCAGTGCAGAGCCCAGATTCTGCTAAAGGATGTTGTGCAACCAGAAGAGCAAGAAGAGAGAAGAGTAAAGATGTGTTCAAATCTGTATGGAGGGGAAACAACTTCTATTCTGGTAAGACACAGCCTTTCTCTACTTAAAGGGACAATAGAGATAGGAGACTGAACCTGTCAAGACCCTTGAGGACTCAGAATGGAGACTGGTTGTAAAACAGAGATACTCCACCAAGAGTGAGAGGCATGCACAAAGGCCAATGTCCTTAGAACCACCTTATCCAGGGAGTAACAACTGGCTGAACTGGGGTAGGGGGCCTGGGGGTCTTTTCCAGTACAGCCTTCCAAAGGTAAAAGCAAGCACGTTTTGACTTTGTTTTGTTTTTTAATCTCTTCACTTTTTGGGTGTTATGAATAAATGCATGTATTTTCACTCCATCAAAGCCATAAAATCTCCTCTTTGCACAAACCTTTTAATCAGGTAACAACAATAAGGTCTTCTCCATCCAGGGATTCAGCAAACCTATAAGCTAGACCCTTGCAGATCCCTCGACTGCCAGGCAGCAGCAGCAGGTCAGGGCTACCCACAGCCAACAACGGGACCAGTCTTCAGCTCAGCTGCAGGGTTTGGAGGAAGAAGAGGCTCCCCAAGAACACCACCAGTGTCTTCCAGAGAGCACTGAGGCTGGCTGGCTTGCTCTAAGACTGGGGTATTGCTTGGGTCCCAAAGGAAAGCTCTGTGTCGCACAGGATCAACATCTCAAGTCATCTCTGAAAAGAGCTTTTGGAGCAGATCTTCAGCTGAGAGCAGGACCAAAAAAAAAAAAAAAAAAACCACCCCACCTTTTAATTAAGCAACCTTTTTTTTCCCCCCATGAAAAATTTCCAGAAAAGAGGGGAACTGAGCAGACAAATCACAGGGAGAAGCAGGAAGGTAAGAGCGGCTGCAGGACAAGCTGGTGAGGGGTAGCAGAGTTTGCTGTGATCCCAATATCCCAAGGGCCACTGAGGCAACTGGACCAAAGTTTGGAAGGAAGCACTGATCTGGAAGAACTTCATGAGTAGGAAGAGAATTAAGTATTAATTCTTTGTATTATGCTGGTTTACCTGATCTATTTTAAAAGGTATTTATTCTAATGAGTAATCTATTGAAACAACTTTTTTAGTTAAAGAGCCTTCAAAGTATTCTCTGGATGGCTAAGACTAAGGTCTAAATTTAAGTTTAAACCTCTGCCTCTGAGGCTTGGCCAACTAAGAGGTCTGTCACAAATCCTCAAGTACAACCTAGTACAAAATTTGAGAGGGAAAAACCCTCAATCGTTGGGCTTCCACAATCAAACATTCCTTATCCTCAACTACAACAGTTTCAGGACATTTCCCTTAATAAGCAGTCTTAATATGCTCCATTTAAAGTCTCTAACTCATTGGGTTTTATTCTGCCATGAGTAAGGAAACATTTACGTAAACATTATAAAACTGTCAGCAACATCAGCTCTTCTTTTACCTCACACATTAAAAAAGTTTATGGGTTGTAGTTCTCTGTGTATTATAAGTAGAGTGAAAGATTTACTACTGTTACAGCCTGTGATACTGCCTAATAGCCCTTAGCAAGTTTGATCCAGTAACTAATAGCCATAAAATTTGAGTTACATCACAGGAAAAATCTCTAAGCTCAACACACAGAGTGCCGCATTTCTTAAAACACTGCAGAAGTGAATAAAGAGGAAGCAGGAGAGAAAGCCTTTGTTATTAATAACAGGGGCAAAAGGAGCGATGAGATTATTTCCCAGGCAGTGCCTTATAGCGCTATTAGAGAACCACGGCAGTTTTCCACAAAAAAAACACAGTTGCAGTTTCTTCAGGAACATGGTGAAATAACCAAAAGTAAAAAAACGCCGACAAAATACTCACTCTGGCACAAGCACATAACCACGCATTCGGCACACACTGTTTCACACTTACTCATCCATTTGGATGTGTACCTACACTCACACACGCTTGCAGCCCCAGACAGGTGTGAATTGTGCCAAGGACGTGGGGGCATGCCATTATTCTGTGCCTTTCACTTCTTTTAGGCCACACACACACACAAGGTCTGGTTGCTTTGCTCCACTCTAGTGACTCAAAGCAACTGTAAACCTTGCTCAACTGCTCAGCTAAATGGGATTTACTGCACCTCTGAATCTCCAGAGCACGGGAAAGCATCTGGAGCCTCCCAGTAAGCCTGGCCTTGTGCTTCCCATAAAAGCAGCATGAGCACCAAAGACGATCTGCTTACACACTGCGTGTTGTGTTCCTGCCATCACTCTTCTCCCTCAGACTGCCTTCACTAGAACACTTTTACATTCTCCGGGCAATATTGTACTCATCACACAAGTGAAATCTTTTGCCTCATTTTTGCTTCCTCTAGAAATCTTTCAGTTTCTGACAAATGCCAGTAGTGGACTGATAGACAATTCCATGGCCACAAGGACTCAGCGAAATATCCCGGTGCACCACCTGGCAGGGCTTTAAATTATTACAATTCTATTACAACCCTGAGCAGAACTACCTCAGGGGCACTTGCTTTTTCAGTGAGAATCAAATCTCACCTGCTAAAGCCCAGTTGTAGCTGTGAACTTCAGTTAACAGATTTTACTTGAAATGCAGTGGTTGCAATAGTTTACTCCAGCTGAAACCAGAAGTTAAAACAAGCTTCATTGTATAGGAGGGGAATATCCCATGCCATTTTTCCCTCATTCTCTTCTGCAAGCCAATTCCTTGTCCAACTGCCATTAAGGTGCAGAGGATTGAGCCAAGAGAGAGTAGCAAAGCTTCAAATGAAGGCTGCCACACACTCTCAGCCTTCTCTACACACTGATATCCCACATCTAAGGTGTGAAGCATTTTCAGTGTCACCATTTCAGTGCACTTTTATTTTTAAAACTACTACTTCTATTCATTTCAGTACTAAGCTGTAGCTGCCCAGCCCTGTTCAGTATTTAGCTCTTCTAAAATATTTACTCAGTCAAGAATCCCCCCACTAAGAAATTACACCACTTAAAATGTCATCAGCCTCTACTGCTTTATACTCAACATTAAAAGTAAAGTTAAGAACTGGCACTGAGATACGACGTTTATCCACAGCAGCTTACAGGTGAGGATTGGAACAATAACTCAGGAGAGACAAAGTCCTTATACTTTGAGAGCTTTGTTGCCAGACCAGAAAAGGATGTTCAATGACAGTGCCAATAACCTCACATCTATATACATTCAGACGAAGAAATATAGATGAGACTGTGGAAAAGAACAAGTCGAGCCGAATGGCAGTCATCTCCCAATCTAAAATAACGATCCTTGAAAAGGCCCACTTTTGAGACCTTAAATAGCAAAGCACTCAGGCACTCAGCTCTTTTTTTTTTTTTTTTTTTTCCACTTTCTAAGACAATCCACACACCTTCAAGCATAGTCCACATGATGAGATGAAAGAAGGGTGTTGACTTCAGAGAATTATAGAGGCTAGGCCTACATGATAAACGGAGAATACCTGGAAAAAACTTTGATTTGCATTGGAAGTTATTAAGTTATTATAGAAATATTTGGAAGTATTACATCTTGCCTCCCAAACCAATCAGACACCTGTCTGGAAACAGGAACCCGAGGAGTCACTCGCCACAGGAGGAAATGAGCTATGTGCGCAGACTGGCAATGATATTGGCACTACAACTAGGAATGCTCCTGCCAGGTAAGAGGCTCCCTCTTTCTGCCTCATCCTCATCTAGAGCAGGAGGTTACTATTAATAACAGCACTGAAGGATCATTCAAATCATTTTGTTTATAACTTCACAATGCATTGTTTCAGTGGAATGGCAATACGCAGTACTTCATTTAATGCTGGTAGATCTTGAGACTCTGCATTGGCTTTTAACCCTCTCACATATTACACTTCAAAACATCTGTTGTTTTCATTTAGCATCTTTCTCTTTCTAGCCACCAAAAAACCTCTGAACGGATCACCTTCCCAGCTCTGCTGCCCCTGCAAGCCAGAGAATGCGGCTCCTTCCAGGTCGGGTCATGTGGCTCCAATTCAACATTTTGAAATAATGAGCTCTCCAATTCCAAGAGTGCCTTTGAGTGATGAATAGATGATATAAGAGAAGTCAGCATCTGTACAGAAGAAAAATGAGATTTACTGCAATGAAAAGCCTTACTTTTTGCTACTACTTTAGTAAAATTCAAACCAGTAAAGGCAAAGTAGAAAGAAGAGTGTCACAGTTCTTCGGGACCTGCTTCAGACGTGTAAGAATTTAGCGATACGTCAGACTTGGTTCAGGTTCTGGATCATTTATATTGCACCTTCAGCAACTCCCATCCCAGGCAGAATAAATATTCACACATACCACACACTCAAATATAGAGATTCTCAAGATGTATCAGCCATAAAAGGAAAGTTTTATTTTATTACTTTATGCATCAAAATACAATATTTTCTGGAGGAAATAAAAGGCTCTGTCTTTGCCTGGCATTCTGCGGGAGTATTCAGAAGGAACATCATAATTGACAGAGAGTGCATTTAAATATCCAGGGACCGGTACTATTTTTGGAGCCATCAAAGAGTTGGATTCATTGCAGATCAAGCTGAACCAGCTGGAGAGCATAAGACTCGACTCTCATCTATCCTCAACAGACTGAAGAATCTCTTCAGGAATGGGAAGAACTTGTAATAGCATTCATGAACAAGGAATGTGTTTAGAATCAAATGCTATCAGACACCTCTCTAATGGGCTTTATATCCTCCTATTATCAATACACTCAAGCATGAAACGATCAAGCTAATTATTTTTCTTGCTTTACATCATCCTATACTTTATGCTGCTTTTTACAAGAATTGTTCAGGGATTCTAACCAGTACTCTGTGTACAACCACACCTTCCCAAATGTTCCAGCAGTCTGTTCAATCAACCTAAGCTTTACTTCTGTTCTGCCCAATAGCCTCAACCCAATAATCCACACTGATTTCCTAACATCCTTGATGCAGTTCAAACATGTTGGTCACCTATCACCTTTGAGCTTTTTTTCTCAGAAATAAGTTGCTCCAGTCTTGCAAATGTATTCACATCTATGTACTCTTGTACCATATGCCACGTAAGCTTCCCTAAGCCAAAAATCAGTGTCTTGTATTTATAATCAAAAAGAAAAAAAAAAAAGAACCAAACCAACTCAACATTGAGTGACTTTTTCCTCTGAGCCTTTAGTACAATATAATATTACTTAATATGTACATAATATAACACTGCTACAATTACATTTCTAATTCAAAGCTATATACGTATCGCCCTTTGCCTGCTCCTTATATCTGATCCACGGCTGTACTTACTTAAAATTCATAGCTTATATTTCAAAAAACTTCACTATATCCAGAAAGAATCCAGCTCGAACTATCTATTTTCTATTAATGCCATAATGAGGATCTAACATCTGTCCTTTTTTATCACCATGGATGTTACCAATGTGAATTTTTACAAACACTAACCTTTGGAAATGCAAAGTCTCAAGCAAGATATCATCACCTTGAAGCACACACAGATACCAGTATGCACATTTGGGAATCTCCGTATGTATAAGAAATCTCAATAAGATACTACGAGTAAGACATTACATCAGATGAATAAAATCTTGTTGGTACCACAATATAGCTTCACATAACTCTTTTAAAATACAAAAGTTACTGCATCCCCACAGGCAGTTGTGATTTAGATTAGGCCTCAGTTAAAATACAAAACCTTTCACTTGCAAAGATTTGGTAGAATTCACTTGTTATTGGCCACAGCAGTGGGTACCACAGGATGCTCTCCTGTCAGCACTCACTGCAGACCCCAATATCTGTCAAATGGTCAGTTCATAAATGGAGGGAAGTTATTAATCCAGTACTGCAGAATGTTTCATAAATGAACGATGACGACACTAATTGGGATACCTGATCCTCAAATAACACAGCAGAGGAGCAGAAAGGGGAGATTAAGGCAGCCATCTGACAAAAAGCTGAAAGAAGAAACTGTTTAGAAAGTCCAGGGAGGATTTAAGAAGCTAAAATTTATGATTTTTACTAAAAACCCTGCACTCCGTTCCTACTGACCTGTCTCTGGAGCATCATGCTGTGAGGGCACTGCATGGGAGGAAAAAAACCCAAAACAAAACACACACAAAAAAACCCCATACAAACAACTTTAAACCTTTCTATGAAGGAGGAGACAAAGTTCTTGAAGGTTTCCACTGATGTTGGACAAGTCTGTGCTTGGTCTCTGGCCAGACTTGAGGACACATGAGCAGTTCCTGTTCGACCACACCGCTAACAGCTGCTGCTGTCCCTCCCTGACCTACCAGCACCCATTCTTTGCAGAACCATCCTGAATCAAGTTCTGCTTTAAACCCACCATCAGAGGGTTGTTGGTATGGAAAACGACCCAAAATTAGGTTGTTTATTCCTCACCTCATTTGCTCCAAATTCAGGCAGCAGCGCTGCTCTTCAAGGATTTGTTTGTTCGTGATCACATACGTATCCGATACCTGAATATCTAACACGAGAGCAGTTCAAAACAAATCCTACATGCTGGCCTCAAAACCCTGCCCAGTGCATTTCCGTACACAATGGAAAATTGCTTTTCCCAATAAGCACCACAAATTTTAGAAGATGGCCATCTCTGACACTTGACTTACTCTTTTCATTTTGTTTTCTACGACAAAAGGAATAGATTTTTGAAATTCTCACTTTATTCAAGCAGTTCCCCTGAAGTCACCAAGGTGCTCCCGATACATATCGCAGCTGCAGAATTGTATTATGTGGCTTTGAAAAAACGTGCCAAGTAGTAGGACATTTGAGAATTGAGCAGAAACAAAGATATATGTTTTCCAGCAGGCAACCGAAGGGACACGCAAAAAAAGCAACAGCATTATGCTTGATCTAATACTATATGACAACTTCTTCACAGTGATTTGTAACATTCTGAGTTACAAATAAAGCTGAAGACTCATTTTTGTTATATATTTTAGCTGATAGTTTCCATATTGAAACAGAGCACAACACTCCTTTATAGTCCATTAAACCCTTCCTTAACACTCGCCATTTCCACACCACGCATACAATCATTTTTTTTAAATTATCATTGGCCCTGCTGATATCCATCTGCAGCTTCAGTGTCCTTCCCCCCTGCCCACCATCTCTCAAGGTCTAAGGAGTTTCCGGCGTCATTCTGCTCCTTTCACAAACAGCAACATCTTACCACAATCAGTCACGACTTCTTGGACCTTCCACTATCCAACAAGTGGTGAAGAAACAGCCCCATCCAAGGAATGTGGTGGGGTTTCAGGACACAGCCCACAAGGCTCCCATGCCAGCCAACACACACAACTGGACAGTGAAGTGTAGTAAATAAGCAGCTTTTTTCTTAAAAAGAGAATGTCAATAGCTTACATGGTAATGCTTTTAAGCTGAAAGATGGGAGATTTAGATGAGATCTCAGGAAGAACTTCTTTGGTGTGAGGGTGGTGAGAGCCTAGCCCAGGTTGCCCAGAGAAGCTGTGGCTGCCCCATCCCTGGAGGGGTTCAAGGCCAGGCTGGATGGGGCTTGGAGCAACCTGCTCTGGTGGGAGGTGTCCCTGCCCAGGGCAGCAAGGGTGGAAACTCCATGATCCCTTCCAACTCTAACCATTCTATGATTCTGTATCATTAAGGAACTTGTCAGCTGGTAGGTACACAACTCTACTGTTGCCTAGTTCCCATATTGGAAAACATTGTTTAAAAAGTGTTGCTGGGTTTCTTATTTGCCTTTTTAAAAAATAATAATTCTATTTGAATTGATTTAACCTGTGTAAACTCACTGCTTCAAGTGCATCGTACACATCAATTCCCAAGACTCTACAACATTTGTTATATCATTTGCACAAGGAGGTAAATTCCATTCCATTACACCCAACTGACTTTTCTGAAGGGATGAATGGTGAGAAGGATGAAAAACTTGGGAGCTAATGTAGCCAGAATAACTTATGTTTCATTGCTCATTGAAATCTGAAAACTACTGATTCCAAACAGGTGGGGAAAAAAAACAACCAAAAGTCCCACAAGGTGAACTTGTGCAATCTCTGTCAAAACAAACTGGAAAGATTTATGGCAGCTGTATGCATGCTTCTCCTCCACTGACAGATGGATGAAGCTGGCCTGCTGCTTCCACTTGAACCAGCGAAAGCTGTCATGGCAGATAACCAAAATGAAAGGAAATTAATTTTCCTCCTAGTTTTACAGCCCAGGTCATCCCCTCCCAGAAGCTTCACTGGTTACAAGCTTCATAATCTGTATTTGTGCATTCACAAGGAAATAATTAGATGGGCAAAGAATGCTTTTCAGGCAATCAGATCATCATTTCCAGCCAAACATCACAATATAAATAAACATTCAGTTTGGTTTCGTTCCATGTGTCATCATGGGGACAAACCCCTCAAGAAGGAAACTTCAATTGCCAAGGTCTTGGACAAATATTTTTGCTTTAATTCAATTAACGTGAAATGTCACTGATTTCAGTCATGAAGCATCTGATATCCTTCCTATTTCTTCATTATTAAAAGAGCTTCTTGTTAGCATTCATTATTTGTTTTACCTCAAACCTAAGCACTGGATTTTGAGGAAGACAAACTTTTGTTCAGTTATTTTAACTTCCATTTTACCTCTGTATACAGGAGGTGATTTGGAGCAGCAAATCACTATAATTGCATCTGCTACTGTTGCATTTTTCTGCTTCTTCAAAGCTGATTTCAGCATTTTTGGATGGCACAGGGTATAACATTTTATTGACTAACCAAGAAACATCCTGAAATACATTTCCATCTCCCTCATATTGATTTAAGTCAAGCCTGGCAATCATTTAAAATCAAACATTCTACAGTCTGCCAGAACCTCAAACGCACGAGAAAAAATTGGTTTGTGAACAAGTGGATGCAAGAAAGGCTCAAAAAGCCCTAAAACAACAAGCAGGACCCTCTTCCTCCAAACTCAATAAAGCATCAAGTCTCAGCAACATGTCAAAGACTAGAAAACGTGCCTTAGAGTAGATGATTTGAGAACATCGATCCGTTTACTTTATCAAATGAAAGGTTAAGTGGTGGCTTGCTCACAGCCTCTTACTGTCTGCAAAAAAAAAAAATTGACAATTCTTTAATCCAGCATTCAAAAGTATACAGGTTTAGCACAGCTCAACAAACCGTATCTAGAAATAAAGGCCAGCTTTTAATCGGTTTGGCAACTGCCAGCTCAAATGAAATGCCATGGGATGAGGTGAGTCTCTGCAACTGGGATGGTCTCCAAAGAAAAAGTGCTCTTTGTCAGCAGCTTTTGAGCTTCTCCAATGTACAGAGTCCAGCACATTTTCAGAAGATGCAAGCTTCCCTATACATAGTTTAAGACTGCTGACAATTGGCAATACATTTGCTCTTTTTTTGTTACCCTTCTTTAGTAACTAGATGTAATATTAAGACCTACAAATGGCACACAGACCACTGGTCTTATTCAACAGCTTGTAATTCAGGAAAACTTTGATGACGTAGGAGCCTACACTACCAGATCACAAATGGTCTCTTGCCATCTTACAGTTCATCACCAATAAGCACTGTTGGAATAGCAAGAGGACACAAAACCACATCTCATCACAAGTCAGCCTCCAGGGACAATAAATACTTCAAAGGTCCTTGGGAGACACAAGCAACTGGAGACTTACAAAGACAATGACGCTGCAGGAGAAACCAAAGAGCAGAGGGTACTGACTCCCAACAGAAAGTCCCCAGATTTGTAAAGAAGTGGTAAAACCCGCTGAGATTATTAGGTACTTGCATGTTTTTCTCACTCCTGTAAATTCTTTTTCCTGCTTGATTTGTACCCTGGATGATCTATCTCTCCTACTCCTCCTTTTTCTGAATGGTAAAGAATACTCTAGGGAAAGATCATGCATTGAAGTTTCTGTCATTCTTGTACATGAAGGCACAAAGGAAAATCTCTTGCATGTTAATCATTTTTGAAGCCTCATAATTGTTTTCCAATGAAAGCTGCTGATGACATAATAGCTCTCTGAAGATATATATTCAGCAGAATTGCTCCTTCTTATTGCCTTGTACGTAAACGATAAGCCTGATGAACAGGCCCATACCCTTAGGAATAATTTTCCGTACTGCAAGTGAAAGTTTCTGTCTTACAAAAAGTGAAGTTTATGTCACACAATACTCTAAGGGTCACATCAGTGTGCACAAAACTACGCATTAAAGGGCAACCTCCACTTCCTCCTTTAACATTTCCTGCCCAAAACTGATCAGTCCATACTCATCTCTGCGGGCATCATGCACTTCCAGCCTGCAGAGGGCTGCTACTGACTACATGAAGATATTTTGTTATTTATATCAAGACACCTTACAGTAACAATCATGTCTATGTAGAAATCATTTCTACCCTTAAAAACTTCACCAAATGTGTTAATTTCTCTAATAGATATAAGAATCTTTGGTTCTTATGTATCAAAGTAAGTATCAGAGAGTTTACTTCAACACAGGAAAGGTTGCACAGAGTAGTAACAATGAATGTCACCAACCATTAACGTTACTTTAACTGCTGAATGACGTACCTTTAATTGCTTATGATATCAACTGTCATAAGGTCTCATTTGTGAAGTCGATATATGCCAATGAACGACTTGAAAGTTCATTTGAAGGCCGTGCTGCAACTCTGTTGTTAAAATTAATGAATGTGTAACTCCACTTCAATGTTAACCAGCAAAATATTAAGTACAAGGCCCACTACCAAGGTAGAGGGTATGAAACGTACACTTGGATTGGATAGATTTTACCTTCAAAATTTTAAGTGTGAGGGTTTTGTTCATTTAGAGGAGCAGGACTTCTGTGAGACCTTTCCTGTTGTTTCTGTTAAGCCCTAAGGATCCTCAGCATAGCAATAAACTATCAGGGACCACTAGTTAGATGCACGTCTAACCTCACCAGTATAGACTGTCAAACATATATTGCTTCTACCATGAAAGTAGAAATTATTTCCTACGATAGCTTCATGGGACTATTTTAAAGCACAGGCCCGACTCAAGAACACATCTGTTTTTTCTCTTGCCACCTGTGCCCAATTCCCTTCCACGTGCATTTGAACCAAGATCCGTAGCAGTGATTGGAGAGTCCCTCTGAAAGGGGACAAGGTGCCACATGACCTGAAAGCGGTCAGTGGATAGCAGACCACACACAGAAGAAGGGACCACAGGTTGGTAGCACTTTTCCACCTTACTTAGGTACCCAGATAAGATTTTTTTTCCTCACCAGCAACTGGATCCAAGCGTAGCACAAAGCAGAGTGCTCAGGGCCTACCTACCTTGACATTAGTTGTAGGGACGGCTACTAGATCAATCTGCAGCAAAGATATCACCTGCAGGAGCAGCTGACGGTGACAGCCTCCTCATCCTTTTCTTGACTGCCAGGGCAGAGTTTCTGAGATCACCCAATGATTGCCAACACACGTGCATCAGCACATTGTTATTAACGACTGTAGCGTGCAGGGGTGTTGATTCCATGGTGCCAGATGGTGCTTTGAAAATGGTGCTGACTCACAGAAGAAAAAGGAATAATGAGATACTAAGCTACTAATGATTTAGCTTGACTCTAAATCCCAGAGTGCCTTTGTCTTCCAGCTAATATCCCAGAACACCCATCCACTAAAGAACCGGCCGGTGTAGAGCTGAGTAGCAGAAAAACGCATCATGACTACCTAATCTTTTTGTGGGTTTATATCCAAAGGATATGTCACATAACAGATGCAGGAAGAAAGGAAGCAACATTCCCAGAGACCAAAGGAAAGACTATTCCCCCTCCCTTTGGGACAGCCCCCCAAAAGCAGGCAGATCTGGGCTGGGAGCAAGTGGCATTTAGTGGTATTTTGCAGTATTTGTGGGAATGCAGGTCTCTTACTCTCCCCACCGCAGCTGCAAAAGCACCCACCCAGGCGCTCAAATTGTGGCTTATTTTAGCAGCCTCTGAACATATCACCAGGTGCCAGTGTATCCAAATTTTTATTTTTTTTTTAAATTTTAAATCAGATTTCAATCTCCTGCACATTTTCATGGGTTTAACTTGAAAGTGCAACTTGAGATTTGCTACCGTTTTGCAAATAGACTTAGACAGGACTAAGGTACATTTTCCAAGCAGGTCCTCTTCTGTGGGTCTATTTCAGTCAAACACATTCAAAGTTTTACTCACAAGTTTTCAGCTGGATGGCCTAGATCATAACCTAATCAGACTTTTACTTTGTTGGGCTTTCTTATAGGCATCTACTTTAAATTTTAAACTTTTAAATAATACACCCTGCACAAGCAGGTGCTTTGCCAGGGTTAGGGTTTTTTCCAGTCTCTCCGAGTCACCTGACTGGCTGCAGTGCCATCGATAAGCTTGTTTTTCTGAAGTTACAGGGAAGCCAGTAACACATTCCTATGACCAGCTGTGAAATTAAGTTCAGTTGATGCAGCAGGAGTAGCTTTTTCTTTTCAGCAGTTTTCCAAACCCCAGGAATGACACCATTTTCTATCTAAAACCGTGTCAAATCTAAATGAGTGATTTATTACAATTAGCGCAAATGACTTAAAGCAGATTTAAAAGACTATTAAGTGACTACACTAAGTCAAATGTACTAGTTATTTGAAGGCAATCTAATTATTTTGACTTGCAAATAAAAGTTTGTGAATATGTAGACTCAGGAAATTGAAAAACTTCTTCCAGATACAACCAAGTACTTAATGATATTCCCGAACAGCCTTTTCAGTTTGAGAAAAATTCAACTACTCAAAACTAAAGAGTTTTCTATTTAAACCTCAATGTCACTTTTGATGGACTACATTATCAAAGAAATTGCTCACATTAAAAATAAAGGAAGCACTTAGAGAAGAGAAGCCCTCGTAGGACAATTAGTAAACGGAATGATAGAGTCGGTCTTGTAGAAAGCAAAGAGGGAATTTTGCCTGAGGATGCCTGTGTTAGACATGAGATACTTGATACAGCTGCCTCCTCTGCTGGTGTACATCCAGAGGAGCCCCAAAGTCTGCTCACATTCTACTTCTGTGTTGTAATTGCTCAAATGGAAAGCAGAGGGCAGTGAGAAGAGTCAAATTTGGCAAAAGTCAAATTTTTTTATACCTCCACTGCTGTTGGATGCAGGGAAAGGAGTGAGAGAAGAAGCCTCATGAAATGGGCTACTACAGAAATGCACTTCCATGAGAAGGCCTTTTTTTCCATGTGAGAGCATCAAAGAAATCAGGAATGCCTGAGATCACCCCAGACCTCTGTGAAGATGGATTTAACTTAGTCACTTTAAGAATGCAGTTAAGTGCCTTGGAAGGTAGTGAGCTCCCATTTGTAAAGTCCTCCAAAAAAGCCTTAAGTCTAGAAAACCATTACTCTGTTACACAAGAGCAGTGTCTTCTGCAAGAAAAAGAATGCATCACTTGTGAGGAAGCTTGAGAATTGTTCTACCTCTTCAGTCAATTGCCACCATCAATAGAACCTTGACAGCAGGGAACGCTCAGGAAGGTGGGCAAATGGCCTTTACCCAGTAGTCTCTCTGGCAAGGAAAAAAAAATTCAGTCTAGTTTTAAGAGTAAGCATCTACTGACATCAAGTGGTAGAAGAGAACTTCCTAATTCCCTTTAGGGTTTCCCTCAGTTTCAAACAGCAATTAGCAATTTTTGCCATCTCTCTTCATCTCTCTGGAGGTAATAGCCATTTATTGAGTACTTTACCCAGCGCTCCTCTGCTGAAGGCTTCACAGTTGGCTCCAATCAGGGGAAAAATAAAAATTAAAGGGTGCATTTATGTATTTGCCAGGAGAAACGTGCTCATTAGCATGACAGCTGTCTGTCATAACTCATCACTACAACCAGCGTAATGGATAACGAGCATTTTGCTTGCTCAGATAACAACGATTAGCACCGATCATTAACGACACGATGCATTAGTTAGACATGAAAGTGGCTCATCAATCCAACTCAAACTAGGGATATCAGAGATTTAGAAGCAGATCAAAGTGAAAGCTTAAAGGAAATAATAACTTTTCCAACACATTTCAATTTACACCATGGGTCCTGAATGGAGGCCATTCATGAGACTCTTAATTACTTGAAAAAGCTACAAAACAAATCTGCCAAGTACTTGCTAACTATGCAGAAGACTGCCCTCTAATGTGTAAACCAGAGCCAATAGTCACAACTAAAACACTCCTTAATTGTGAAAGGAATTCAAAACTTGAATTTGTATCCATAACTACAAATTGTGCAACTCTTTTGCACATACCTCATTCCAGCCTGTGCGTATCAACATGCACAAGTAGATGTATAGATTCCTCTCTATAGGAATGCACAGTATCTGGGCTACAAGGTAGGATGCAAATTTCTGCAAAAATAACCTTGGATCCTAATATCATTAACACCTTGGACCTTCCTTATCAAGATTAACAACTTTCACCAGAGGAATAGGCTCTTCCCTGTTTTGCACTAGTGAGGCCAAATCTGGCTGACTAGGTCCACATTTGAGCTCCTAACTGTGGGAAAGACATTGATGCACTGGAGTGAGTCCAGCGGAGGATCACTAAGATGGTCAAGAGCTACCAGAGCACATGTGAGGAGAGAGGCTGAGAGCTGGGCTTGTTTAACCATCAAAAGAGGAAGGCTCCAAGGAAATCTTAATGCTGTCAACCACCACATCTGGGGAAAAAAAAAGTTCAGAGAGGATTGTCAACCAATGGAACACCCAGAGGTTGTGGAATTTCCACCTCTGGAGATGCTCAAAGCTCAACTGAACATGCTCTGAGCAACCTGACCTAATTTGGAAGCTGGAGAAAACTGTGAAACCAGCCATGCTTTGAGTGGGGTGTTGGGCCAGACAACCTCCAGAGGTTCCTCCCAATCGCAATTATTCTGTGGTTCTGTTATCTGGTACACAAATTAGTTGTGGTGATAAATTCACACTTTCTACCGCATTACTACTGCGGGTATTTCCCTACAGAAAAGAAAAAGAATCTAATACTTAAACTAACAATCTGAAAATATGCTATTTTAAGTCATGTATGAAAATCATTAATACATGCCTGTACTCTGCAAGATGAGGAAGAGTTTGTCAACTAATCTGGAAGGAAATGTATTATACTGAAAACACTGTCCCTGCTCAAACATGAGTTGCATTGTGTGGCATTTAGTCTGGCTTTTTTGGGGTCTTTTAACTCCCTTTTTTCTCTGGGCTTATACAGATAAAACACGTTAACATGCCTCAGAGCTATATCAATCCACAGTGAAACAAATTCATCTTTGGCACTGTCTCTTGTGCATAATGACAAAAGGGATGAATGTAACCCCAGCACATATAATTGCTGCAAAGCCAGATGCAGCTCCTTTGGGAGTCCCCTAGTCCCTGATTTTCTTGCCACCTTGCAGCTGTGGGTCTCCTGGTCAGGCTCCAACTGTTCAATTATTGCATTTCCCCCAGAACTCCATTTCTCTCCTCCTTCATGGGTTTTCAAGATGATGCTCTGTGGACCATAGGAGTTGCCTGGCTTTAATTTCAGCTTTCACACCAAGTTCAGCTAGCAAATTCTTGTTCTCAGCTACTTGTATCACCTCAGCCGCGCCGAGTTACTTGCTGCAAAGGACTTTGACATCAAAGATTCTGTTTCGCTGGAAATGACTGCAAAAGACACAATTAATGGCTGGAGCCAGGGACACGCATCACCTGCTTTTAGAATGGATAATTTCCCAATAGCAATGTGATTACAGTGGACAGTTTCCTGCTCCAGAGACAAAATGCTTTAATATTGCAGCTACTACCACGGTCTTTGGTATGCACACTCACTCTTTAATGAGGAGTACTTTGCAATAGGCAATTGGTAATGCAAATAACTGCTTAGTTACACGCAGAGAATCTTTTCAGCATAATAAAAACGTTCCCTCATGTTCCCAGTGTAACAGATGTCCTGTTTAATTGTACTTAAAATGTGAAAATATTTAAAGTTTTGCATAATAATCAAAATAGGAAGTTGTATAATACACAAAGTGCTATCCTCCAGAAACAGGAGAGGAAGGAAAAAAAAACCCGAACCAGTGGAACACTTTGTATCAAGGTACAACATCATTTCATTTTTATTGTGATCATGAAAAAATATTAATTGCTAATATAGGAAGCTGCATTTGTGAAAGGATACAGTGACATATTATGCTAAAATTGTACCTACATAATTTGTTTCTCAGCTCACCTTCACCATAAAATAATAATTAATACTACTAATATCTCTTAGCAGGTTTCTTAGATTGTTTGGATAAACTTTCAAGACAGATCACTTATACCTCTTATGTAGTTCTGCATTATATACAGGCACGTGGCACTGTAGACATAAAAAAATTCATGTAAGGGAAATAAAAGGACACTTTGATTTTAATGTCAGAATCATAGAATGGTCCAGGGAGGAAGGGACCCCTAAGGTCATCTAGTCCAACCTCCTCGCAGTCAGCAGGGACACCCCCAACTAGACCAGGTTGCCCAGGGCCTCCTCAAGCCTCCCCTTGAATATTTCCCGGGAAGGGGCCTCAACCACCTCCCTGGGCAACCTGGTCCAGTGGTTCCACCACCCTCAGAGTAAAGAACCTATTCCTAATATCCAATCTAAATCTGCTCTTCTCCAGCTTGAAGCCATTGCCCCTCATCCTGTCACTGCAGGCCTTTGGAAACAGACCCTCCCCAGCCTTCCTATAGCCCCCCTCAGGTACTGGAAGGCTGCTCTTAGCCATTGCTGAATCGATTTCATATATTGCAATAACTGACAGCTGTACCGTCCAGAATTCCTTACTGTAACACTTGCATTTATTCCTAATAGAGCTTCAGCCTGAAAATGTTTCACTAAAAACTAGTGCAGAAATGCAGCCAGAGTGGATTAAAACCAGGCAGTTTCTGTAAGAGGAATTACTTTCCTTCTTAATAGCAAATATTTTTTTTTATGCAGATTCCTAACCACATACTGCCATTCTACTGCTTAAAGTGAACTTATTTTCCTTCCTGGCTGTACCATAATGAATTATATGAAAACTTGAAGCCCGAACACCCGACTAAAACTGCTTTTAACAACTTTGCCTTTTACACTTACCCAAGACACAGACCACAACTTTTGTTTTTGTTAATGAACTGCCCTTTCACATCTAGTTTGAAATTCTTCATGTCCAATGTCCCAAACACCACAGCACTGGATGATACTCCTCTGTGACACTCAACTACCACCCCTGCTTTCACAAGCATTGAGTAAGTATACAGGAAATTCTTTGTTAATGACACGTGGCTTTTAATAACTATTCCTACACGATTCATCACACTTTCACATTGTTTTCTGAACTTCCTTCACTTCTATCACTGCCAAGACAGACGTGCCAGAAGTATATATCATGTTCTGACATTCTTTGCTCGCTGAATAAGCTTTCCTCCCTTAGTGCAGATCCTCTTTTTGTCAAATAGCAATATTTATCAATAGGACATCAATCATTTCATCGTGTAATGGTACCAGCAGTGTCTGAAATATTTCCCTTTGGCATTAAGAGGCCCATAACCATGTAGACTTCATTCCCACCAAAGGTAACTAACGTTTGCATATCTGGTTCAGATATTCAAAAGACAGACCATGGATTACTTCGTTATGTTTGGATCACAGATTGAAGCCCAAATACCAAGCTACAGTTTCTATGAGACAGCATAAAACTATCAGCTACAGGCATCTGTTTATCTTCACTGCCTCAGGTCCCCCTGCAGCAATCCACCCAAGAGGACAGGGAAGACCAGGGACCAGAGCGCAATCAAACAAGGACACTGTGTGACGTCCCCCAAGCAAACGGGCTGCCCTTTCTGCAGAAACTGCAACCAAGTGCCAACGAATAGATAAAAAGAGGACCTGGGTAACATGGAGTTAAATCCATCTGGCAGCCGGTCACTAGTGGTGTTCCTCAGGGCTCAGTGTTGGGAACATTTCTGTTTAACATCTTTATTGATGATCTTGATAAGACATAGAGTGTATCACCACTAAGTTCACAGATGACACCAAGTTAAGCCAGGGTGCTGACCTGCATGAGGATAGGGAGACTTTACAGAGAGGTTCAGACCTCTTTACAGGTAGGTTCAAACCTGACATTAGGAAAAAGTTTTTCCCAGCAAGAGTGGTCAGACCCTGGAATGGGATGCCCAGGGAGAGGGTTGAGTCCCCATCCCTGAATGTGTTTCAGAGTGGTTGAGATGTGGTGTTGGAGGATAGGGTGCAGGGGAGAACTTTGCAGAGTGGGATTGATGGTTGGACTTGATCCCAAGAGTCTTTTCCAACCCGAATGATTCTGTGATTCTATGTTGTGGATGGAGATAGTCCTAGAAAGCTGCAGGGCTACACTTAGACTTTTGTCACAGGCAGCAAAATCCACCATTTTGCAGCTCATAGAAATAAAGAAAAGCATTAACCAGCAATATCTGGTGTGTGTTGGAGCTTTCTAACAGCATGTTTCTTTCTTGCCTATCTTTGCAAACACACCTGGAGGCTACCTCAAGGGAGGTTACACTACGGCTGCTGCATCTGTGTTTGTCATCTGGTATGAAACATTGCCAGTTCCTGAAGATGACAAAAGCCATCCATTTACAAGGCAGCGACACTGTCACTACCACCTCTGCTGTCTACCTTTAACCACCGCCATTCCCAAGAGACAACTGAAATCATCTACATTTAGTAGGACAGCAGGGAGAGGATCCATTCTTAAGCCATGACATAGTCATTTTGGGATAAAACTCCCAGGTGTACCATGAGTTAATTACTTAAAACAGACTGCTATCATATTGCCCCTCTGGGCACCTTCAGAGGTACCTCAACTGCCTTCCTTAAGACAGACATAACAGCCACCTTTTTCCAGAAATCAGGGATCACCCCCATCACCTCAGTTTAGAGTTGACAACAACCCTGCAGTCACTTCAAGCTGCTCTTCTAGTAGCCTTAGGAACATGCTATATTCCCCCAGATTTGAAGACATCCAGCATCTTCATGTCATCCCTAACCAGCTGCTTCCCCATTGCTGGCAGCCTCTGTCCTTCCCAAAGCCTACCAATTGACACTGTGTTCTGGGAACAGGCCTTCTTGTGAAAACCAAGATGCAAAAAGGCTTGGACTACCACATCCCTTTCCCCATCAACTACAATTAGTTTGCCTCCCTACTTGAGGTACAGCCAAATAGTTTTCCTTGAACTTCCTCTCTGTACTAACATACCTGTAAAATCCCTTCTTGCTGCTTTTTTTGGCCTGTATTTAGAGCTCCATCTGGTCTCTGGCCTTTCTGATTTTCTCCCTTCGTGCCTGAGTAATGCTTTTCAACTCCTCCCTTGCTCATTGTTTCTGTTTCCTGTGTGCTCTCTTCATACATTTTAGTTCACAGAGAAGCTCCTTCTCAGCCAGACCTGCTAGAACTCCCAGCAACAAAAAACCTGGATACAAGAAACACTATTTTAAGAGCAAAAGCTGTTTAGGCACATTAAAAGTCTAAAAGGCTTCAGTTTTCCCTATTCTTGAAGCACCAGGTTGGGCCTTTGAACAGGAACCCTACAGCCTTTCCCCGTGTATGACAGTCTGTGAAGTGAAAACAGACCAGCAGTAAATTAACTTACAGTTTTCCTTTGCTCCAAGAGGGTTACAGCCTGGCCCAGTAGCTCCAATTGCATTTATCAGCCAAAATCTCTCCATTTCAGAACTTTCAGTTCCCTTGACTAAGGCACAACAAAAATAAATCAGCCCTGTATGTTCTGTATTAAATAGAAAAAAAAAAAAAAACCCAAAGTAGTATTCAGACAGCCAGGCTCTGCTTCAGGAAGATTTAAAACTTCAAGGTTTGTTCCTCTTTTTCTCCTTCTCCAAATAGACTCCTTCAACAAAGTAATTAAATCTAAAACGTATTGTGAATCAAGGGGACTTGGGCTGCTGAATTATGTTTCTGATGGATATTACCCATTAAAAAGCAGTTAAATAATTGCACACCAAAAAAAAAAAATCAAAAGAGTGTTTTCTCATTATATAAGAAAGATGCTGGAAATCTATTGTACCAAATTTGGTTTGTGTATCAGAATAGTCTCCACAATTGGTAAAAAGAAAAAAACTGTTGCTCATCCCCATGATTATTTATATGCTATACAGCAACCTGATCAAGTTTTCACTACTGTTCATACTTTAGAAACATATGTTTAAACAGAAACGGTGACTATTTTTAACTGCAGCAGAGGCTTAATTACGAAGGATTTAAAGTATCACTGGCATAGGAGTTCATAAAGAAAAACATATTTTAAATGTTAATGGAAAAACTTGACTTCTCTTTACTATAACCAAAATCAACATGTTAGAAAGTACCCAGGACTTTTTTTTTAACTGGCAGTGATCTTGTGGAAAATCTTCATCCCGGTCCACAATAATTGGGCCCAAAGTCCCTTTAAGCTAATAACAGAAATGGTATTTTTATGGTTTCTTACAAAATATTACAGTTTGGGGTTTTTTTCACCTAAAGCTTCAGTAGTACTCTGCAGGGGAGTGAAATAGAGAAGATCCTAATTTAAAACCAATTAAAGATCAGTCACTCTGTGTGATCAGTAATTGTACTCTATTGAGGTGGCATTTGTTTTCCAACCTCATACAGTATCATGAATATGGAAAAGCTCCAAATTATACTTTGGTATAATGATAGGTTTTCTACTACTTGTACGCAAATGAAGCAATGTGATATACAAATCATGATTGGCAAATAGCATTTTAATGCCTCTGAGCAGCCCCAAGATAAGTAGGTTTCCAAAAGCCAGAGGACCTTGACAATTAGCAAAAGGGTCGCAAGTTGCTTTGCCTTCTCCCTCTGCGTTACAAGGTGTCGAGCCTGGATCAGTTGAGGAAAAAGATAATTACTACCTGTACCCCACTCCTACCCTCCCAAAGTAACAGGATTTTCAAAGGGAATTAATATATATACACACATCTATCACTGCTGGTTCCAAGCTAATTAAACACTTTAAACTCCCTTGCTTGGCCTTGATGTTGTAGAAAAAGCACTTAACTCACAGGCTAATTATCTTCATTCTCACAGACACCGCCTTCTCCTTCCTCCCTCCCAACACTCCAGAACAATATGAGCCTCCTGAAGCCTATGGGACCAAGCTGAAACGCCGGCAATGCATTGGTTATGCAAGGCTACACAGCACCTTGGGCGCTCACACTCCACAACAAGGTCTCAGAGCAGGCCAGTGGTCAGGGCTAAGACCTGCTTTGGGATTCAAGTCTCTGGTCTTCAGCAGATACCTTGTCCTGTCCTGGAAATTCTGCCTCATACTTGTGTATCTCGAGGTTTGCCATCAGACAGACAGACACAACACAACTTTTCTTCCTGGTAGGCATTAGAAGGATAAATACGTTCCTAACCTTGACGTATGCTGATGTTGGGTGTGAATGTGAAGCCTGGTCTCTGATGCTGGATACAACTCCAAAAAATAAGAGACACTGGCAGAATTAGTGAATGTAAAGAAATAAGTATTTCGGTCATACATTAATAAATCATTTCTCCTACCAAAGCCCATATATCAGTTGCCTCTGGGAAGACAAGAATCAATCCATCTAAAAAATTACTCCAGCTAAAGTTAACTGCAAAATAGAACTTAGATGTATATCATGGAAAAATACAGGGGTAACCAGCACCACAGAAATCATCCCACCTCTTTGAAATACTGGAGACACTCTCCCTGCAAGATCTAATAAAGGCAAAGCCTCAATTCTGGAAGGTACATGTAACGAGATAATCTGTATCGTTAGATTTAAAGTGTTGAAACAAAGGGGCTGAATCACTGCAGAATCGCTACAGAAGCGGCAAAAGCAAACCAAGTTTCAGCTGAAGTAATGATTTATGACACCGAAGCAGCTCTGTTAGCAGTCACGTTCCGATACAAAATAAAGTGAAGTGGATTTGAAACTTATTCCTATTGAATTCAGGATGTATTTTCGTATTTCAGACAAAAAGTGTCACAATAAAGCTAACAGAATTTAAAAAAAAATACAGAAGCATAGGGTTGTCATTACCATGACTGTTCCTAACACATGGCTAACGAGGCTCACAAGTGCTATAACCATCCCTACCTTGCATTGCTGATTTCCAAGCCTCCCAGAAAGACTAGAAATTCTATCAGATTATCACAGAGTTCCCTTTGGCCTTAAAATCAAGTAGTGTTTGTGCGCAATTATTTTCTTTTTCCCCTCCACTAGTCTTCTGCTAATCGCCCAAAGCATTACAGGTAGATTGCAGGCAAGCAAAGAAACCAAAAACCTGAAACAAAACTGGGTTCATTTATACCACACAAATGAAAAAAAAAAAGGCATGGAAGATGTGCATTGAATGAATCATTAGGCAGTGACACTGCAGAATTAAGAAATGATGGTGCAAAATAAAACAGAGACGTCAAGTACCATTTCACTCCTCTCTCGTTCCCTGGCACAAGCTATGAGAACACCCTACGCGGTTTGGCTGAGCTGTGCGAGAGGTGTCTCAGTTCCTCCAGACAGGAAAGTTCCCACCATCTTTGGTACAAGGACTACTCTGGGAGTAGGTTCAGCAAAAGTCCCACAGGGATGAATTTGCTGAGGCATCCTGGGTGATAATTCCACCACCTGGGTTTTGCCATCACCAGCAGTAAAAACTTTGCTTCCTGCAGCCTGAAACTGCAGCTCAGATTTTTCCATTTGAAATTTACAGACCAAACTCTGCAGACAGCTTAGTGTTTGGTGATTCATTTTTTAGGAAATTGGGGAAAAAATATGACTTTCCTTTTCTTATTTTGCTCAGTAGTTCCCTTCCTGGGAATGCTTTTACTTTTTATTCTCGTTATCCTCTAACATGTGGCTGATTTTCTTCCCCTTCTTTTCTTCCTTTGGGTTAAAGCAATTAATAATAAAAGTCACACGAGAGGCAGAACTACAGAAGAAAACCCACGGCCTAAAGACTGTGCTTGGAAAATATGTTCTTCAACTCGACAGCATCTGGTGGCCTGGGGAGTCGACAGCAGCTGAAAATAAGCAAATCTCTCAGTATCTACGAAGATGAGGGAATCCTGCTGCTTTCCAGGCGTTGGGAATCAGTGGGGCTATCCCCACGGAAGATGTCCACGGCAGTGATATCCCTGGGGGCTTTTCATGTTCTTTTGGAAACATGTTTTCACAGAACTTCCTAAGGCCATTCTCTCCCAGCTCTGCCTCAGAAGACAAAGCCTGCAGAAGTTGAAAGGCAGTGTGTGGAGCGCTGCAGCAGCTCTCTGCAGTCATTACTTACCTGCTACCTACAGCAGCTTTCACTGATGGGGGCCAGGCAGAACAGCGCGTCCGAGCACCCCCTCATCAACCAGAGGGACAAACAGCTCTAAAGGCCTTTACAGAGCCAAAAAAAAGAGGCTTTACACCTGTGCCATGGACCCCCAGCTGCACCCCTTAATGACTAGGGTGCTGGGCACACACCACATGCAGCCCCCTTAACGAAGAATAGTCCTTTGGTTTATTCTTCTCCTGGTTATTCATAATTTAGGAGCAGCTACTCATTGCTCTCCGTTCAAGTCTGACACTCAGCTTCTGGCTTTGCATTATTACAGACAGCGTGGGTAATCATTCACACAACTTTGCATTTCACAAATATGAAATATCTAATTAGCACTATTAATAAAGCAGACCCTTCTGCTTTCCATTTCTGTTAATGAATAGGTACATGAGTTTTGCATTAGATAAGAAGTTATGCATAAAGTACATCTCCTGCCATATGCCCCAGTTTAAATTATAGCTGTAGGGTTAATTGAATACCCTGGTCTAATCTCCCTGCATAGGCATTGTATTGGGCTGTGAGTAGTACTGCATCAGCATTTTGACTTAAGTTTATTTTTTTAAACAACTGCTATAAAACACTGACTGCAAAGAGGGGAAAAAAAAAAAAAACCACAACATTAGGGGAAAATATTTAATAACAATGGCCCTGTTGAAATCACCCAAAAGGGTTCTATTTTAACTGGCTCAACAAAAGTATTTTTCATATTTCAGCACATTTTTACCACACTACTCCTTTATATTTCCTGAATTTATAGGTTATCCTTGTCAAGAACAGAACAACAAAAAACACTAAGACCATAACGATATGGAAACATTATCTGTATTAGATAGTTCAGCCCATTTGATGATTTGTTTTTAGAAGACACTTATTTTAATCACATTGCACATTAATGTAGAAATACCTGCTCATAATTTCTATTCATTCCTAAAATCATACTGCTTTGCGAGTTAATGCGGTATTTTTTTCTACTATAATACAATATTATACCACCAATAGCCTCACAAACCCTTGGGTATTACCACTTTAATATTTATTCCTATTTCCACTGATACCTGATTGCTTGACTATGCAGTCATTAGCAGGACTGAGCCCAGAAAAAGTAATCTAATTTTTAGAGAGTGACATAGATTTAATTAAAAACGCTGAGATTGAAAATCAGCCAAGCCCAACCCAAAGCAACTAAATCAGTCTTTAAGGCCTGTTCCTTTTGACATATCAAGAAGTTACATGTCACACCTTCACTCCACATGATGTTCTCTCAGCAGGTCTTTGTTGCCTGGACTGTTATTGGGCACCTCTGTGGTTGCTGCAAATAGCCAGAGAGCTCCCTCATGTACACAGGGGAAATGCTACATCTCGTGCTTAATAAAACCTGATGAGACACCAAGGGACCTTTCGCCTGCGTCAGTGTTACGGGTCTTCCTCACTAAGGTTCAAAAACAAGTCATTCCCTTCACACTGAAATGCTGTCAGAAGATGGCACTATACCAGTAACACCCACCACAAATACAGGCCCTCGGGCCTAAGTTGTCCCCATAAACTATTGACACATATTGCAAAGCACCACGACTGCACCTGAGGGTATATGAAGGGCTACTGGAGAATCACACAGTCATAAGGACTCTCTGAGCAAGAGACTTTTAAGCTTTTCAGTTTCAAAAATCAGCTAAATCCTTAGCAAACTACTGGATTCTCTTCAATGCAAACTAAGTCAAGGGAGGAGAGGAACTTATTCATGGGGGAGTGGTTCCAGCCTTAGACACCTAAAGGACAAAGCACTCAAATCCTTCTCAGTCCACTCGCTGCAGCAGACCTGAAACTAGGACACCGCAGTTCGCTTCACGGGCACAGCGCTGGTTTCTCCTGCTATGAGTAGTGGTAACACACTGCTCTGCAGCGTTAGAGGGTAAGAAATTTGCCATTAACAAGCGGGACTGAAATAGGAAAACTTATCAGCCTTCTTTCCTAATGTCTACAGATGATAGTCAGGGGCAATATTAGGAACGCGCTGATCATTGCTCATTTTTAATTTGTTCTCTGTCCTCAATATGTTCGCTTTAATGAGCGTAACCATATGTCCAGATGAAACTCAGCTAACAGCTACTACAAGTAAGCACAGGCTGTAGAAGCCACCTGGCCCTAAGGCTGCATTGAAAAGCTGAGATTTTCCAAGTATTCACTGATACAATTAATGCACTGGATAGGCAGTTCCTGACCCAAGAGTGTATACTCTAATATGGATTAGACAAGTGGGAATAGTTTCTCACACCAAGAAGGTATTCTGCATGCTACCTAGTAATTAATCTATTAAAAATACAATGGGATAATAATTAAAAACGTCCCCTTAAAATTTAAAGAGATTAAGCCAACAGTCAGGTCAAATCTCGAGAAGAGAAATAAAAAGAAACAGATAGTCAGCCAGTATGGCTCCAGAATAATTTTATAAATGTCCTGTATTGATTGCGACCTTATAAACATGAACAGAGAAGGATCTGTGACAGAGCCACTTCTGTCCCCTGGGTCCTTGATGGGTTCCTGATCAGCAGGTAGGATGCAAATACAAGTTGACAGGAAGTGGTTGAAGACTGGCTTGTATGTATTAAATACATTACATTTTAAATATTGAAAGATCAAAGTTCCTCATATAATAAAACACACAGAGAAAGTAAAAATGAAGTATTACTTCAGAGCCATAAAATCCTCAGTAATCACCTTACAACACAGATGTACCTGCCTAGTGCCCAAAGAAACACAAGCAAACAGCAAATAGAATAACAAAAGGTTCAGGTAATTTCCTAAACGGCTTTCTAAAAGCCCTTTATCTTTGCTTGAATCACACCATCCCACACTTTGCAAACTAGGAGCACACAGCGAGTCCCCTCCAGTGCCTTCCCTCTCCAAGCTGGGAGTTGTTTCAGGAAAAAGAACCCACCCCATCAGCAGCATCATTTGTTCAACGGCGCGTTAACAAGTATATGGAAGACTGCATTAAGCTTTGCAGAAGTATCCAGCAAGCTGCAGCCCCCAAGCTACAGAACTTAAAATACAAGCATTGATTTCAAGACAAAATACGCAAGCTGTAAATTGAATTACAGCTGTAGAATAAATATCAGTAGGTAAGACACTGCAGAAATTTATATAATGTCATCCAGACATTTAGCATTTGAATATAAGTGGTGGCTCACAGGCTTATACTGCAGCAAGAACTGGGCAGACATTGCTTCAGCCCCTTAAAAATGCCAGTGAAACAGTTACAAGGATACAAACAGAAACATCAGGTTGCAGCATGTTTGTCATCGTAGCTCTTACGGGATGTTGACAACCCAAGTTCTTGCATGGGATGGGTTTTTTTACTATAGTTGGAGACTGATAAAGAATCCCAATCCTGCGTCCGACACACAGCCTTTTCGGCTATATTGAATTTTGAAGGTTTGCAGGAGTTGAAGAATTACTACACCTGCCAACAGCGTGCTATATTTATCAAGCGTGTGTCTTTGGGAAAATGAACTTGCCATTCTGTCTGAAATTGTCTGCTTTGGGAGGTGTGATTAGACTTTAACCATTGGCGTAGAAATGCCACTCTTCCTTCCAGTTCATTGCTTTCCACCCAAAGGTTTAGTCACGGGCTGGAGGTTAAATAATACCTAAAAATGAATTGTGGCTGTAGCAACTGCTTATGAAACATTCAAAATCTGATTGCACGTTTTGAATAAAAATTCCCTGTTGTATGAGAGTCCATGTTATCATGAATCTTTATCTCACTGAAGCCTTAAAAGGAATGGCTGGTGAGTAGCAAATGAATTGAGCCTCTTGGTTTGCATTTTTATGAGGTATAAGTTTGCAATGTATAGGGAAGTCCATAGAGATGCCAGAGCAGCAGAAAAAAAATAGAACCATTAGCAAGAGACACCTGATGGAGAAACTAGGGTCTAAGGAGGTCTCAGCCTAAGAGAGAAAGGCAGGCTTCAAAATTCAGTGATCTCTATTTCTACCTGCTCACTCTGCATAAAACTTAACAGCTGGGGCTGACTTAAAGGTCAAGGTGAACTTTTGCTCAAGAACAGCCAAAAGCAGCAAATAAAAGCACATTTGAAGCCACTTAACATTTAAGATTGACCCATAATTACTCGTGCTTATTCTGTCTGGCAAAGGGAGCTCCCCACCCCTCCTGGGCATCACGTGAATCGGAGGAGTCATCTGAGGAGACTCAGGATCTCCGTCTTCTGCAGAAAATAATTAGAGGCCAGCTCTGGGAAGGGTGATACAGACCATGAAAGGCTGAATACCCCTGCTGAAACTTGAGGAGCTCCTTTGGTACCACCTCTGGCTGCGCTCTGTACCTCAGTCAGCCTGTCACCATCCACTCAGGCCTTTAAGAAGTTGCTACAAGAATGTTAAGTATTAGAGATACAGAAGCATCTTTTCCTGTCACCAAGCTATATCAAAAGAGGTCAGTGCTGTCCCCTGTAGAGCCAGATTTGTATTTCCCTTGTTGGATGGCATTTATTTTCTTATTTCAGTGAAAGTAGGTGCTATGAATTAAACACAGTATCAGCCATTGTAAGAGATGCACCGGAAAGACTCTGGAAGCAGGGGGTGGGCAGGAGGGAGCACATTGCAGGTGGCATCCCCGTACCTGATGCAGAATTTACACTGGTACAAGAAGGTGGACAAGCCACTTGCTACTCAAACTTTACCAGAGAGGGGTAACCACAGTGAGGAAAGAGCTACCAGCTTATGCTAGTCGTTACTCTCCAGTACAGCTCAGATTTTGGGCTATGGATTAATATGATGAAGCCCCAAACTTTCAGGAATAGTCTTTGCCTTCATATAGTGTAGAAGGAAGGAGAGAGTGAAGGAGACCAGAGTCAAGGAGTGTGGGACACAGAAAGCATACTGGGCTGAACCTTGTCTTGCAAGTGGCATTAGTATCAAGCAACTTTTTTGACAAAGCAATCCCTATTTTATACATGAAAGAACGTCCTGTCCCAAAACAGCAGGGATGCAGTCACCGAGAGTGACCAAGTTGCCCTGAGATGCAGGTCTGCAGGGTGGATCCTCTTAATGGTACCTCAGTTCAGTTACCACAACAAAAGCCTGGATCCAGAAGCAATGAAAACTACAGGAAAGGGTTAAATTGTTTGGAAGAACACATTTCTGCAGGAAATATGCCCTCGGGACAACAGAGCTACATCTCAGCTGGGTAACAGGCCAAGCCGCAGTTACCCTGTGAAGGTTCAGAAAGGAAAAAGGGTAGGGCCAACCCAGTCCCTCTTGGATGCTGTTTAGGAGACCACCATGAACAGCTTGTTCTCCCATGGTCACACACTCCTCATCGGAATATGTTCTTGCCATTCCACATGGTTTTTTTTGCTGACATCCAAGCAGGGACTGGCAATTCTTCCCTATTTGGCTTGTCAGAACCTCAGACTCTGGGAGGAGTTGCCACCATGGGTTTTTTGCCAGGGGTAGAGAGCTTTGCTTTTGAACTCACACCTTCAAGAGCTCCAACAGACAGCACGTCACTGCCTAGTACCAGAGACTGTGATCAGGCACACCACAGTCCACAGCCTCCTTTTGTTGTACAAAAACAACAGTATATCTTTCCTATTCTGTGCAAAGTCATAGCAAATAAAATATCCTCTGCAGATCTGGGGAGTAGCGATCCCAGTTATGATGGTACCCATCTCAAATAACTGAAGAGTGAAAATATAAAAAGGCTAGAGCCATTAATCTGTCATAGACTGTTTGGCAGTTCTTGAAGATATCGTAACTCATTTCCCATTGCAACAGCTAATCTTTCATAGGGCTAATACCTGAACACTAACATTTTTTGTTAGGTAGGGAAAAAAAAGACCGAGCCCTGTATGTATTACATAATCTCTACCTTGGGATGAAAGCAACGTGATTGTTTTCATTAACCTTTCCTTCTTATAAAAGGGCAAAAATCAATAACAAATTTATTCAGGCAAGTGAAAGGCAATTTCAAGCAATTTCACAAGGGATTTCGTTTCCATCACTTTTTTCTTCCCACAAATTCTAATAAAAAAATAATATGATCTGTCCAAATGTAAGACATACAGAAAGCAAGATACTGTCAGCTCCTCAAAGACACAGAACGAAACCGCCTTTTTACAGCTGGATAATTGTCTTACAAAACTATTGCTTTCTTTTGAATCCCAAGCAAGTCTGCAAGGCACTGTCTCACTGACAGCCTGTGAAACACTTTGTTGCACAGTACTGAACTGGGTTCTTAAATAAAGCACCTATCATACATATTTTTTTTCCTATTATAAATTAAGCAATTTCTTTTGGGTGCACTTTGCCCTTTCGTGCTATGAACAGAGGTTTAAATTACACGGATTTTGATGCACTTTCCAACTTTGCTCTTCCTGTCATATATTCCACAGCATTTTGCCTTGTAGAGAGTTGGCTTTGAATTCATAGACTGAAACATCAGACAAAAGAAGTGATAAAACCCACAAAGTAAATCGTTGGCAGCTCCATTTTGTACAGAGGACAAAAAGATGCTGAAAAAGCACAATACATTATTAATAACTGTATAATTGAATCTGTGACTTTACTTCACACATCTTGCCATAAGTCCTCTGCATATGCTTCCACATCTTTTGTCATGGTGCCTCAAGGCTGGGGCGATCCAGCTGGGGAGAGAGAGTAGAGGACGGCCCCAGCCCAGAGTAACGGGCCCTCTGGTTCCCTCGTCCTCAAAACTCCCCACATGTGTCTATTTTTTGTTATAGCAGCCTCTAAAAATACCTTAAAAAGTAAAATTATAAATTATTTTTAGAAGCAGTGTTATTCTGTAGGTGCATCTTTACCATAGGTGTTTGTTTTCTACTGATTTTGGTTCCTTTGCCCACTGTGATGCCACTGGAGAGCCTGAGGACAGTCACAATTTGTTATAAAATTTAAACTTCTGGGAAACCTCATGAATTATTTGCACTATTCAAAAAAATACTGAAGGTTTAAGAGAATTTCAACATCAAAGTACCACCCAGCAGTACAAGTGTTTAAGACCAACAAGATCAGCTACTTCTAGTGCTGTTTATCCTTATCCATTTACTTTGGAGAAAATGTCATCTGAATTCCAGTGGGTGAAATTAGGGGTGCAGAGTCCACTGAGGCAGCTTCCTACAGCCTTCTGCTGCCCACCGAGTACCTCTGAGCACATTACCATGACCCTGGGACATGCTTCCCCTCTTCCAGCTGCTGGCACACACACACCAAAAAAAAGCTTTATAAAACTGTCCAATATGTTTGCTTTGAGGATGATGGAGATACCCAGTTTCTTACTTCTTCCATCACGATTTCCACAGGGGAGAGGAGCTTGTGATGTTGGGAAATGTGCATTTTTCCTGTGAAGATACTGTTATCTATTAACGGAAAGAAAAACAAGACAAAACCTGCAGCGCTGTGTTGAAGCCCTAACTCCACACCACATTTGGGCACATATTTCAGTAAGGCTATGCCCAAAACCCAACAACAACAACAAAAACATGTAAAGATTTACTCAATTCTACAAGAGGAGGAAATTCAGAAAAAGCCCACTCAAACTCAAGTGAGAAAGTGCAGAAAATTCATAAAACCTTTGAGAAACATCTCTAGGCCTTTGTGGTTAGTGTTACAAGGCTATAGGGCAGGCATTCTATACAAACCACCAGCAGGAAACCTTCAAGAACACTTCATATAAGATAATGGTGACCTTAGCACAGCAGCAATATTGGAGAACCACCAGAAATGCTAATAATTCAGTTTGCACAGGAGCTCAAAAAAGCCCATAACCAGTATTTGGGTTTATTCACTGTAAATTAAATTATAACACACAAGAAGATGGAAGAAATATTATAGGGGACAAAAAGCTTCCAGTTAAAGGGATCTAATTCCGGTAAATGTCATCTTTCATCAAAAAAAATTACTGCATTATTATACAACTGTGTTATTAGGATGCCATGTAATTCACCATCACCTAGAAACAGGATAAAATTAGATGGCAAAAGAATATTCTGGGGGAAACTGAAGAGGTTTTAAGAGGTTTTCCTATTGTTTCACAGAATTTTTTTAAAAAGCAAGAAAACAGAAATAAGTATCTGAAGGTGTAGAATGCACTTAAAAGGTTTCTAATCTCTCTCCACAAAATATGAGTTCCCAGGTGTGAAGGACCTGCCTTTGACAGGCCACCAATCTACGAGGATGAATCTACTGCTAACTACAGTTAGCAGGGTTAATCATAGAAAGTTGAGTTTTATATTCTGAATTCAATTATTTACTGAAGAACTTCACAGAAACACATAGATATTCAACGACTAATACTTCTATATACATAGTTATAAATTAATGCTCCTAGGGTTACCCAAGTCAAAGTGGTGATCATATTATAGTTTTTCCCACAAGATACAACAACCCATTTCCTAGACAAATCACAGATGTCATCAGTCTGTACATCAGTAAAGTATGCAATCTGTTTTGATACCATACAAAGGAAGAAGCAGAGATTAGATGATCTACAAGAAAGGTAAGGGGCCTCCACACAGGTACACCTCCCAAGTGGACTTTGAGAGGGGATTTCTAAAAGGGATTATACAAGCCAAGGGAATTCCCTATGGAAGGGAATCAGGAGCACTCACTCTCCCATCAGATGTGTTTCACAGTAACAAGTGTCATCCAAGCTTGTCCTAAAAAGACAGCTCCAAGCTCAATCTGATTCTTACCACCTGGGACCAGCGACAGTCCAGAGGATGGGTGGAAGTGTTGAGCAGGACCCAATCCAACACCCAAACCACTCAATCAACTGGAAAGGCCCACAGATGATCGCCAAGTTTGCCATGACCCCAAAACCCCATGGACCTAACTCCATGTCAGTCTATTCTACTGCCTAATTTCCCATATGGCCAAGAACTCTTTGCAAATAACTAGCCAGAATTTCCCTTACTGCAGTTTAATCCTTGCTTCTCTTTGTGCAACCCACCATGACCTAGGAGAGCACATTGATATTTATGAGCTTTTAAAACCATTCAACAGTGGCCTTATCACAAACAGGCCCCTTCTCCCTCATCAATCATATCGAACCCGCAACTGTATGTACAGATCAGCTACTTACTTTCTCACTAGGGTAAGTTTTTGTTTTACTGATGCAAGGAGAGTTTCAAACTCCACTAAGAAATCCAACAGCTTTTAGGGTGGCGATGCTTTTCCCGGCCTGATATTAATCAAACTCTCAAGTCCATTCAGACGTCTGTGCAAGATTATTGCTTATCTTGGAACATTGTCCTTATAGTTACAAAAAATAAAAAAAAAAAACCCAAACCCAAACTCATCTCCCCTACTACTTTAGGCAGGCTTTTGTCTTACTGGCTTTGCTCTTAGCCGTTCCCTACCAAGACAACAACGCCAACTAGCTCCAGCCATGTCAAGATCAACTGAGCTCAGTGCCTTTTCTGGCCTTATGTCCTGCTGCATTATCCAAATCCTTATGCTTCCAGTCTTCCACATGGCCACCCACTGAGCTCAGCTGTGCATTAAGTGCCTGGCTTCCATTCTGTTTCAAGGCCACCCTGAATACATTATAGCAATTAAATTTGAGGCCCTCCAGATATTGCTTGGCTAATTTCCGATTATCTAAGCTTTTCAAAAGCTCCCGTCTCACGCGTCAAACCTTCCAGTGAGCAGCACTGAAGTTCCTGCTGATCCCACCATTGCAGTGTCAGAGCTACATGGACTGGCTTAAATATGTAAGAAATATTCCAACGACTCAGCGTCCCATTGCTCAGGGCTGCTGAAGTACAAGGGAGAGTGAGTGTAACAGACCGCAAGTACCATCCTCTTTCCAGGCAAACTCCCAACATTTCTGAGAACCAGACTTACGACTCACTGACCCAAAGTGCAGTGTTTATAACTGAGATTTTTCAACGAGGTTTAACAAATCTTTTTGTTTAGACTAAATAAGATGGGTTTATATTGTTTTGGAAACAAAGAAGGACACCAGGACAAGCTGATTTACAGCCTCTCTCATTGCACCTAGAGTATAAAGTTCCTTTGTTTACACTGCAGTCAGTTGAAGACCTTAGTGTCCTCTTGTTTAAATACAGAGAGCAATTAAATCATTTCATGAACAAAGGATAAGCTGGGTTTCTTTCCTCATGACAAAATGAGTAACAGCTGGCATCCAGAATTAATCAATTATTCCTTTCTTGCAGTTACTATTCCCTTTAGTATTCTTTTTTCATTCATCATCTTGGGGACAAACAGAACTCCTTAAACATCTCTTAGACCATGTCCAGAAGCAAAGTCAGTTTAAGACTGCCCTCAGAGGCAGATACAAAAGAAAGGGGCAGATACAAAAGAGGCAGGGGACCACATAAACTTCCTTTAGCTCCATGTCTGTCTCCATTCCCAAGCCAGGAGTAAGTTGAACCACTGCCAGACATCTAGCTGTACGGAAACGCTCTGGATGCCCCCTCTTGCCAAGCCTAGCCCACTTTTTGGTCTTAACAGAGCTCCCCAACATCTACAAGGAGATGGGTGAGCACAGGAGCAATGCTCAGCTGCAGTACAGCCCCTCCTACACAGGGGTTCCCTTTCTCCAACGAAAATTTTCACTTCTATGGAGAGATTAAATTCTCTCCTGTATGGTGGATCCACATAAAATGCTCCAGAGTACATGGATTATAAATACCTGCCCTTTAGCAATTCACAATAAGAAGCTTTGAATAACATATAGTAGTCAGATATGTTAATTATGGTTAAGAGCCCTATTTTATCCACAGAATTGTCTTTGGAGCAAACAGAGGTAGTGAAAAGCTATTGAGGGAGGAAAAGGCTGTCTTTGGCTTACGGGTACTCCCAGAAGAAAGGTCAACTGCTCGACAGAGAAGCACATTACACTAAATAGACTCAGCAAACAAAGACTGAACACTCTGCAAACTCCCCTGCATCAGAACACCAATTAGAGGGCCCAAATACAAGCAAAAAGATGCCACTTGCTGTTTGTCAGATGCTCCTGAACTTTGGCTTTTCCACCCAACCAAGGAACTGGGGGTGCTGGAGGGTGAGGGATGCAATAAGGCACTCCTGGAATTCAGTGCTGTTGGCACAGTGCTCTCTCTTCTCTAAGTTCTTACTTGCTGCAGAAGGCAACTATCTAAACTTTTACTTCAAAACTAAGCTTCTGCCCATCTCCATTTCCCCTCTCTTGGATTAAAACTTCCTCCGATCCAAATGTGGTACAAAGAGATGGATTTTGGGGTGCTTCACATTATAAACTGCTTTACAAAGAAAGTTTATGTTATACAATAAATTTATTTATAATGCTGATTTATCCACATACTCTGTACACCTTCATACGTAAAACTCTTGCAGAAGTAAGAATAGAATATGACTGAAATGCAGGGAATTTGTGCATTAAATCACCAAGCGGAGGGAAAAAGATTTCTCCACAAGGAACAAGAAGCTTTTCCAGAGATGGGGGTCAGGGGAAGCAAGCTTTCAATAGAATTAATGTAATTTGGAGTTAGTACTAAGCAAAACCTACCCAAAAAGGATTTGGAGAATATTTATGCACAACATAAGCAGACCAAAGATTCTGTAAGATGCTAAATGCTGATTTCAACTTCAGCTACTTTGCCAGGGCTTCCAGACCATAAGCAGAAGTTATTTTAAATTCATATACAAGAATTTAAACCATGCAAAAAAGAAGACTAGGCAGCATTCTCCACTCCCAGTCCCAACACAAACGGGAAGACACCAAGATTCAACTGAGTCTATAGTCTCTTGCATTTCAGCATCTGCTCTCGTGGGAAACGACTTAGGAAATTAACCTTCTAAGAACATATGCTTAAGATGGCCCTTAATTTACCTCTAAATTATTTATTTCATTACCTACAGCACTACACCTTTTTTGCATTTGAATAATCCCAGGTACAATCCAAACGTGCTGAATTCTACATGTCTGGCCATACCTGCTAACCTGAGGCAGAAAACATGATTTTAAAATGGAGATATGCTATAACATATACTACAACGAAAGGACTTTATTCTATTTCCTTTTCTTACATAGATTGTCATGTGACATTTTAAATTTATAGTTAATTGACTGTCCATCAAGTGGAGCTCAGTTGTCCATACATCTTACAAAGTAAACTTGCTATAGTCTGATAACACAGAATGGTTACAATTGGAAGGGACCTTCAAGATCACCCACTTCCAACCCCCCTGCCCTGGGCAGGGACACCTCCCACCAGAGCAGGTTGCTCCAAGCCCCATCCAGCCTGGCCTTGAACCCCTCCAGGGATGGGGCAGCCACAGCTTCTCTGGGCAACCTGGGCCAGGCTCTCACCACCCTCACACCAAAGAAGTTCTTCCTGAGATCTCATCTAAATCTCCCTTCTTTCAATTTAAAACCATTACCTATGGCTCCACTCCCCGACCAAGAGTCCCTCCCCATCTCTCCTGTAGCCCCCTTCAGGTACTGGAAGGCTGCTCTAAGGTCTCCCTGGAGCCTTCTCTTCTCTAGGCTGAACAACCTCAACTCTCTCAGCCTCCTATACCTGACATCTCCTTATACTCAACTACAGGAATTTTCAGTGATATAAAAGCTAGAAAATCTATATCCAAAACACCCTGATTTATACATCCTTTTCTAGATGGGTCAAATTGCTAAAAAGTGCTTTCTAATCCTGAATATTTTTAATAAGACTCTTGTAACAATAAGATCACAGCAGGCATAGAAATCCATAATAGTCCTTTAAAAAAATTAAAGCGGATTCTGTCCTCCCCCTTGAGGACACTTGGCTCCTTTATGTCATGTAGATTTGCATACTGAATATTTAGCATCAGTTACACATCTCTCTCCAGCGCCAGAAACAGGTCATTAACTCAATTTTTTTTCTTTTAATTATGAACTTAGACAAATTTATTTTTTGCCTTTTTTGAACAGGCAAGAGACAAGTTACCAATTAACTCAGCAGTCAGACCACATCACTGTCACCGAGCTTGAAAACTTTTCCAGGCAGAATGGTTGAAGCCCAACCAAGCGTTTCTCCTATTTATAGACCTCATTGTATTTCTCAGCTGAAGGTACCCAATGGGCATCCACACATGGAGGCACTGGAGCTTCTTCTTCCCTTATCTACACCCAGCATTATTACAAAGGAGAGTATCATTTCAACTGACCTGTACTGAGTTACTCAGCATAAAGCTACTCTATTTCCAAAGCAGAGCATTTGCTGTCAGGAGGAGAAAAGTTTCTTCTGCCCTATGTTTTTTTTTCAGCTTACTCTCCACTAATCACATTTCAGCTGCTTCTGCTCTTCACTCACCACTTATACTGAATCTGAACTCCCTGCTATTGCTACTCAGGAAAAAAACAATATACAGGAGTGCTAATTCCCTTCCTTTTCATGTTATTTTTGATCTCTGCCTCATAAAAGGCTCTGTGAATTCGCTAAACGTGTTTCATTAAAAAGCGTTAATCTATCTATTTTGGTATCAGAATTAAATACTTACACACCTTCCTTTTATTTTCACCAACTCCACTATTATCTGTAATTTCTTCTTCAAAGATATGTTGGCAGTGACTCTCTAGAGCTGTTTATTCTGTATCTTCCCTTCCCCCCAAAAAAATAATTGGTTATTTAGATAAAAGGAAAGGTTCATCAGCACTATAAGTACTGGAATTCTGACTCCCACTGGCTCATGGTGCACAAACTCAGAAAAAAAAAGAATACTCCCAGCACAGTCTGAGCATTTTCCTGCGGGACTCATTACAAAGAGCAGCTTGGTCCACTCATCAGCCAGACTGGCTTTTCCTCACTCAGAAATAACTTAATATTCCCAGGACATGCTCTATAATTCTTTATCATCTGAAACCTTCACACTGAAGATTTCACATCAAGGTTGGGTGACATGCTGTTCCTTAGGGACAAGAAAACACAGCCATTTTAAAGCTATCCTAGACCGCTGGGTTCGAACATGAAGACATGTGAGGACAAGGGTTGTGCAGTTTCTGATGCCAGTAGCAGATCTCTAGGGAAGTCTTTAGGGGCTGCTTTGGGTCCTTTGAATGGATCAACAAAACCCAAAGTGGAGTCTATCATACCATAGCACTGAGAGAGGTAAATTTAATATCAGAGGGGGGAAAGTGCAAGATCCCTGGTAACACTAGGGGAAAAAAACTTAATATTCCACTTCCTACTGGCACACTTGTATGATACGGTCTGAAGACATTCAGACTTTAAGACTGCAAAAAGGCCTTTAACCTCCACCAAGTCCTTGAATACCAGGTCTCAGCCAAGACCTCTCCTCTCCTAGTCTGCTCTTGCTGTTTTTCAGCAAAAGTGGCCTCTAGTACAGTAGCAGCAACACATATAACCTTGGACCTCTATCTCCTAGGGTCCTCCTCCTCCCCATAGCACTGTCCCGATAGTCAAAATGGACACAGAGCAGTCCAACAGCATTTGTGTTAATGCCCAGATGTTGCTGTTAAAATACCTCAGCTATCATGGCTGCAGCAAGAAGTCAGTAACAAGACAAAGCCAAGACACACACAGGTTAAATAAAAGGGATTTAAAAGAAGTGTTTGGAAGAACCAACCTGTATAAACCCAGACCAATCTCTGTTCTCCTCTGTATTTAACAAATACATTTTGGAGTTCCAAGTGACAAATCCCAAGGACACGATACCAGATTCCATCTTTTTTCTATTTTTCTACCTACTTGACACAGTCAACTGCAAAGGTCTGCAACAACGCTTCTGTGAGACCTCCTCATGTTCATCTGCCTGCTGCAGAACCCAGGCAATGCCCCACAGGTGGACCGAAACATTAAAAACATGCTTTTCTGTGCACTGAAACCCATGAAAAGTGTTTGCTAATGAATCCCATTTCCAAACGGGCTGCGTGTGAATGGAAACATAAGCAGTGAAGCCTGAAACAAGCTCAAGGGTATCAGGAAGGCTTTTTCCTCTGCCACTGAATTTTCAGGTGGTGACAAGTGAGCTCATACAGCAGCCCCTCTCCTGTAAATTCCTGCAAGTACTCCGAAGGAACCATAGGATTTGAAGTCCTCTCTCTCTGGTCACCTTCAGCCACTGAACCCAGTTGACAGAGATTTTTTAAAAAACATCTAAAGCAAGCCTGGGAAAACATAGTAAGTGAACTGTGGTGGCAAATTTGAGAAAAGACAAGACAATAAACCCTATTAATGGACCCCATTATCAACCCCACTTCATGGGTTCAAGTAACACCAAACAGAACTGGCAGGTGCATTGTAACAGCCAAGACAACCAGTGCTTTCCTGCATCACTTAAAGGGCTTGTTCTGCAGGTCTGCCTTGCCTTAAGTGACTGCTTACGAACTATTACCTCAGTTTTCTATCTTCCATCTCTGCCAGAAGAAAATACTCCTCACTGAAGGCACACCACAAAATACTGGTTTGGTTTTAGTACTATTCCCAGCTAAGTCTCTTTGGTCAGTCAGGGGTACAGCTTTACCTTCTGGTTGTAAAACAAGGGTTTTCTGATATTTTAATACTGGATAATGAAGATGCTGGATAAATAACTCTGCAACAAAGGGATTTAGTTGTGGGGTTTTTTTAATCCAGCTGATGGGTAAGAACTTGCCTGCACAGCAGTCAAAGTCAGAAAATAAGGCAAGAAATATGGCAAGAAGCTGAAATCTACATCTTCTATTTCCCATTTTTCATTAAAAAAAAAAATCACAATACTATTTCGATTGTACTTTTTATTTAATCAATTCCTCAATAAAAAGAGTAAATTAAGCTAGGGTGTCAGACTCTTAAATAACAGACAGTTGATTAGTGCTTTAAAAATGTAGCAGAGACGTGCTCATTACTCAGCATCAAGGAATCCACCTTAACTGATAGAATGAGATTGCTGCTGTCCTCTCTCAGCGATGCCTGCAACTCTAGTCAGTCCTTTAGAACACAAGGAATATCCAGCTACTCCTTTGAAGCTTTGAAGCACGAGACATTGCTAGTCCCTGTAGATTTAAATACATAAAAGGTAGCTATTTGTGATATGGCTACCAGAAAGAGACGGTTTGAAGTCAAAAACACATGTGTGAAAGGTGGGAAACCATCCCTTCAAATTCCCTGAGCTATGATGTCCTGTTAAGATATTCCATGATGCTCACAAGAAGAGTTATAAATTTAGTACAAAAGCAGTGGTTTGTATTTCTCGTTATATGTTGTATCCTGCTTTAAAGTACGCCTTTAGAAACCTCCAGGTGGGAATGTATGAAGATATGCAATATTGATCGCAAACACAAGGCCTGAAGGAGGAAAGGAGACAAGAATAGAGGTCATAGAGCAAAACATCGTATGTCTCAGGTCTTAATGTCAAGAAAAGAGGTGGTGAGGTCTTGCAGATCATTATGGGACAGGGCATTTGGCAAGTTTACTACCTCTCAGGCAAAGGAACATAGCTCAGTCTGTACCCTCCCTTTCTCTTGGAAGGCAGCAGGGACGATGTGAGACTTGAAGGCAGGAACTTCCCTAAGCAAAGCAATGACTCATTTCAAGTTAATAAAGGAAGATTCCAGTTAAACTGGGGTGAAGGAGCGGTAAGAGGTAGGCAAGGTGCTGAAAGACCAAATATCATCTCACCTGTTGGGTTTTCTTTTACCAGTGTGCCTCCTTCCAGTGCTGCAGACTACACCTTAAGCAAACACAACCTTACCCTTAAATCTTACTTAGAGATGAATCCCAACTCTAAACAGACATAACTCACCACTGGTCAATTCAGGGCAGTGACCCATAGACCTGTGCTCCCCAGGCTCACTAGCAAGCCTCTGCGCCCCATCGTACTGCTTCAAGAGACAAAGGACTGTGCCTCTGCAGGTACTGGCTTAAGAGCAGATACTCCTGGGGGTAAGAGCAGGAGATCTTGTCTTCTGGTGACCAGGGATAACCAGGGAAGTTCTCCTGGGCAGTAATGAAGATAACCAACCTGCAGGCATCTCAAAGGCACATGTGATACCACTGAGACCAAGTAATTATCTCTTTCAATTTTAGCCTTTGGCTGACCTGCATTTTATCATCTGTCTCCTAATTACTGGAGAGAGCAAATTTTTTTTTTTTAATTGTATCTTACACAAGCCCCCCGAAAATGGCAGGTATTATCTTCTGACCATCCTGCTGTGAAAATAGGCATCTAATAGCCTAGTCCTTTTACATCAACTCATGAATACGACCATCTCCATGAGAATGACCTCTAAAAGCAAGTCTGTCCTTGCACATTTACAATGTCAGAGTCCAAAAGCTCAATTAATGATGACAGAGTTGAAAAGGCTAAGTGTAAGCAATGGACAATTGAAGATCATTCTTAATAAAGATATCATTTTTAGCGCAAACTTGTCACTGGTTTTGTTGCTGTTGTGCAACTGAAATACTACACACTGATCAGAATCATCTCTGCATACCATAGTAGATTACATGTCTGCATTTAGTACATTCTCAGATCTTTAACTGGGAAAACAACAGATGAGCAAAGGGCACAAAGCCAAGCGTACCTGATGAAATATCACTTTTCCACATTCAATAAAAAAAATTTTTTAAAAATCTATAACCTAACTGTCAATAATTCTTTTAGATGTATCTATCTTCTCCCTCATTCTAAGCCATAAATTCTCAATAAATTTTATCATTTGACCTCCTTCTGGAGGATTTGTGGCATTTGAACAATAAATCAATAGTGTGTTATGAAACACTGGCTCACTGCAGTGATTCTCTGAAATGACACACTCAAGAAAAATTGGATTTGCTAGAAAGAGTCTCTATTTTCCCTTTTAGAATGGATAGTATCTGACATCCAGCATCACTTTCAGTTTAACCAGAGCAAAGAAGCCACCTAAACTCTCAATGACAGCCACAGGAAAGTTCCATCTGAAAGGGAGGACAAAACAGAAAAACGGAAAAATTTAGGGAAATGCACTTGGACTCGAGTCCAAGCAAACTCTAGAAATATGGAGTTTGCTTCCTCTTGTTGCTGCCTAAGACATCTTGCTGGACACTGAACAAGCCATTTCCCCTTCCCACATCTCTCCTTCCATCCACAAAGGGACATACTCAGTCATATTCTTTCTTTTATAGGACTGCAAACTGGTAGATGAGAGAATAAAGTCTCTTATGAAAGTCTCTTTTTAAGGAGCATGCAGTATTCTGTCCTCAGCATAACAGCCAAAGTTTTCAAAAGAGAAACACCTATTAATGAGAAAGGGGATTCTAACCTCCTTAGACTTGAAAGCATTTTTATATCAGTAGCAAAAGGCATCACAAATACAAGTATGGTTCAAGAGAAAGTTGGGCATAGTCTTATCAGATGTTATTTACAGCAAAAGCAAAACCATGTTTTATAACACTTCCTTCCTTGTAAATACCCTGTTTAATAACCAAGCAAAAAACCCTGATGAAAAGTTTCAGCCAAGTTTAAATCTGAAAATCTGTCACTACCTAGTAGCAGTAGCCATGAGATATCCTATACAAGATAAATTATCACCACCAAGAGCTCAGACAATTCTCATTGACAGATAGGCTTGTTAAAAGACTTATCAGAGAAGCTAAATACCAAATAGCCATGAAGTTTAAATAGTCCAAGGCAGCAGCTGGCCAGTTAGGAATATGCTGAAGGTGACCTGAAGGTGTCGAACTCGACTCCACTGCAGTAAACAGACTGCCAGCAACCCAGCACCTTTCATGAGCAGTAAGAAAAGAAAGAAAAANTCAAAATTCCATACCCAGCCTATTTCTTTCCCTCTTATTAGTAGCATCTCCAGTTCTTTTCCACCACATTTAACATTTCTTCAATGATTTGCCCTGTAAATCTGCATTAGAAATTCTCCAGACTTGATCTCACCATGTACACCTACACACTTAATGCATTGCAGACTGGGTCTTGCCAGTACTGTCAAACAACTAAACAAGAAGAAATATTTTCCAATGCTTTGTTTGGAGAGAGCACAGTCATCAATACAGCTTATATGCAATTTGCTGCTCCCAGCGCTCCTCTCACCAAACCTTTAAAATACCAAGCTGCTGCTTCCTCAACCTCTTACATCATTTATGGTCCCTAACAAATGATTCACCCATTACTCATCTTCCTTTTGCTCCCATCCTTGTCTATTTTTACATAGATCCTCATCTGTCTGTAATCTTCTCTCTTCTGCTATCTGCCTAATTCATAATACTTCCCTGACATTGTCAGGCCTGTTGCAGACAGCTGCCACATCATCTCCCCAACTGCTCTCAGCTGGAACTGTCAGTCAGGACTGAAAAGTCACTTTTTAACTCAATAAAATGAAAAAACATACACAATATTTAGCTATGGCAACTTCGTTGTGTTTCCTGGAGAAACAAGCCATCAACAAGCATCCTCAGAGAGCTTACAAACAAGTGTATCATGCTATACCGACAAGATGTCCTGTGCTGACCCCTGTGGAATAAAATGCAGCCCATCTTGCAGGAATGCTTAGGCTGAATGGCAGAGAATGAATTTTAGTAAGATAAACTTAAACCAGCAGAGAATTTAAACACTTTTTATGGTGGCCCATTAATTTTGTTTTAAAGAACTCATTGCTTCCATTAGGCCTCTTCTCCCTACAAGAGATACTCGCATCAAAAACTCTCCAGTAAATTGCTCATCATTTTCCATGCTTCTGCTCGGTGCTAAAGCAATGAAATAACAGTCCATTTCAGCAAATAAGCCTTTACACGCCATAATGACAATGTGCTATAATTTGCCGGGGGCTGTACTACCAGATGGCAAACCTATAACTCCACATGCCAGCCCTCCGTTATTTATTCAGAGATTCCTTAGAAAAAATCAATTTGTTTCTTTTCACATTTGGAGGCTTCTACTGAAAAAAAAAAAAAAATTAAAAAAAAATTTATAGGAGATGCACAAAAAACCAGCTTTCTTCCTGGAAGGGAGTTGCAGACATTGGCCTGAGCTAAGCACACATTGCAGGAGAAGGAACACGAGCCAAGAAAAGCCTGAGCTACCGAGAACATCCTGGCACCCATTCCTGGCACCCGCGGGAAGCTCATGCGTCACTGCTGGATTTCCATTGCCATGTGCCTACCATCCGTACCACAGGCGCTGGGATATTTTTCTTCTCCATCCTCCTCAACCTGGCACTAAACATCAAATCAGATTTAAGAGCCTGGGCACTTTGCACCAGCTTCTGCAAACAGGTTGTAAGAGAATAAACAGATTTAAGGAGCTCGTTGCAGGATTGACCCTGTTAACTGCACAGTAATATCCTGGGATTTTCTCTTGTTAATGCATAAAGAGGTGTCATACTTCTGCATACTGACAGGAACTCAGCCATTTCTGAATGACATTAGTCTGATCTTTCCCTTATGTAAACAAAAAACCCAAAGCCAATGACACACAAAGGTGCCTTTGCACTGGTAAATTGATTATTTTTTTTTTCTGCTTTGGAGTTTAGTGGGCTTCGGGGTTTTTTTTCCCCCCTAAACAATAAACTGGAAGATTTGTTGAAATTAGTATGAGAATAATTACGATATTTAAAAGGATATATGAACTGATTTGGATTTAGCAGTACTGTAATCAGCATCAATAGGTTAGGCAGGCTTTCAAATACATTCACTCATTGGCATTTCCAGCTGAGTAGAAGTGCAGAGTGAGAAAAGCATTCATGTAAGGCACAAAAGACTTTTTATACATACAGAATGATCAAGGTTGGAAGGGACCTTTGAGATCATCCAGTCCAACCATCACCCTCACTCTGATAAAACCCATCCCTAACCCATGTCTCTAAGCACTATGTCAACCCGGCTTTTCAATCCCTCCAGGGATGGGGCCTCAACCCCTGCCCTGGGCAGCCCATCCCAAGGCTTCAGAACCCCTTCCATGTAAAAAGTTTTCATAATATTCCTAATATATTTCTATACATCTGTACACATACGTGGATACAGATGCGTTTATAACACCCAATATATGCAGGAATGGTGTGTGATTAAGTGTTCTCATACATTTATAGTTATCCAGACTTATACCACACATTAACTTGCTGACCTATTGGATATTTGTATGGATTTTTAAAAAACAACCAACCAACAAGGGTAAGGTTTGGGAAACACGGACACAACATTACTCTGCAGACGCTGCTGTTCAGCAAGATGCCACCAGCGACCTCCCTGCGCTGCTGACCCCGGTCACCCACAGCAGGAGCTTATCTCTGCTTGGAAGCGACAGGGTTGCCATACGCCTGTTTCTCATTCGTTCCAATCTCAGCTTGTAGCCCCAGGACCTTGTATGCTGCTTTTAGTAGAGTTCACTACACAATTACCTTTACCTCAGATAGGCTTTTTCACCCCTGGGCTGAGAAGGCAATATTCACTATGTCTAGTGCAAATGATGCCAGTATTCATACAATAAAGGCTTTAACGCCATCCTGAGGGTCTCCAAATACATAGGAATATGCTTCCCCCTGGCTTCTCCAGCTTGTAAGAGTTATATATAAAAACATTCTTTCTGTGTACAGGAAAACCTAGAAAGAATAGCTGCCATGGCTGCTCGGTTTTTCAACTAAACCGCTTCTAAGGGAGCCTATAGAGAAAACAGAGGTTTGGAACCATTCAGGTATCCCAAAAGCTCCAAATGTAGCTCTTTGCCCATCAAAATATTCACACCGTTTCCCAAATGTTTGCCAGCCTGAAAGCGATCAGACCCACCAGCGCTCATCAAGACACTGTTCTCCCCAAAAGCTGTCCTGTTACATTTGTCCTTCGAAGGTGAGGACCAACAGGAAAAGAGGAGGAGGATACCAAAATAAACATTCACCACATAGATCTCAATTCTGCATAAACTGTTGGTTATTAGAAAAATAAACACTGGCATGCTTTGATCCAAAGAAAGAAGAATATCAGCAGAAGTCTTCTGGTCCTTATTTTGGCTAATAAAGCCATCAAAAAGTTTATCCTTTTTCTCGCTCCTATTTTGTTCCAGTTCATGAGGAGGTTCCATTTTTCATGACTGCAGAGTAGTCATCACAACAAATATCTGAAGCAGAATTTGATGTTTTCAAAGCTATGCCATAACCAAATACACCTCAGGCCAATATGTTGATTGCTCTAGTTTCAGAAGCATAAATAGGTGGTGTTGCATTTTAGCCCACAGCATTTCACAGGGAAACCATAAAGAAATCCTTACAGTATGACCACATGCGTGACGTGGGTTGTAAATACCAAAGGCAAGTATTGTGACAATTGGTTTGAAGCTGCAATACTGCAAGTTAGAGACTTGTCCTTAGAGAGAAGGACAAAACACCTTCCAGCAGCATTAGGCCTCTGGAAAACAGGCTGCCAAAGCCCATACACACAGCAAAACTGTCTCTCCCTCAGTGTTTCAGATACACAGCTTCCAACAGCAAGATTCAAGTGCTGGAAAGCACCGGGATTGATAGCGGCTCTTTTGTCAAGCTCTCCCCAGGAAGGGGACAGCCGTGATGCCAGCCAGCCAGAGCTGGCACAACCACAGCATCAGCATTTCCTAGAGAACAGACACTTTGGGAACTGTCTCCTGCTCACACAAAAACGCTCCAGGAACTCTCCAAAGGTGTCTACACTGGACAGGCAATTCCCAAACAAATGCTGCAGCCATTCCAAGATGTGGAATACAGTGCATATACTAAGCTTCCATAGTAAGTCAAGGCTCAGCACCTATCTGGGGGGATTTTGCTCTGATTTAGGCAAGGCACATGAGTGGTGTCACACTGGCATACAGCTCTTGCTAACAGAGAGGTGTGTGTGGTTAAACAGATGCTGTACAAGCATGTGTGGGAATAGCTATCAGTGCACAGAGATCTCAGGGCCAGCACAAACCACTCCACAGCAGAAGCTGGCCCAGAGAGGAGGCAGGACAGAAGAGAAAAGAACCAAGGAGGTCCCCGCAGATTTGTTAGGAGAGCTATGAGGTTGTAGAAATTTGGCCCTTGGCATCCCCTAAAGTGTGCCCTCCTCCCAGTGCCAATAGGATAGACCAACACCTCCACTTCCATCTCAAACACTCTTTCACACACTACTAACATTTAATTTGCATTTCCAGGCTAGCCATATGTCTAAATAAAATATAAGTTCTTGCAAATATGCCGTGCCTACCTGCTTTTTAACGTCAAGTACCGAATGCAACAGATTTGATCAGTCAGGTAAATGAGTTAAGTAAGATGAACCCCGGTGAACACACCTCGCAAGCGTCTCGTGCTTTGACAGAAGAGCCAGGCTACTGGGGACACAGCCTAAAGACTTGTTATCTGTGGGTTACCTGAAGGGGGTTTATAGACTGGACAGCACTTTTAAATTAACTATATAGTCCATGTTAATTTGTGTTATTTCGGCAAATAACTTCCATAAACTCAAGGGGTAGAAAATAGGTATTTTTCTGCTATTTAACTCATCCTGGTTCACTTATCTGCAGGATACAAAAATTAAAACTAGCTACAACAATAAATAGCTAAAGGCCATTTCTGGGCAGAAGATGGTTTGTCTTCTCATTTGCTGCCAAGGAAGAAATTCAGGTGCAAGCCTAAAAACCTGCAGCATCCCTCATTCCGACTCTTGCAAGATTCAAGGAAAGTTTTCTCAGACTTAAAATCTTTTGCAGAAAGTAACTCAGATCATGGGCTTTCACTCTGAAGTGTGATCCCACTGATAGCACAGGCAGTTCTGAGATACAATCTCAACCCTGGGAGGAGGAGGAGCATCACAGACAGGACAGGAAGAAATCGAAATAGCTCATCTGATCCATCATCCTGAACTGATCCAAGTGGTAAATTGTTTACAGCTGGTGCAGGGGAGATATCAGTCTTTTATGCTAACACCATCTCCACAAGAAAGTAACTTCATGTTATTTGTTACCTTGGTGTGTTAACATAGTATCTGTTAATACACATTTTGCTGCCTCTCAACAAATAAAATGCTCTTATCTCTACAGCTTTGAAATAGAACCTTTGCAGTGATTTTTCCTGATAATTATTCAGGAGAGTATGGAAAACATGGTTTTGTGTAATATGAATGACCAAGAGTGTATTTTTTGAATGCTCTACACAACTTTTAGTCCTAAAAGAATACATTTCATTCAGCATCTGCTTCCAGCCATGCTGCAATGTTACACAAGGCCAGCACTTCCACATCCTTTCCATATTATTCTAACACAGCATTTGGGTGCAATTACTGGAGTTTGTAATACCATGCTACCAATTGCATACAGATCATCACTCTCTCCCTGAGCCCATAAAAGGATTGCCCAGGAGGCTGAGATTGTTTGGAAATCAGTGCATCCCTCAGAGCTATCACTGCAAATACAAGAGGAATACAAAAACAGATTGGCAGGATGACAGAATGGTAGGGGTTGGAAGGGACCTTCAGAGATCATCTAGTCCAACATCCTGAACTGTTCTAAATGGTAAAACAGTTAGTCCAGGGAAGAGAGCAGCCAAAGCGAAGTCACCCAGAGCAGGTTGCACAGGACTGCATCTAGGCAGGGTTTGAATGTCTCCAGAGAAGGAGATTCCACAGCCTTTCTGGGCAGCCTCTGCCAGGGCTCTGCCACCCTCAATGTAAAGAAGTTTTTCCTCATGTTGAGATTGAATTTCCTGTGTTCCAGTTTGTGTCTGTTGCTCCCTGTCCTGTTACCGGACCCTGCTGTAGAGTCTGGCCCCATCCTCTTGACAGCCACCCTTTAGTTATGGATGAACATTGATGAGGTCCCCTCTCAGTCTTCTCCAGGCTAAACAGACCCAGGTCTCTCAGCCTTTCCTCATCTGAGAGGTGCTTCTTGATCTTGACTTGTTCCAGGCTTTGAGATGGACTTCCCTAAACTACCTCCTGTCAGTGAGCTCCCTAACAAATTTTGAGTGGAAAAAACCAAAACAACAACAAAACTCCCAGGTATTTTTTAAACAGGGAAAACTCAAATCAATAGCAGAGACAAAACAGAAACAAAGTGTATATGCAACCCTCCTCTTGACCACTACGTCCCTGTCTGTGCTTTCATCCTTGGGTTTAATTAGCCAAGTCACCCCCAGAGCAACACAAACTCCGCTCGGTCCTCACGTGTTCCTCCTGCCAGCTCACAGGTCAGGCTGGATGCTCCTACCTCATGGCTGAGATCTCCCATTCATCACATCCTGCCACCTCTCAAATTTCTTCAAACACACAGGAACAGGACCCAGGTGTGGACATGAAGGAACAAAATGGAAGGAAACCACCTGTTGTCAAGTGCCCAAGAGCATCAGTGTTCCAGAAGGATTGAAAGCTCATTATTAACATGCACCACAGCTTGGAAATAAAGCATAAAAGGTCACGCACTCACCTGCTTGGTAACCCTGGGTGCCATTTGCAGTTTCACATCAGGGTCTGTTTGTACACTGGATTGTGGATAGTCACAACTTCTCACACAAGCAGAAAACACTCACAGAAATAACTGAGCAAGACAGTGTTTTACAGCTCAGAAGAAAAAGCAGTCTGCATCAGTTTCACTTAGTGTTCACTCATGTTCATTAAGGCCGTACACTGGCCAGAAAGGAGAAGAGACACCACAGTGCTAAGTATCTGACAGCTCCTGCCCATAAGCACCGGGAATAGAGAAGGATGCAACAGGCAGATGAGGGAAACAGTTGTGCATCGCAAAACTCCCAACTGTGCAGAAGTTGCTCTATTAAATATCTGTAACACATGAAGGCCAAGACTGGGATGTCATACACTTGGCCCTGCAGAGCCTCAAACCCTCAAGTTAGCCAGCAGGTGTGCAGTGTGCCTCTCCGAGAAACCATCTCTTGAGTTTTCCAATTTTTCTTTTGGCACCATGAACCTTGAGGTTCTGACACTGACACACAGCATTGGAAAGCTTCTTGACATGAGCAGAGATGAGCCTTATCCTTCCTGTCACACACACCATCCCCCTTCTTCCCAGCTAATACAGGAAAAGGCACAACAGCAAAAGCAGGAGCTCATTTCTCCCTTGCTGTGGCAGAGCAGCTTGAGTTAATTCAGTCTGGATTTACCTTCTTTTCAAATCTATGAAGATATCCAGATTTGTAACTGCGTTCAATGTTTTAGAATATCAGCAATGGTAAAACAAAGCCAAAAACAAGGCTGCAAGTTTGACAGAACTGTAAAACTTTTGTGAGTTTGAGAGTTTTCTTCTCATAAAACACTGTCTTGTCAAGCGGAAATATTTTAAGAAAACAGCTTGCCAGATGGCTTTTACCTTGAATATAAATAATAAAAATGAGGCATCTAGGTACTTTAAAATGGAACCAGACACTTAGCCCTAACTCTAGCTGTACTTCTTTCAAAGTCACTGGTGAAGTTGCACTGCCCTCTGTCAACACAAAGTATCTCTGTATGCCCCAGGTTTAACACCTCGATGGATTTAGAAAGCATCTAGGCCAAAACAGAAAACACTTGTGGAGTTTGTTTTAGCATTTTATGCTTTGTTCATTTAAAAGAAACCAAAAACAACATCCCATTCACCCAAACAAACCCCAGGCTATCTACTACCTTTTATTCCCAATGCCACTCAGACCACACAGTGTCAAGGAGACAAAAACCTCACTGATCCAAGCTGTTTTGGCTCCTCCAGCAGCACCAGTGCTCCCTGTCACTGCTCAGCTGTAAGCCAGTTTCTTTCTTCGTTTATATCTGAGAAACCCCACTATAAAGATGACAAATTTGCCAAGCTGCAAGAAAGGGAAAGGTCCTGCTTGCATAATCCTTATTACAGAGTCATTTAAAAAGTTGCTTTCAAGAGGGTAAATGAAACAGAACAAAATACAGCGGAGAAATTACTGTAGCACAAACCAAGCTCTCCCTGGTGTCTTCTGTTTGAAAGGAACAATGTGCCTGAAAAAACTGCTTCTCCCCCTGATTACAAAACATATTTCCAAGCATGACTTATATTCAGAGAGGAAAACTTGTTCTCAAAATCTAGTGCATTATGATCTGCAGCCCAGTGTTTCCTCAAGGATCAAGAAGTACCTCTGTGGACAGTAGCTGTTAATGTTGCAGCAGAGCCTGAGGAAGAGCTCCTGCGTGCTGGCCTCAAAATCTGCTTTTTCCTGTTTTTTTCAGTGCAGTTTGGAATTCCTCCTTCCAGTAGGAATCAATGCAGAAGTGACAGCTTAAAGACCCCAACCCTCAGAGCAGAAACCTTTTGGAAACCCAGGAACTGGAAAAAGACAGGACATTTGCAGCTCTTGCTGCTCAGACCCATCTTGCTCCAAGAGATAGACACTTTCACAGTGACACCAGGTCTTCCAGGGTAAGCCACCATAGACGGAGGCTTGACACACCCAACAGAGGGTACAAATAACCCTTGAATTAGATTTTTTTATCAATTATAGCTGTTGGAAAAAACAGACGCTGGAGTAAATCTATTATCTTTATATTCTTATTACACAAAAGAATACCGTGGCACTTCAGACCACATAAATTACTCTGGAAAAGACAATTACTTGTGCAACTTGAGAAATGGCAACAAACAGGACCTTCACTACCATCCCTCCTCCTCCTCCAGTTTAAGGCAGCCATAGGAATTTTGTCACCCCCAAGCAAAATGAGGACAAGGCAAACGCTGCGAGCACCGGGCTGCTCAGCAGACACGCTGTATGCTCACGCTATTACAGCACTTCCAGGGCCTTACCATTAGAGCTCTTCCTTGCACGTAACCAGGGAACTGTACCACCACCTACTTTCATCTCTGCTGTCTCAGTTTAAACACTCGCTGCCATTTCGGTTCACTGAAAGGAAAGACAGACGGAATTTTTAAATCGAACTCTTCTGCCCCAACAAAGTTTGAGAGGCCCAAACTGCAAACGTGTCAGGTTCTAGAGATTACTACCTGCTTATCGGGCTGTTTCAGAAAAATGGAAATTGCCAATGTCTGCACAGAGCCTTAAACCAAGCTTTAGCCTTAAATCAGCAAAATACTGCATTGAATACAATCATAGAACTATAAAAATAGTGTTTATTATAAACGATGGAAATGTGTATGCTACGCTTTGAGTGCTGAAAATACTCTGTAGCTTTGGAGGGCAGCGCAGGGAGAACAGTAATGGGAAAGATATCGCTTTATAACCCTTTTAAGTTTTGTTTGGTTGCAATCAGGAAAACATAAAACAACACATTAAGGTTTGGCCCAGGAAGAATATCAATTCAGATACAATAGCTGTTTGCACCGCTGAAAAGTTGCAATTCTTTTAAATGAAGTGTAACAGCAGTAATTGTGTTTCTTTGAGTGAGCTAAGAGGCAAATGGTGCATGAATCAATAATGATGTGGCTTGTACACCATTTATCTCTTTGCATGATCCACAGGAAATCCAATTGCATAATTACATTATTCACAGCTCCTCAAGCGCACAGAATAACAGGATCCTGCTAGTCCAGGCGTTTCCTCCTGTCTGCAAAGGGCAGATACCCATACAGGGGAATCTGGCAGACCCTCAGCCAAAGCTCACACTAATAATGGGACCTAACTCCCTGAAGTTATCAGCACTGCAAAAGGGGACTTATTTATAGGTATCGGTTCACCAATAGCTGAAACTATCTTCATCATTTAAAAATGTTTTTAAAGCTTCAAATACTTTAACAGTTATGAAGTTGTTCCAATGACTTCTACTGATATGTCTGCTGACTTGAGAAATCAGTTTGATAGGAATTAATAGGGATGCTCATACACAGGTACTTTAAGACAATGATAAATCCCGTATTTAGACACCCAAGGAAGCTGTGTGTATAGAAGAAATTTTACAAACCTAAGTCCTAAAACCGCATTAAACACTGCTCACAAAAATAGACTGTAACAGATGAAATTCAGTGTCGGTGCTCAATAAGTGAATAGTTTCTATTTTTTATCTTCCATCATCACTGAAGCACACGTTTGCCTCTTTCTGCTGCATCATTTCTGAATTCCCCTGTAGGCCAGTCTGGGAATGGGACAGCAGTGCCACACAGGGTGACAAGCCCAGGATGGCAGTGCACATTTTTAAAAACAGCTTTTTCATTCCTCATTTGCCTCCTGAATAGATGGGAGCACAGGAAACACTGCTGGTCCTGCCCTAACACACAGCCCCTTCCTCTACTACCTAGCCAGACAACCTCTCTGCTCCACTGTAAAATATTCATCTCCTCCCACTGTACTTAATTTTACTCTAAAATTCTGATATGAAGCCACAAGAACCAATCCTGATAACACAATTTAATAAACTGCAAGTTTCCACATATCTCTTATTGATTTGGAGAACACTGATCCCTAGCATACGTGTGGCTGAGGCACAAAGAGTTTGCAGCTGTGGTATCAAAGTTGAGCTTTTCAAGCTCAAAAGAAAGTCTTTATTTTGGCTGGCCGCTTTTCAAAAGAGGAAAAAAAAAAAGTGAGAGAAAAAGGTAACACACCTAAATATAAATTATTTAGGAATAGAAAATTACTCCAATAGTGCAGTTTTACTGTTTGTTTTCTGTGCAAATTGCTCACTGGTTTAGAATCCAACCTAAATGAAGCAGTTCCTGACAGATGTATCTACAACTCCAAGAGTTTCCTAGCCAGGAGGGATGCCAAGCGCTCCACCAGGCTACCCCTCCCTCTCTCTCATAGAAGTTTTCCAATCCTGCAGTCAGATTTTCAGAGGGCATCTGCAGTTCAAGCCTTTTGCTGCACTGTGCTGCCTGCTATTCCCTCGCTATGTCAGAATCAAATAAAAAGTAAGCCTGAAAAATTCATCTCAAATTATTTCCTTTATTCGTCATAGAATAAGAGTATCCCCAAAGAACCTGCTGTACCACAGACAAGTAAATGTCTCCTCGAGGCACAAACAGATGGGTTACAGGTCTCCGTGTTTATGAAACGAGGAGAAATTTATTGCCTCATACATCCTCTTCTGCCATGGGATTATCACTTCAGTAGTTGACCTGCTTAAAAGCGATACTGCAGTTTGCTGTGGCTAAAGGTAGTTACTTTTATCAACAGGATGGATTAGAGTTACACGATATGAAACCAGGATAAGGACCAAACCTTAGACTGCAACATTAACTTGGTTTTATTACTAAGCCTGAAGGAAAAATAGAGAATGGCAAAATTCAAATAAACAGAAAAAAAAAGAAGAAAGAAAACCCAGCAAGTGCTAATGGACAGCTCAAGATTTGAAAAAAAATTAACAGCTGAAGCCAACAGATATTTTCTAAAGACATGAAATTATTTTATATGTATTTTTAATACATTCCTAGCTTTCCCATAATCATCATTTGCAAGGGAGGCGTTATGCTGAGTGGTAAAGCAGCTCATTGTAAACCAAACCAGACCCAAGGTTTGGCACCATGAGCCTGCATATGAGGCAATGGAAGGAACCAGGAATTTTGTGTTGAGGTCATTCAAGAATTAAGTCCACAAAGTCCTTTCAGACACCGGGATCCATTTCAAGAAAAACTATTCTTGAAAACAATACAAGTTCAGCGAGCATTTATCTATTGATTATGATGTCAAGCCACTGCTCCTCTGGGCTCTCTCAGGTACAGCCCAAGATAACCCCTGTTAAAAGGATGCACAGGGAACTAGGAGGCATGTACCAGACAAATGTTTCTTTTTTTGATAGCTAACAGTAGCAGCAATAAGAGGAGGAGAGGAATACATAAAAAGCATCATCTTACAAAAGGCAACATTTTTCATTGCAGTCCATTGAGGTTCCAAAATAAAGTAGGAGATAAAAATATCAAGAACAGGCATTTTACTCACACAAATTTATTTTACTTTTTTTTAAATAACCCAGTAGCCTTCTTGCCATAGACTCTGCTACCAGTTCCTTAATGCAACTTTCTTCTTAAAACAATAGATTCCACCTTCATTGCTAATGTACTATCATGTTCGAAGTGCTCTGGATCAAGAAGTCCGAAAGTAGAAATACAAGGTCAAAATCTGACAAAACTCTAATAAAGAGTAGTTTACACAATCATTCCAATTTTACATGTAAAAGTACACACACCCCTTATCTCAGTACACGGGAACACAGACCTCAGCATAAAAAAGCCTGCAAAAAGGAATTCTATTAACTGCAAAGGAAGACTGAAACACATCATCATACTTGTCTGTAGACACCGTTCATCCTTTCGAGCGTAATTTGAAGAGCAGGTCTTCCCCAAAGCATTCGACTGAAATGAAACCAAACAGTTCCTCTCAACAGGCTTAACTCTGGGGCCAGACATTTGGATCAACTTGACAAAGTTTTAACTTCCAAAAAGCACCAGGCCCTCCCACACTCCCTGAAGGTTGGAAGGTACCCAGGGTCCCTGCATTCCCCACACAACAGGCTGAAAACATTGTCCCAAATTAAGGTCTTCTAAATAAAATAACAAAAAATCCTGAAGAAACACTGTCACTTCAAAGGAAGGAGAATAAAAAGGCCAAACTGCAGCCTAGTGAGGAAGATGAAGGAAAACCTGGTGGCAGAGCTGCGAGAAGTCAAAAGGTTGAGAAGCATTAGAAAGGCTGAACGCAAAATAGAGTGATGAAGCCAGGCTCTTGCCCTCCTTGAAACAGAAATGGGAGCACCTATCGGAAAGCAGCCAGGGTGCAGGAGCACATGTATCCTGTCCCTGTCAGGCAGAAGCCTAAATGAAAAGAGTGAATGGAAACAAGTTCATGGTTGGGGCAGCAGACAAACTCCCTCCTTGAACACCTTGTGCCTCTGAACAACAGATTCAGTCAAATAAGGATGTGGATGATGGGCTATCTACATCAGAGATGACTCCACAGACAGAAAAGCATACCACCCATACCACCACCATATCCACAAAGAAGAAAAAAAGGGTTATAGTTATTGATGACTCCTTCCTGTAGGGAACAGAGGGTCCAATATGCTGGGTAGACCTTCCTCGTAAAGAAGTCTGCTGTCTTCCGGGAGCCTGGGTTAAGTGCATCACTGGGAAACTTCTTAGCTCAGTATAGTCCTCAAACTACTACCCTTTATTGATCTTCCATGTAGGTGGAGAGGAAGCTGTGACTAGTCCAAGAACAATCAAAGGGGACTTCAGCGCCTTGGGAGGGTTGGTAGGGGAATCTGGGGCACAGGTAACTTGAACAGGAACCCAGGTTCCTTTTAACAGGAACCTGAACATACACAAATCCACGGGACCTGATTAGATGCACCCCAGAGTTCTGAGGGAATTGACAGATGTAGTTGTCACACCACACTGCATGATATTTGAAAAGTCATGGCAGTCAGGTGAAGTCCCTGGTGACTGGAAGAAGGGAAATATTATGCTCATTTTTAAAAAGGGTAGAAAGGAGGATCCCAGGAACTACTGACCTATCAGCCTCACCTCTGTGCCTGGAAAGATCACAGAACAGATCCTCCTAGAAGCTACACTAAAGCACATGGAAGACAGGGAGGTGATTTGAGACAGCCAGCATGGCTTTATTAAGGACAAATCCTGCCTGACCAAACTACTAGCTTTTTTGAATGGAGTGATTACATCGGTGGACAAGAGAAGAGCAATGGATGTCATCTATCTGGACTTTTGCAAGGACTTTGACACGGTCCCCCACAACATCCTTCTAAGTAGGACGTACGGATTTGATGGGTGGCCTGTTCAGTGGATAAGGAGATGGCTGGATGTTCACATCCAGAAGGCAGTGGTCAATGGCTTGATGTACAAATGGAGAGGGGATCCCTCAGGAATCCTTTCTGGGACCAGTACTGTTCATTGTCTTCATCAATGATCTAGACAGTGGGATTGAGTGCACCTTTAGTAAGTTTGCAGATGACACCAAGCTGAGCAAGGCAGTTAACATTCCAGAGGGACTTGGACAAGCTAGAGAGGTGGTCCTATGCAAACCTCGTGAGGTTCAACAAGGCCAAGAGCAAGATCCTGGACTTGGGTTGGAATAATCTTTCTTATCAATACAGGCTTGGGGATGATGTGATATAGAACAGCCCTGCAGTAAAGGACTTAGGGATGCTAGGGGATGAGAAGCTAGACTTGAGCCAACAATGCGCACTGGCGGCCCAGGAGGCCAAGTGTGTCCTGGGCTGCATCAAAAGCAGCACAGCCAGCAAGAGAGCTACTCTTGTGAGACCCCTCCTGGAGTACTGCATCCAGCTCTGGAGCCCTCAGCACAAGAAGGACATGTACTTGTTGAAGCACGTCCTGAGAAGGGCATGAAGATGAAGGGCTGGAGCACCTCTCCTACGCAAACAGGCTGAGAGAGTTGGGGTTGTTCAGCCTGTAGAAGAGATGGCTCCAGGGAGACCTTACAGCAGCCTTCCAGCACTTAAAGGGGGCTACAGGAGAGTTGGGGATAGACTGCATGCAAGGGCATGTGGCAATAGGAAGGTAGGTTTAGATTAGACATTAGGAAGGAGTTCCGTACAATGAGGGTAATGAGACACTGTAACAGGTTGCCCAGAGAGGCGGTGGAGGCCCCATCCCTGGAGACATTGAAGGTCAGGCTGGATGTGGCCCTGAGCAATCTTATTTAGTTAAAGATGTTCCTGCTTACTGCAGGGTGGGGGGTGGACTAGATGACCTTTAAAGGACCCTTCCAACCCCACACGTTGTACAATTCCATGTACATTGCTGTGTTGCTAAATTCTGGCTTAGGATGTACTTGTAATAAACTATGTTTTACCATAACAGTCATGATCCTTCTTGTTATGCTTGCAGTGCCACTCAGGGTTGCATTAGTCCTTAAAATAGGATTTTGACAGATGGCCATTACAAAAGCTGTAATTCAATCACAGACTTGTAAAACACTGAGAGCAAATTTAAAGATTTATTTGCGCCATCACAGTTCCATTCAGCCACAGACTCAACTTTGGCCCAAGCATACTTATTTATAGTCCTCACAACAACTAGAGAAGTTGAAAATTTAAACAAGATTAATCCGCCTTTCCATGTATCAGATGCACTGGTGGGTATAACATTCAATGGGAACCCAGCTTCTTGGCACAAAGCCAACTAAAAAAATCATGCAAATCTGATTCTCCCCAAATAGGGGGTTGTGAAGTGACTATAAATAGACTGCTATGCTCCTCTCTCCTTAGGATGAAATATTCAATGGGTGCAGAGTGCTATCAGTGTGAAAGCACTCGGGGACCTCTCCTTAAAGCAGTAAGCCAGCAGTGACACTGGGTCCTTCCTTCCAAAGTATGGTTTGTGACAAGGGCTGTTTTGCTGAGAAAGGCATGAAGGAAGGGAAGGTTCTTTCAGAAGGGGGGGGACACATTCTTTTTTTTTTTATCCCATGGCATATAGGAGATTGTGTCATTGTTTTTACTCTTACTTCCAGCACAACTCATTTCTTTTAATGATTTGAAATCCAAGACCTCTGACTGTGCTACAGAGCAAGCCGTTATTCCAAAGATGATATTCACGGGATTAATGGAAGCACTCTCCTGAGAAAGTAGAGATGGATTGTGTGCATAAGCAATCCTTCACTCTCTTAAGTTTGTATATTTCTTGACTCTTTTTACAGTCAAAAATAAATAAATAAATGGAATAACTTGGTCCCCTCAAAAGTGATTCTCCTTGTACCAAAAGAGGAAACAACTGGCCAGAAGAAACTCAACAGTTCCCATAATCCTGAAAGTCACAGAATCACACAGAATCATAATGGTTGGAAAGAACCTCTGAGATCCCCCAGTCCAACCACGCACACACAAAACCCCCGTATGATCTCAGCCACCAGAGCGTGCCCTGAAGTGCCACATCTCCAGGGTTCTCAAATCCCTCCAGGGATGGGGACTCAACCCCCTCCCTGGGCAGGCTCTTCCAGTGCCTGACCACTCCTGCACTAAAGTCATTCTTCCCAAGATCTAACCTGAACCTCCCCTGCCCCAACTTCACACCATTGCCTCTGCTCCTGNTGCTCCTGCCATCATTCCCTTGGGAGAAGAGGCCAACACCCTCCTCGCTACTCCCTCCTGTCAGGGAGCTAGAGGGGGTAAGGAGGTCTCCCCTCAGCATCCTCCAAACTCAACACTCCCAGCTCCCTCAGCCTCTCCTCATAGGATTTGTTCTCTAAACCTCTCATCAGCTTGGTAGCTCTCCTCTGGACAGGCTCCAGCCCCTCAATGTCTTTCATGTAGTGAGGGGCCCAGAACTGAACACAGCACTCCAAGTGAGGCCTCGAGTACAGGGTCACCATTACCTCTGTGCTCCTGCTGGCCACACTATTCCTAATCCAGGCCAGGATGCTGTTAGCGTTCTTGGCCACCTGGGCACACTGCTGGCTCACATTAAGCCAGCTGTCCACCAACATCCCAAGTCCACAAGCTCCCAGTTCCTCCTGGCCACAATCAGGAGAAAGATATGAAGTCAGACAGACTTTTGGTCTGAGCCAGCACAGTCATCTTTAAGTTACTTTTGTATTCCAAGCAGAGGACATAGACATATGTAGGTCTTGACTGCAAGTACACGAAAGACAGCATCGCTCAAGGCAAAAAGCTAACGCCAATATAACTCACTCAAGTGTGTACACGTGTTGCAAATTCTGCAACGTGCCAATCCCCTTGTGCTGAGAATTGTTACAGCCCATGGGTACAGAGTGTAGGCTCGGCAGTGAAACCTCCAGGAGCAGCACGCCATTTGTCAGGTTATCGAAAACGCAGCTCAGCCAACAGGTCATTTATATGTGGGTCTCAACACAACGAGGCTCAGTTGCTCAGGGCTAAAGACCTGTGAGAAAGATAACATTTTAAATTATTTAAATCAACGTGGAAAAAGGCTTAGAAGTGCCTGACTGAAGGAGTTCCAAACAGCACGTGTCCAACTTGATTTCAGACATGCCAAGTAAGGCTAATACGAACTAGAATAAACAGAAAACAGCAGAAGTGAAAGCTGCAAGCATGAGAAAATCCAAACAGAGGACTTTCGCTAGCAGAGGTTAGCAAAAACAAGACTTACTCATCCAATATAGATGTAAAATTAAAACATTCTGGCACAGGACTCTCTTCCCCTTACACTGACTTGATTTTCACACTGAAGTTCCCACCTACAGATCACCCAAGAACTCCTTTGAAGTTAGGGTCCAAATCTCAGCCAGAAATAGAGAAAAAAAATATCTCTTCCTTACAGACTATTCTTTGCTTCCCTACACCACATTGCTCTTCATCTGCTCATTGTACCGTGCCGAAATTTTTAAATCAAGTTCTTTCGAAGCTCTCTCAGTGTGAGAGTCTGGTATCTCAGGGACAGACAGGTCCCTGAGGTTTCTGGATTTCCAGCTCATGTTTTCTTTAGCAGAAGCAGCACGCGGGCTCCGGATTAGTGCATGTGAAGTATCCTTCCTTATTATCAAACTATATAACACCTACAGAGATTCAGCTGAAACTGTGAAGTCCTTTTATTCTATAATCTTCTATAATTCCCAGTGCAATTTTCTTGGGTATTAGCCAACCAGCAATCAGTGAATAAAAAGGAGAGAGGAGGGACTTATCCTTAATGAAAAATACCATAAGTCCCCTCAAAAACATCCTCATATAATTTATTTTTTTTTTCTTACTTCATCAGGGCATTCCACAGCACAATTCCTCCCACTGCTGGTAACCTGGGCTTGCCTGCACTAGGTTAAATGACACTGCGAGACACCTGGGATATTAGCAGCTGCTCTTTTAAAACACCTTATTTAAAGCCATGTGGACAGTTTGCAATCCACTGAGATAAGACATACCTATGCCTGCACTGACAGAACAAAAGTATTGCTGGGGAGGGTTTAGATTTTGCAAAGTTCCTCTAGCTAGAGATAAAAACTGTGAAAAATCCATTCCATTTGTAGTTACGTTCAATAGAGAGAAAAAAAAATGTACTTTGCACATCCAAGTGCTCAGGTACCAAAATACAAAGTTGGTTAGCTAGACAAGGAAACAAAAAATCCTGGTAAAAGATAGAATAGAGGAAGGAGAAAATAAATATGGCATCTCCTGTTTCTCAAACCTGTGCACACATTTTCCATCTTTTGCGATTTTAACCACAAGTTTTCCATAGGAAATCAACGCTCATCACCTGAGCTGGATTTACCCACACCATGTGGTTAAAGGAAAGGGCTGACTGCCTCACAGCCACTTGGGATAAAAACATAGCCAACAGAAGAGTTCCTAATTAATCACACAGGTAGAAGTGATGGAAAACAAAGTGACAGACCCTGAAGTCAATTACTTAACAGAAAGTAGCGAACCACTAAAACACTCTTCAGTGGAAAAAATCCCAACCGTACCCCACATAATACCACTTTGTGCTGAAGACTGTAGTCCATTCTGTTTTCATTATGGGAACATCTGATAGGTATTCAAGGGATTTGAAAAACTCAGAAGAGTTCCTTGAAAAAGAGGATGGCACTGTGGTCCTCAGTGTTATTGTCAAACGCTGAAATTCAAGCAACAACAACAACAAAGCAGCAGCATATTCTGAGAGAGGTACCAGATCAAACTATTAATCTGCCTGTCTGTATTGTAACCAAGCAGGAAATAAGTAATCTTTCATATGCTGAAGCTGTACCAAAGGGAGGAAGGAGGTTTGTTTATTTCTATTTTATAAATATCCAGACAGTTCATGTTAAAAAGAAGTCCTTTTGAACACCAGAGGACAATTTGCCCAGAATACAATGAAAAACCCAAAGCAGAGTAGGGATGTATCTATCAGGGAGAGATAATCAGTGCTTTGTGCATTTTAATTCTTCTCTTCATCACTACATCTTCCTTTTGCTTTTGTTCCCCATGTAGCAAATTTGTATGCTGAGCACAGTTGCTCAAGCAGCCCAGACACAGTTATTATGGTGTCAGGAAGGAAACTGTACAAATCTTCATTTACAACAAAAATACCTCTAAACTTTTTTTAAGCAGGTGGGGTTTTTGCTACCTGGCAGTAAACCAAAGCTACCAATGCTGTCTCAAACTTGCCTTGGGCATACCCACATTTGCGTTCAGGGCCTGGCCATCCCCTAGACATTGACACGAGTTGAATTCCTGTCTCCAGCCAGAGTCTCAAGGCCCTGACTCACCACCAGCAGCTGCTGCAACGGGCACTCACTGCAAACCACCACCACCACCCCCCATCCACTCTGCCATTTCTTCAGGGAGGACAACTACGTGGCTCCACCTACTGCCGTTTCCAGCCCAGCATGTTAAACTCAAGACATGATTTCAGCTCACCCTAACACACCAAGGGAAAGATCACCACAGGTCCAGAGATGGTACCAGGATGGCAATTGCCACGACAGAGGCAGTTGGGATGTGGGCTTGGGTGCAAAAAGGGCACCTTGGAGTCATCCAAGAGCTCTCATCCCAAACTCTGCCAGCATCCATATCTTATACAGTTGATATAGGACTAATTTTGTGTTATTTATCATTTGGGTATTACACTAATTTGTGTTACAGCAGCTTTTCTACACGTCCATGAAAAGCTCCTGGCATTCTGAACTATTTCTCAGTAGTTTTGTTGGTTATATATACTGATGGCAACACATATGTTCATCTGTATTGATTTTTAATTGTATACCTTTTAAATTGTGTGCAATCCCAGTTACTACTTACAGTAACTATGTTAAAAAAACAGCCCAAGTGGACTGCAGAAGGAGCTTTGCATGATTATTTTTATTCTCACTTTAGTTTCTTAAGGCCAAATTGTATTCCATTAGAAGATGGAGTTTATTTTCATTATCAACATATAAGAGAAATTGTGACATAATGCTATTCTACCTTTAGCAAATTATATTCCAGAAATCCACTTAACTGTCATGCTTCTTTAGCTTCTGTTACTTAAAAGGACCATTTGCTCTAGGATGTTGTGGATGCTGTTTACAGGGATTTGAGATGAAGCAGCCACGAGGGTTACAAAACACACAGAAGCTTCTTCAGACTTGGAAAAACATTACTCATGGGTGAGAAAGGCAAAAATAGTTGAACTTGCAGGGAAAGCAAGAGAACAGGAAAAGCATTTTTAGGCTTTTTTGTTACCTTCTTTCTGAGGTACACATTTTTGATCACTGTTAGAGAAAGGATCTTAGACTGGGCTTGGTCTGGACCTGCTCAGTTGCCTCACATTCTCTATCATGAAGGCATTGCATGTTCAGGAGAATGAGATAGAATCCATTTCCCTAATGTTAAGGCAATTGTTAATTAAGACCCAGCTGTGACTATTACTTGGGACTGTACACAGAGGCAAAAAAAAAATAAAAAAAAAGACTACAAAATCTTAAATCAAAGTGCAACCACAGTTTCAGAGAACTAAATAGATTTACCTTGCTTAATTGAGGAAGTGACTTGGTTACGCTCGTGCTGCAAAGGTAGGTCCCTAGTTCAAATACATGAACAAAAACTCATTTTCTTGAAGTTCCCCTGCCAAGAATACCTTGCAGTGGCTGTGTTGATGTACCATATACAGATGCACACTGGAAGGGTAAGCACAGTCACTCAGATATTCAGTACAAGGCTGTATTATTGCACAGCTCTCCATCACAACCTTGCAAAGGGATCCCTGCTAGCAAATCAGATTCGAGTGATATTACATAAAAAAAGCACTTGGTAAACCTGGGCACTGGTAGACCCATTAGCAGGCAGTATCACTAACCCCCTGGAAGATATGCAAGGGTCAGATGTGCAAGTCTCACTGCTGAAAAGCAGCCGGGCAGCTGCACAGAAAGGACCTATTCAAACTATGAAAGGCAAGCACACAACCACTCCAGACCACCTTTCTTCGACCAACTTATTCTTTTAACACTCATTTTTTATCTTTACCTTATAAAAGCTTGCGAAAGAACACGTTGTATATATTAGCAAAGACAGGCGTGAGATTTCTCCTTTAGTACTGAATACCCCAAGTAAACACCCCTGAAATCCCTGTGGACCAGTCTTGCCACAATCTCCCTAATAAAACTGGAAGCCAAACCAAATTGGATGCATTCTCTGGGGAGATACGTGTACTGCCTACCACAGGCATTCACTGCTCGGGATTCTCCAGACAGCAGGGAGAGGCTCGGGTGCCCCTCACACTTTGGAAGTAGCAAAAGAAGGAGATTCAGCACATGTAGGTTGTAAGAAAGTAGCTTAACGCTACTGAAACCTGCGCTGAGATGGGGCTCTCACACCTGAAGAAGCTAACAGTTTAAGATGTTTAAAAATAATATTTACAGACATTACAAGAAGGTCACCACACACACTACTTCTAATGTGGACCATAAAATATAATCCCACAGAAGACAGCTAGAAATCTCATAATGCAAACTAGTGGTCAACACCATATCCTTGGGACATTAATGCCTGTCAAAAACCACATCCATAACCCTGCGAATTACAGAGCATGCACAGGTACCAGCGGAAGGCAAAGGGAAGATGCACACGTATCCTGGTGTATAAACCTCAGTCCTAGGGAGACCCTTGCAGAAACAAGGGTTAACCCATCTTAGGCTCGGGTAGATACTTGTCTACCTCAAATAACCCCCAGCACTCCTCAAACATCACCTCCCACATGAATTTTGCGATTGCAAATTCAGAGGTTGGTTTGGTTTGCTTCTTTGTTTAATGGGGAAAGAGCACTTGGCCCAGGAGCTGCCTACATTTTGTTCCTTCTTTTCCTTCAAGTGCATTGATATGAAAGGTAAGTGCAATCTTTAGGCAGTATTTGGGAAAAAGCACATCAGGAAGGTAAAATATCATCCTCATGAATCTTCTATAGTGCCAAATATTTGTCCTTTTGCCTAAATCAACAATGGGAGACAAAAAATTGCTGATAGTGTTGCACCTAGCTTCAGACATCTGGAGAGTAATCATCAGAAATAAACAAGCACAAAGAAAAGTCAACCTCTAAAATTAAAAAAAAAAAAGAAAAAAATTAAATAAACCACAGGGTATTCATCCGGGGAGGAGAGGAGGAGAAGCACGAGACACAGGATAAGCACAAAAATCACATTTGCAAGCAGGAAGAACAGAGGACAAGTAATCTTTCCCAAACTCCGACTCCTACACAGCACTTCGAAAAGCTTTATGCATTTAAATTGAAAACAAGAGTAAAATTGATCCCAGTATTTATTATTTGTTTCTAACTCATTGCATGGATCTGTTATGAAAACTCTTATTTCCCAGCAAAATCTCATTAAAATTACCCCATCTTCCCCATTAATTTGCTGGATAAACCAAGTAACATTAGTGATACACTTCAAGCAGAAGAGGGTGGACCTCTCTGTTAGCACCAAGGATATGCAAGCTTGTTCAGGTAGAAAAATACTGACTTACTTACAAACAAAAAAGAACTTAATATTTCTGTGCTTGACAGGCACTAAACTGATAGTAAGTACATACAGATATACTAGGTAATCGTAAAGTGACAAAGGTTTGTTCCTTCTTGCTCTAGCTCAGCTATGCAGAACAGCTGGGAAATGGTGGAAAGCCACTGACACTTCCAGAGGTTGTTTTTTGTGTGATCCATACAATTCACATTAAAGTAATGACTAAGTTCAAAAGCTCATTTTTACATGTCTCCAAGCAGCCACCGGATAGTAACAACATGTATTCAAACACTAATAACCTCAGTTCATAAAACTTTGATTGCAATCCCACCAAGCAAGTTACTGCAGTCAGAAATATAAATTTTTGTCAATGTCTACAAGCTGCTCCTTTCCTGGTTTTGTGAACTTGACAAGGAACATATCAAATCATTCCATCAAGAAAGGGAAATCACGAAGAGCAAGAATTTTCAGTGAGAAATAAGTTTTGCTGAAACTTCTTTCTAAATTTTAAACCATCCTAGAAGGGAATAGAGGGTTTTTTTAGAAGTTCATTAAAATGTCAAATGCTTATAAACAAAGAAGTTGGCTAGATACTTAATTTCAGAAAATTCTTATAAAATACCTATTTTATACATTCCCAAAATGAACATGTCTTAAGTAAAATGAAAATGCATGAAAATGCAGACCTCAGGCTATGGAATTTTCTTTTCTTCATTGTCTCCTACCTGTAGGGAATGGAAGCAAACAGAAGTAGATTCACTTCCATTTCCTATGATCAAGTACTTACACTCTGCTTGTAAAAGAAATGCAATTACCATTAGCTAAGACTCTATATGTAACCAAGTTCATATGCTACCTGCTGCTCCTTGCAGGGTTATTACAGATGCTGTGACCTTTCAGCTCATGTCCCTATGGCTCTAGAGCAAATGAGATTTACCAAATGCAATAAAATCTTTCACCTTCCCCATATGGCTAAAGCTATTTTAGGGAGCGCTATAGCAGGAGGGCAGCTGAGTCCCAGGACTGACACAAACGTGCATAAAGCACTTCAAACTAAATTCCATGGCAAAAACTCCCAGCGTGGGTAAGGGTTGTTGGAAGACAGGGCACTAAAGGATAAAAACATTTTTTACAAACTGGAAAATACAACGAAGACCTAGAAGTTGGACCACAAAATATTGTTTAGCAGGAACACGGTCTGTGGGGCTGCTCACTGAATGTAATTAATTGTGCTGTCACTGACAACAGGCAAATAATGGCCTGCATTGTTCATTTGCAGCATGCAGAGAATAATTACTTTGGTTTTTAAAGTGCTGAAAGGACACACCGCTTCCCTCAGATCTGTATCTTGACACTTGCTGAGATTTATATAACAATTCAGCTCAAATAACCAAAGACTGACAGTTGAGTAAATTACAAACAGAAAACTTCAGAAGGATCTGAAAAATTACACCATTCCCAAAACACAAGCTGGCTACTCTGGAAATGTTTGAGCATAGAAATCAGTATCTGTACGTCGGCAGGAAAATAAAACCACAGATTCTTAGAATAAAATCAGGCAGTTATAATGCACATCAAACTTCAAGGGCTGTTTCTGAAAGAATTGCATGCGTCTTCCTATAAACAGGGACTACATATCCTGAATTGAAACTAGGAAGCCCCTAGACCTCTGTTGTTTGCCATATGAGACTTTCAGACACAAACTTCCTGGTAAGTAGTAACATTGTCATGTACGAGGTGCCAGAGTTTTCAAAGCAAGCTAATTTATCCCGGATCCTCTGTCTCTATGAGCTGTCACATCAAGAAGAGGCAATGATTAGAGAACATGAACTCAAAACATGTACTGATATTTATCTTACAACACGCTTTTTCTTGTTTCATCAGATTTCAAGGTGAATAAAGAGTAACAGGATTTAACTACACAAGGTGTTTCATTAATGGCTTCTCCAAGGACAACACAGAGGTTTTCTTCAGTGCAGAAAGTCAGCAATTAACTTCCAACACCGCAATGACTTTAACTGCTGTTTTATGCAGTTTCTGCCAGGTGCTTATCATACAAAAACAGAAGCAATCAGGCCAAACAAAATAAAATTACACAACTTAAAAGGCTTAATATTCTTTGTCAGAGAGCTTCTAGGCAGCCGTGGGCTTTAGAGGAGCTCATTTGGCATTATTGGCATATCAGTTGCAAAAAGGCAGGGAAGGTTCTGAGGGACTTGTCTGTAGGCATCATTTCAAAAGCCACTTGTTCCAGATTAGGGGCTCAAAAGGGATTTTTAGTAAGCGACTGTTTAATAACCACAAAAACAAAGAATGATATTCAAACCTACCATTGTCTGTTTACTTTGTGTTCCCTCAATTTCTCAGTGGCATTAGGTCACTGAGAAAAGAAAAGGAAAAAGAATTAAGCAAACTTTCAATCTTAGGCCACTGCTTGCTTCTGCTCTGGTCAAAATCCAGAGCAACCCTAGCGAGATCCGCGATAGGCATATAAACAAGATTAATACTGGATGCTTCCAGAGAGATTTAATACTGTTCTGGGCGAGTAGAGGGTTTCATTTGCATAATATTTACTTCTTTAGCCTTAGGGCAAGTAACACAACCTCAAAGGAGGTGGTGATTTGGATTAAAATGCAGTTGAACCTTTTGCCATGGAATCAATGATAATAAAGGTCTAATTACAATTTAACAGGTTTTGAGACAATCAAAATACGTCACACTAACTATAGTACTTGCAGAGAAAACAGTCATTAAAATGCACTAGAAGTTGCACCCCGCTTCTATCGCTTAGGAATCTGAAAGCAACAAATTAGGGATGCTATAATGAGGAAAGGTTTTATGGTGTCTTTATTAAATCCAAGAGGCTCTTGAAATTTATATTATATAAGCATATGCATGCAATTATATTACTTATTCACAATTATTTGATGGTTTCGGAAAGAGCTCGTCAGATTCAGATTTCTGGGGTTTCGATTTTTTTATTCATTTATGTTTAAAACTTAGGCCTTATTTAGCAAGTTTAACATATACGTGCTCCCCAGTTGAACTGGAGAGCCTTTGCCTTCAGATTCAGAGCTGCTTCTTTATTCTATATCCATCTGAACTAAACCGTTCAGCCTCAAGCTTCTTCACATAGCCCAGAACACGTTTGTCCCTACATACTGCATATGGCTATTAGCCTGCCCACTGTGGGAACTCCTACTATGCCAGGAGGAAATAACAGCATCCAATCACTGCAAGTTACTTTAGCTAGCAGTTGAATTACTTCATACAGTGCAATAACATTTTAGGAAATTCTTTAGTAAAATCTGTGGCTGCTACACCCACAGAAGAATGTTTGTTTACTTGGCATCAGCATGAGTTTAAGATAAAAAAACCCATCTATTCTCCTAGAAGTAGAATAAGGAAGAAAAGACACCAAATGATAAAACTGAAGCACAATAAGCTTGTATCTTACAAGTTATCTCCTTAACTTTATCGCTTCTGTTAAAACAGCCCTACGTTCTCCGCCTTCTTTCCAAGAAGCTAAAGGGTAAGTCATAAAAAAAAGAAGCTTCATGTTCTCTTCCTCCTCTTTGAAGGTCCCAGTTTTGCCTGGCCACCTTTTCCTAAGGCATTAGCTCTTCTGCCCATTAACCATTGACTCTCTGACCTCCTTGACATCTCCAACTAACACTCTTAGGCTATAACTGTCAGGCTCAAGGCACCTCTATCTCCCAGTAACTATCAAGAAACATACACAGAGCACTACTGGGGAATTACATGTGCCACTGTCCCAGAAACATCACAGGGATACACCAGCACAAGCAGTCGAACTGGGGAAGGGGTAACCTTCCCCTAGCTAGGAGAGGCTGTTGGCTTTACAAGGCTGTTTTGGGGCAAGGCCAAGCCTCCTGAAGAAGTGCAGTCTATTGACTTTTTCAGTGGGCTGAGTAAAACTTATACTTTTTTCAGGAACTTGGTCAACTCCAATATTTGAATAAACCATGCTTAGTGTTCAATTTGAAGGTGCAAATTTAATAGGAAAGAACAATCTTGGAACTGCAACAGAAGGTGCCATGTTGCTACAACCAGGCTTTACTCTAGAAGCTCTAGAATACATTTAATCAGAATAGATTTAGGAGTGAAATCTGGCTGGACAGCTGAGTGCTGGAGAGAAGACAGCACAGATGGAGGTGGGAGGATAAGAGCTAAGCGAGCAGAGACAGGACCACCATGGTAAGCCATATTCTGCAATGGAGGAGCTTGCTAAAGCAGCTTGGAAAACTGTTTTTAAATACATAAGAGGGGAGAGAACCACCAAGAGAAAAGTGCAATAGGCTAGAAAGTAAAGGATGAAACCAGCTGCTTTTGCAGGTGGTTTGCACCCCTAGAATTCCCCAAGGCAGTGGGGGACCCAGAAGTAACCTGGGTAATCTACAACCTGGGGCAGATGGGCTGCCAGGAGAGGTTTATACTGGTGTCCCTCCACACGATAGAGACTACAGACATCAAAGTGAGCCTTGAAAGACAGCATGAGCCTTGAAAATCACTAAGGACTGAATTCTGCTTATATNGCCTCCACAACACAGGGACTACAGACATGGAAGTGTGAGGCTAAGGACTGAATTCTGCTTATATTCTGGATTCTCCACGTGTGCAAACACCAAGACAAAGAAACTTGAAAAAGTCAGTAACAAAGGCACATTGTGGAAAATATTTTTACTAAAAAACAAACCATGGAACTAAGTACCCAAAAAAGGTAAACATATTTAAATAGAAAAACAAAACCCAAAGCAAAAATACCTGTAAACACCTGCAAGGTAATAACATCAACAAGAAACAGCATAGCCTCATAAGGAATTAATCCTGCCAGATAACATTTTAGTTAATAGAGCTATAAAACTAAAGGCTGAGGGGAAAGAAGTAACTATCTCATTTAGCTACATTGCGTAGTCTCAAGAAGTCAAGCTTGAAAATTAGTTCAAGTTGATGGGAGTGAAACACAGACATTATAGTCTAAAAGCGACATGGAAAACTACAAATAAAGCATTATAGTACAGGAAAAGTGCAGGAAAAGGGAACTGTTTAGGCTAGGGGCTTTCATAATCCTAATTGATCACCCAAAAGAGAAGTGAAATAATGGAACTTGATGCAAAATTAGCAGGCGCTGCAAGGTTAGTCACAGAAGGGGAAAGAGACCTAACAATAGAAACATAGCCTGAAACAAAATTAAGTCATCATTGGAAAGATGCAGAAACGCTGCTTCTCTGAAATGAACGTGAATTTTGCCAGAATCAAGATGATGTCGGTAGAGAGTAATTCATGGTGACTTTGCAGCATTGCTTACTTTAGAGATGAAAATAAGCTAATCAAATTCAGGCTGCATCTGTACAGGCATTGAAGAACACCGAAAAGAGATAACAAACAGACTGTCACACTGCTCCAGTACAGCCAAACCAAGGCTACCTTGTAATTCTCATCACTACTTCCAGGATGATAACAGCAGCATACAAAGAGTTGCAACACGAGCAACACAGCAGAGCTTGTTGTAGGAAACATTTGAGAGAGCTCACTTGAGTTTGACACTGCTCTGCAAGGCAATGATCACACAGCGGAGACTGCAGCATCCGCTAGCACTTGAAACATTTTGTTGCTTCATGGTATACTAATAGCATTTTAGGGGCCATCAAGTGAAGACAACCCAGGAAACCTGTAGGACTCCAGGGAAAGCTTCGTGATCATATCATTTTTCAGGCACTGGGAAAGTCTCATGAGAAAGAGCTGTTGAAGTCTCAACACTTACATTTCCTACCCCAATTGTTTCAAATGCTGCAAGAAAGGACAATATATTCTCATTTTTCTTAGAGGCTTGTTGGCCTAAGTACACTCTGGTGTCCTCCTACATCTTTAATTTGCACAATTCTTCAAGGAGAGGCGGAGTGCGACACAGCGAGAAGACAGCTGGGAAACACCACAGGAAGGAAGGGCATGGGGAAGCAAGAATAGGAAAGAACCAACTAAATTCAAGGGTAAAAAAAAAAAGAAAATTGTAAGACTTGTTTAAAGTCAGAGCTCAATCTATCCTGCACTGCTGCACTGCCATTCTCAGCACAACTGAATTATGTGTTGCTTGGTGCTTAAAATTTACCGATCTTTTCTGCACGAACAACCATGTTTTTGAAGCATTTTTGAGAGTTGCCTTGAGAATTTATGATGCACTCAGCAGTTTGTCTGAATCCACGAGATGAAAGCTAGGGGACAGAAAGGGGACTTAACTAAACTCCATGTCACAAGACAGATCTGCTTTTCCATGGGGTAAATAGAATTTCTAATTTATAGTACCATGTTCAGACTTGCAGATAAGACCTTACAGAAACAAACAGAGAAAGTCCAGACTGCCACATTTTTCATGACTGCAGAGATGCCAAGAGCAATTCCTTTTCTCCTTGTCTTGAGCGCTGTGGAATAAAAGAGTTTGCATAGAAACATGCAGGCAAGTATCACAGGAATTTATAAAACCTAACTGATTTTAACAGAAAGACGTGCTGCCTAACAGTAGAAAGAATTAAGCTTTCTTTACCATTAATTGTTTCATTGCTAGAGTCCCCTTGACATCTGTACAACTGGAAACCAACTCAGGTCACACAGGAAAGCCTGCAGGGCAATGTCCACCTCCACCTTTTGGGGCTGAAGAATGCATTGAGAAGCCAAATGAATGAATGCACCCTACCATCCATATACGATTCCACCAAGGCAAAGTTTTGAGCTCCTGTCAAGTTTAAAATACACTTCTTGGCCAAGACACATCTATCCAGATGAGATTCCCAGTCTAATAAATATCTTCAAATTATGAAGCCAAAATGAAAGAGCATGATCTTTCCACCTGACATGCTGCACATTAGATTTCCCACAGTTAAATCCTGTTTGCATTAGACTCATCTCTTGTAGAAAACCAGGGCAATTAGTTTCTAAAATAACCAGTGTCAGAAAATCCTCTATAGTCAAGAGCGAGTTGTCCCAAATCTTAATTATTCACCCAGCAGGAAAAAAGCCAAGTCTTATCTGCTGAACTGTCAAATATCTGTTCCTTTAAAGACAGTTATAGGCTATCATCAAGTCACCTTTCAAATTCCTCTTTATTACAGCAAGATTGAGCCACTTCAGCCTGTTAAGGCAATCCTTGCCACTTCTCCAGATAACCCTCCTGACTCTGCTCAGAGCTGTCTTCAGTTTCCAGCTTCCTTCCGTATCACAGGTGCGCAGGGCAGGCTCGCAGGCTCTGTGCTGGGTAACACACAGGGCAGCAATGTCTGCCCATGCCCACCCCACATGCTGTACACACAGCAATGGATCACATCCGCTCACCTTTTCCTAATTTCACATTTAGTCCTGTTACAAGGTATATTACACCCAATTTACCAACTAAGCCAAAGTGCACTGAACCAACGATCTCATCTTCTCATTATGTATCGCTCCAGCTTCCCCTCAGATTAGAAGTTTACAGATGGAGCTCACTTGTGCCATCTGAAAATTACTACTTCTAGTGATTGTACCAGAATAAATTCTTTTCCTCCTCAAATCACTAATGTAACCCCAAAAGAACATGGAGACAAGGCACAAATTGTATGAAACCATGCCAGGAAAACCACTCCAAACCTACAGGTGGATGATGATTGTATTTAATTACAACCTTGCAGTCCCACTGGATAGCTGGCATTCGGTGCATTTGGTACTGGATGGTTAGTTTCTTAATCAAAGTATCATGACAGCTGAACTTCCAACCCACTGAAAAGCATACTGTATCAACATTGTGTTTTATCATCTGTGATATCATCAGTTTTACAAGATGTATTTTCTACACCTTTGTTATGTATGAGATCAATTACTTTCTGATCTTGTATTCATCCTTCAAAGCCTGTATCAGTATTTCACAGCCATAACCAAGATCAGGGTAAATCTCACCAACAGCAACTTAAATCACCGTCTCTGTTCAGCTGCGTTCACAACAGTTGTGTTCAGCCTTTGGTATTTCCCCCATGATTCACCATACAGTAAACAAACAAAATTAAAGTCATTTCAAACCAAAAGCATCTTCACCCACCCTCATATAACACAAATCACCAGTTTACAAGTGACCACATGTCATTTAGTGCCTTTCTGGTTTCTGGCTGTACAATTAATGGCAGAGGTGAGCTACTGTGTGAAGTTTAAGTAATCAAACACCTCAGCCCCTCCTGATGTATGTGAGGACATGTATTCAAAAAAACAGGAAAACGCAGAAAATCACTACCAAGCAGCTCACACCATGCAGATTCACCCAAGGTGAGCTCACAGTAACACATCCCATAACAGTGGCACAGCCAGACTGGAAAGGAGTGAATCACCACCTTCATTTGACATGACCCCATCACCTGGCTGCTTCCCAGCTACAGTTCAGAAGTACTAATTAAACACTTGCTTCGGCTTATCACTGCCAATAACCAGCACTGCTGTCTAATAATACAACAAGTAGTTTGGTTGGTGGTAGTTTTCTCTAAATTTAAACTTTAAAAATTCTTCATTCTATTCAGTGCTAACAACTGTAGTTACTTCTTGTATCCTGGTTTTTTTCTTGACCAGCTTCTGCTTTGTTATTTAAAAAAAAATATCCATCTCCCCTTGGTACTTAGAATATTTGAGAATTTTGTTGTCACAATGTGCTTTATATCAGATGCAGATGTAGCAGTGTATTTATTTTACAAGTAGATCCTTTTCCTCTTGACTGTGGGCTTCAGGATACACAGTGGGATACTCCTGGCGGTTCCAAAATATCATTTCTTTTTTCCATTTAGATACCATCTTCCTACCCACGTGGCTAATAATCTTTGCAGCTTTTACAATAGGCCTTTTAAAGCAGTAAAAATGTCATTTGTTGGATTTTATTCTATGCACATTACACATACAATAAAGTTATGATCATGGTATCTAACCTAGCCTCAATTTCCAATTTCATGTTTCATTTTCAACTTGCCAGAGCAAGGTCTAATGTAGGTTTTGCCCTTGTAAGGCATAGGAGAAAATCTTGCAGCTCAAAACAACGCTGTATTTTTTCATTTTAAGAAGTCTCCTCCCTTGCACAAAGAAAACCATCACCAGGGGCTTTGGGAGTGCTGAGAACTGCAGCCCCTGTGCTCCCACCCAGTCCCCCAAAGCAGCTCAGCTTCTTCCTCAAGGAACAGTCTCCTGGGCTGCTTCTGGGGTCAGGCCACAACAGGGGGGAAAAAAAAAAAAAGGCAGTCTCAAACTTTGTACTGAAAGGGTGCTGGCCCCTCCGTAGTTAATTCAAGCCAATAACCGATTTCTGATCAGAGCCTCAGAACTGGCAATGCCTTTCCTGCCAGTGGCATTCACATTCACATTCACGTTCCTCTCTCTCATTCAAGCTTTGCAAAATAGGTCAGATCCCCGGGGTTTTAATTTTCTAACCCCGCAATTTTTACCATCAGGTTTCAGCAATGCAGTGCAGCCGCAGCTATGCTCAGGAATGAGCTACTCTAGGCCCTCCTGCCTGTTTTTCCACATTCCTAGTACTGACAGAGAGATAGTTAAACATTTTTTTTCTCCCCATAACTTTTTGTGTCTCAATTGCTTTTGTTAATAACATCTTAATTTTGCACTAAACAAACACTCACTTGTTCCCTGTTCCACCCTTTCTTTCTGTACAAATTTAACACTCTCCTATTTCCTTCCTCAGCTGCAAAAATTTGCTTTCTAATGTGAGTCTGAGGCCAGGCAAATTCACCATCTTCCTCCCCGGGGTAACTGGTAACCACAGCATAAAATTTCCTCTGAAGACATTTCTTACCTAAATTGCTGATCTATCTCAGATATTTAGATATCTTCTACAACATCCATCAGAGCAACTCCACAGTAGCTGTCCTCAAGAACAAAGGGGTACCACAAGCTTAATGAATTTGTGTAGTTTTTGAGCTGCCTAAAGGACTCATCACATATTTATACCCAGAAGAGCCCAGCCCAAACACAACTTTGCCAGGATTAGACTCAGTATTTCATTTTTACTCAAGGTTACCCAAGGAGAAATGGAACGTTCACCCAGAACCATCTTCCCTTTGACTAACGCTTTCCAGGCTCCATGAAAGTATCCCCTACACAAGAGCACCCTGCTTCATCATCTGTTTGAGGCCAGATGATTTTCTTTTGAAGTTCTGATTGATCTTCCATAAAAGTAAGATTTGTGTGAAATGTCAACCCAAGTTTCAAACAGATCTGACCTTTCCCAAATATAGAACACTTTCAGATCTAGAAAACTGAAAATTGTTCTGTATATAATTTGCCACAAAGGAATCTAAAATAGTTGAGGAGTCCTGTATGAAGCTGCATCCTCATTAGCATTTATTTTCAGATCTTCACCATTAAGCCACAATACAGCTGGGGAAAGGTCAGTGAAGTTCTTCTGCAAAGCACACTTTCAAAGCAGTTTTACATAGATGAATCTTATTCTTGACCTACATTGCTTAGAAAAGCACAAATTTAACTCTGAAAATGCACATGGAATTAGAAGACAAAAACGGTATGGGTGGCCAGCATTTTGCCATGGGATCTGTCCCAAGACGAGACATGGGGCAGGCTGGGGGACCGCACTGTTATTCATACAGTAGCTGCACTGAGAGCAAAGCAATAAACCTCGTGAGCGTATCTGGAAGCCTTAATTTCACTTGTCTCATCAGATGATGGGGACACCAGACAAGAAAAATGCAGATTTGGATCTAAACAAGTGATGAACGTCTCAAGGTGCCCTGGTGTAAGCTGGCAGCTTTCACCAATTCCAGAGGGAGAATAGGGACTCCCAGTCACCTCTTTTGCCTCCTGTCAGACAAAGTCTATAAATTCCCCACGCTGCTAGAAGCTCTTCAGCTCTGTTCAAAGAGATTTATCATCCAACGGGGCCTTGTGAAAACTGGAAAATGCTGACTTCTTCCTTGAAGTTTGATTTAACTCACTTTTAGGAGGAGACCTGTCCAAGGCATTCATATCTTAATGCAGAAGTACAGGATAGCCCCCGTATCACAGTAATAGTTAAAAAGAAATATACAGCTAACATGCTAAATATATATGTAGACTCAGAAGATGAACCTTAGATATCTAAACTTGCCTGCATTCACATTCTGCATTTATACATAAGCTTAAAATTTCGTAGTATATTCAGGTGACCTTGTTTCTCTTCAACATACAGATTTGGGAGAATAAAACTCTAACGAAGCCAGAAAAAGACAAAAGCCATAAGCAGTAACAACGTGGAAATACAACAGCAATCCTGTCTCAAAAAAGACCATATATAGACTAAAAATGAGTTAAAGGGCTCTGGTAAAAGTGACAGTCTATAGCTGACAAAGGAAAACAGAGATGGGAAGGAAAAAAAAGAAAGAAAAGAAAAGGTTTTACAGCATGTACCAAACTATACTCTTATTTCTTTTACTGTGATATACCAAGGGACTGAAGGAGGAAGATGAACTACACCTGAAGAGACACAGGCACGTTTCTGATGTCACAGAGACTACAAAAAGAGGAATAGTTTCAGCATAGATGACAGAGACAGTAAACAACAACAAAAAAAGTCAAAGTTAGTAACATGCAGGGGGAGAGGGAGAAGGCAAGGCAAAAAAAAAAAAACCCAAAAAGCTCTCTGCAGCCACCGATAGCAGATGTCACTGCAGACAACTTAGAGCTATACAGATGAAAAAATTAACCCAGCCACTGAAGTTCTTCTCCTTCCATGCTCAATGTGCTCTGAAGCCACCAGAGATAGGCAGAATCTCCCATCTCAGGGAATTAAAGGCAGATTTGATGAAAAGCCTGAGCATTGTTAGTAGCTGCCACCAAGACCGACAGATTACTTCTTGGGTTGCTGAACTTAAAACAGGAGCAGCCAGAGATGCCAGACTTGCTGTGCTGCCTCTCATAAGCTGCTGTGTTATAGGCAGAGCAGGAGAACAAAGCCAGGTTTGCTCAGTGAGGTACCCCACTACGCTAATTAGAAAGCACAATAAAAATTAAATTACTTGTGCAATACACCACTATGTGAGTCTGGGGAGGAAGAGGTCTTTCATTTAAGAAAAGGCAGAGGGAAGAGGGAAAGTTATTTTTTCTTTACCTTATTTGTGTTAAAACATTCTACCAGTATGAATTAATAATGCATATGTAAATCAGGCTTCATGATTTCTTGTTGCATTAAGCTGCCAGCGTGTTGCTAGTAATAGATTCAGAGCATTCGTTTATTTTGTGCTGAACTTCATTATTGGCATTGTAAGGGAATAACCATTTTTATCAGGAAGAAATCTAGCATATCATTCAGCAGAAAAGTAACATTTATTTTAGTCTCTGTGCATGAGCCATGCTGGAACAGACAGAATTTGTTTCCTCGGAGTAGACAAAAGCCCCCGCGTCTTTCAGATCCTATTTACAGTGATACAGAGTGGGCCCGATCCTTGCAAAACTTTCCTCCACGTGGACTAACCCGCTTTTAAATTTCAGATGCAAGGTGAAGACACTGTAGCACCCAGACACTTCTGACAGCACAAAATACTTCTGAAAAAAAGAAATGGGGAGAAAAGGTGGCTTTAAAAAAAGGGGAAGTAATTTAGTAATATTTCAGGGAACTGCTCAGTTCTACCACTTATTTTCTAGAACAACATTTCATAAACGTTTTAAGCCTATGAACCACCAAACTTTTCTTAGAGGGAGGCAAATGATTCCTTTAGGGTTGTTATCACAATGATTCCTCATTTTCAGGAAAGTTAATGCTGTAGGTGAAATTTGGCATCTACTACCTTTATTTTTCTCCTGTGTTTTTAACTTTCTTCCTTACATACGCATGAACAAGTGGAGGGGGATGAGGGTATTAAAATACTTTTCTACAGTTGTACAATTTGCCCTCTGCTGTTGATGGTGCATGATTCATCAGCCTGAAGAACAATTCAGATGACTGCATTAAGCTGGGCATCACTTCATAACGTCACTTAATTAGGATTTACTGAGCTGACCCCCTCACTTCTGCTGAATATAGCTTTCAAAAGTTTACATTACCCTAGAGATGACAGATAGGAGCTTCAAACATTTATCCAGCCTAAACTTGAAGGAAAATTGTGGTTTCTTTAATAAAAATAAAAAAAGACAGAGAAAAGATAAGATAAACAGAAAACTTTTAAGACACTACTGACCCCAGGGAAAGCCAAGCAGGCAAAGGGCTTGAAAACACCGAAATACTGGAAACTTGAAAACACTGGAAAACACTGCAAACACCCCAAAACCCTACGAAAAGGCAATGCCCTGCTCAGAGTAGATGAATGAAGTGCAGCTCACATTATCAGATGTACAGTTGCTGGAGAGATGAACAATTCAAACAAGGCCCCGAAGCACCACAAACCTACACTTGTGTTCAACTTCTTTGCCATGGGCAAAGCATGAAAATAATGAAACATTTTTTAGAAAGCAAAGTAAGTACTCCAAGATCAAGTGCCTTACCTGAAGTCAGCCCAGAATTAGCTTGGGGGTTCTACCTACCCCTAGATGATGACTGCTAATTTCTTTTAGGCTTTCATGATATGTAAGAGGATGCATCACTCAGATTTCTGAAGCTTGTTTTAGACACTCATTACTTTGGTACCATGACATACAGCACTAACTTTGCTGCATTTCTTCAAGTGTGCTATTCCAGACACTGGACTTTTTTTTTTTTCTTAGAATAAGGGAGAAAAGGGTATCATATTAAATGACTTCTTTTTGAAGTCTTTTTTTGCATTCTTAAACTAGATATGGCTGTGCAGTCATTCATGTCGGGTGCAGTCTTCACTCAGATCTGCCGGGAGGTGACACTCCTGCTCTTCTCCCTACCGCAGCCTTTGTCCAGCTGTGCCCCCGTGCGCTAGGAAAGGCTATGGTCTGGTATGAGCTGAACTGTCTCAGGAACAGGAAACGTCCATCTTTATCTGCTTTGCTTGGCAGAACAAGATTTAGATTACAAATCAAGTTGTGGAAAAGTTTTTATCAGTTCCACAGCAAAACTGTTACACTAAAACCTTTGCTAATTGCACTAAACTCCTCCTTTGCCATTTTAACACATTGGTGCCTGAAGTGACACACCCATGTACCCCAATTAATACCTGACCAAAACCCCTTCAAAGCATTTACACTTATGTCTTTATGGCATAAGACCAGATTATTCTTTGTTTAAAATCACCATCCTTCTCTTCACCTTGCTTGGATATAAGTTAAACATTTGTCTAAAGAAGCAGAGGAGCCAGTAGGGCAAAAGAGAATGCGAGAAGCAGGTTCTTGACAGAAGATTAAGATACTCTTNGTTGATTGCTGACTTGATTGCAGTATTTAAGCTACTGGGGGGTCCTTTCGGGGCCCAAGCATTAGGAAGAGGCAGCGGCTTTTTAGCCGACTGTGTGATAAAAGCTCTGTTTTTAATCACTGCCAGATGACAGCCAACTGCCAAACCTCATGACAAGCCCAACCTCAGCTAAAAGCTTTAAAAGCCCATGGAGCTGATTGACAGACATAGTGAGATGGGGAGACTATACTGGAGCCTTTAAATGCTTGTTTTGGGGATTTATGCTTGGTGTTGGGACAAAACAGGAGATCAGCTTTAAAGACACAATGGAGGTGGTATAAAGAAGGGTAGAGGTAAGAAACATGCTTTCAAACAGAAGTTGCAGGTTCGTATTGCTTTCTAATGAACACTTCTTATTAATTCCTGAAGAACAGAGAACTAGAAGAGAAGCAGCAGATAGACAGGGTGTCCTAAGGTGCCTGGAAAGTCAGGGGAGTGCTGCAATTTCTAAACTCATTAAATACAGAAGACAATGAAAGACAGATGAAAAAGATGGGAATGGACAGAGCAGGAAGGTAAGACTCTAAGGAGAGGAAATGCTAGCGCTAGTAAGGTGCTCATGAGTTGACAGTGTCATCAGTGGACAGACTCTGTACAATTCTGTAAAGCCCCAGGTTGGCAGCACACAGGGAGAGAAAGGGCTGCTGTCCTCATTACAGCTTCTCCACATCCTCCAAGGTGGAACAGAAGTTTGTCGTCTGTGTCCACCACAGGACAGCTGGGCAAGCAACATGGCTTGGCTGGCTGCATGCAAACAGGCATAACCAACCCCTACTTAGAAAGAAAGGCTTAAAGAATAAGGATGCCAACATGTGGAGACTACCAAACAAGTTAATGGGGTGTATTGCAAAGCTTCAAAACACAAAGCAGCAATGGCATAAAGAAAACAGAACTGGTCCCATTCAAAAGCACTTTGAGGAGAGCTGGTGGAAGAGAGGGTAGAATGCTGGGGGCTGGCATGGACCACCAGAGCTGAGGCAAATGAGGACAGACACCATGGTGCACATGCAGCCCAGAGACAGTCAAGGGAACAGCCAACTGCCCAACCTGGTTATTTCCAGAGAAAAACTGGAGCATTGAAGTAGAGTGAGAAAATGTTCTCAGGTCCCTAATCCATGTCTAAACGTACTATTTCAAAGCAAAGCTGATAACTTGGCACTTCACAGGAATGCTCAAAACCTATTACCTTAAAGACTCACCCACAAAGACACTCGTTCAACGAGCTCCATACAAACAACCAAGAGGTAAAATATTTGTAACACAAGTACAGGTAAACAGCAGAATGCAAAGCTGTACACACTGACAGACCAATCTGAAACTTGTACTGCCAAGATTTTTTAACAATGAAATAACGTATGTTAAAGTTGGCATTAAAATGCAGAAGAGCCTTGTTCCTAATACATATCTTTTTTAAGTATTAAGCCAGTCTGCTGATCAGGAAATATGACAACCAGGTTTTACAAGACTGCACATGGAAAAAAAACCCAAACTCCTATGTTATTTACACATATTTCCAAGCACCTGCCAAGCCTCCACCAGCAATTTGGAAACATGCAAGTTTGCCTCTTGCTTTTCTCTTCTCAAGGCATCAATTACAGGCTTCACATTTTTGAGACTAACAAAGAGCTCTATCCCACAGCTTTGCTTTCAGCAAAGCATGCACGTTTTGTTTGCTATAACAAATCACTTTGCAAAGCAAGATCAATGACTGACTATACACAAGTAACACTGTTCTGACATCACTTCAAATGCCAGCCACAACCTGTGTTTTACTGTTTGACACCATATACAGTACTTGGAGAAAATTAATACTTCCAAGCAACAGTCAGCTACCATCATTCAAAAGTGGCAAGTACTAGTTCTTTTAGAAGACTGCTTGCAATTTGGTAGTTGGGTTTTTCTTATCTTTTAAAAAAGTACTATATGCAGAGTTTCACGTACCGTGGGTCAAATTACTGCCTGCAGTTTCATTGCATCTTGGACACCATCACTAAAACACCCAATACAAATGTAAAATACTTTTACTTAAGAATTTAATTTCAGGTTAAAATTTCCAGCCACTGCAGATAAGAGGAGCCTGGGTCTCTGCCATGCCATGCCTGGGCACATGCCCAGGCTGCTTTACCTTGGATGTACAGGGCTGGGAACTGATTTTAGTTATGCACTGGGAAAGCTGCACAAACCAGAGGATGATGCCAGATTTGCATGCGGATAACAACAGTCAAGAGGATAACCACACTGCTACAGACAGCAAACATTTATATACTCAGATATTTATTCAGAACACACGTGCCCTCTCAGGCCTGTCTGTGATAATATCCATGTAAACAAGGAATAGTGCTATTTTCTTTCAACAAACAGCAATAATCATATTCTACCACCAGGTGATGCTGTATTTTTTTGCGAGCACCATCGTTACATGTTTCTTCTAGTTACACACCACAACAGAGCTGAGAAGCAATGGCCTCTCCTCTCACCAGTGGGTTAGCCTTTCTCCACTAGCTCATTGTGCCCTTGGCCATAGCTCTAATTCATGGAGCTAGAACAAGTTAGATCAAGAAAAGCAACAAGCTCACTACAGTGCCTCTTTCCTCTCCCTCCCTCATCTGATTTGTGGGGAAAGCTATGTTTTTATTACGGTAAGACTATTTCATGTAATTATTTCATAAACAGAACCACAATGAGGCATTACTAAAAAAAATACTTGATTTATTTTCTACAAATCCTTGAGAGTTTAGAGGTGGACTGAATTAATTCAGAAAGAGAAGCCACAGCAGCACTCAAATTGGAACAGAACTTGTAGGCTATTAGTAAAAAAAGAGATTTTTTTTAAGACTTGAAATGTTTTTTCCTTTACAATTTCTTATACTTTTCAGGAGCTGCGCCAAGTGTTGTGGGGGTTTGGGTTGTTTGGGGTTTTGGATTTTTTTTGCAGGGGGAGAGCAGAGGAGGACAGTGGGGTTGGTTTGGTTTGGGTTTTTTGGTTGATTGGGTGGGTGGGGTTGGTTTGGTTTGAGGTTTTTTTGTTTTGGTTTTTTTTTAAACAATCATTTGTTATCCAATTATCTTTTTATTTTTGTTATAAAGTAGAGCTTGAAAGGTGCAGTTAGATAACATAAAGAACTATTTCCCATCTTGGTAGATACAGCCACAAATGTAAGGAATTCTGAGTTCTGGGAAACAGAAGATCTAAAAGCATCTACTGTAGCTCCTTGAAACCATGAACCCTGGCTAAGGGTGTATTTCTAGCACCAGGTGACGTGTAGAAAGCCAGAGGTAACACATCTTTCCGAGAATGCAAGGACAGGATAGAGAGGGCCAGAGAAATCCTTTTATTGGCCTTTTCACAATGTACAGAAACCTACAGTAGAGTAGCCCATCTTTAAGTGTAGCTGAAGACGACAGAAGAGTATTTTGGATGATTTTTTGTCCTACATTTTTGTCTGCTGATAGACTTGTCAAGAAATCAAGTCTGGAACCTAGCTCAACTATTTGACCTAAGTCCATAAATCTGCCTTCTGGATTTCAGTAGATTTAGAGGAAACTCCATTGCCTGCTTCTATTTTTTGGGTATCTACACAATTTCACAATGGTTGTACACAGCAACTTCTTTTAAAATTGGTCCCTTATAATGCAGTGCAGACATCTTTTAAGGAGGATGGGAAACCCACTTTAAATGCAGGAAATTTCATAAATAAGTAGCCAAAGACATGTGTGTATCCCTTAATATTTGTAGTGGTACCCAGACTTCCTGCTAACACTCTCCAGATAGCTGCTGCCTTATACATGATTTTCTTTAATTTACCCTCACTACAATACTCAAAGACACTAAAAAGGGACTAACATTCTGAAATTTCTTTCTAATCCACTACAGATATTACAGAAAGTTTATCACAAATACAGAAGGAAAATGGCTGTCAGGACATAACTCACATTTTAACAAACAGCAAAAAAAAAATAAACTAGTACAGGAACTCAATATATTTTAGTAAATCACATATTAACACCTGCTTCTAGCTGGCTGGCTAGTCAGGCTGGATTACTGATAGCTCAAAGTTGTCTGATTGCAACCAAATACTATGTATTTATTAACACACACAACTTGGTAAGCACTACAGATTACATAAAATATCCAAGCTGAATTTCTGTGAGCATCCTACAGAGTCAGATGCACTGGAGCAGTTTGGATCCCTGCTCAAGTTAAGTTACTTTCACTTAAAATCCTACATTGAATTGACAGAATTAAGTACCAGCTCCTTCTGTTCTCCAGCCAGTTTCAGGATCGTAAATACATCCAAGTGCCTCAGCAACACTGTGCTAATGGCTGCACCTTCCCGTGGGTAAATTAATAAAGACAGAAGTGAAAATTATCCACAGCCCAGAAGAATTTCCTTTGTCTTTCTGGTTAAGAGTCTCAAGTGAACTAGGCTTGCTCTTTCTTTTTCCCTGCAAATCCTGCTGAAACGCTTTAAAAGGCTGAGCTGGTTTGGGGATCAATGGAGAACTGATCAAATCTCAATTTCTGTTACTCCTATGATGCATGGGAGTATAATAGCATGATATTTCCTCTAAGCAGGATAATACAATGATGAATTTGGACCAGACTACAGTCCATGTTAATAATTGGACCCTAACAAGTAGATATTACTTCTGCCAATCAAAAATTATAACAGAAATCTCTAGATACTCTTATGTTTTCTCATTAGTTCCTCATCTAGGAAGCTGATCAGTTGGGGGGGGAAAAAGAGAAAATATGACACAACACTTCAAAACAACCACTTTCCCAACCTGCAAGGGCCTTTTCTGAATGCTATTAAAAAATACTAGTCTAGTTTGACTTATCTTAGTATCTTTAACCTTGAATTACAAAGGCCCTCAAAACATTCTAAAGAATGTTTTATTGCAGCGGGAGACATTATTACTACACAATATCCCGGTCATCATTATAAATAAAGAAAGTCTCATTATTTTTGAATGTTAACCTTTCTAACTGCATTTATAAGCAGCATTGGAGTAGACTGACAATGAAGATAATAAAGGTTTTGAAAAATGAGTAGAAAAAAAAGCATTGTCTAGGCTTCCACTTATTTTAAGTCATTTGGATAAAGCCATATCATGAAACTGCAATAGACAATTCCATTTAGGAAGGCAGAGTGAAATATTCCATTACTAAGAAAATATCAAAACCAGCATGTACCTAATTATGAGTTACTTACAGAAGTGACACTGGGAAAGAGCCACAGGTGCAGTCAGAGCTGACAGGAAGGGTGGGAGCCCCTCCATGACACAGAGATGGAGGACTAAGGGCAGTGGGGACTCAGAGCTATAAGATCATCTCTTTCAACACTTCCTCAGTATGTATTTGGATTGTTTCTTTAAAAGTAATTCAAGCTTCCCCGACCACCCTTCATCCAGACTGCTCTAAACTTCATGGCAAGTTCTTACTCCTGCAGTACAACAAGGCAAAATTACTTTTAGGAAGATCACTACCCCTGTAACAGTTAGGGGGTTTGCAGGTTGTTTAATAAGCTAGCTTTTAAAAAGCAATTTACAATACAAAGCAAACACTGCAGAAGCAGCTGATGATTTTCCCAGTTCTTTGGTGGATAAGTGGATCTAATAACACCACCTGAGTTATAAGTTTTCATAATGGATTTTCAAACTATATCCTGCCCATGAAGCTTCAAATCACATTCCAATTTGATGCTAAATAAAAACACACACAAAAATAGATAAGTATAGCTAAGTCTCCAGTGTAGGTATAATTGATGAAATGCCACAACGCAAAGTTACAGGACTTCTTATTTTTTATTTAAATAAGCTATACATGAAATATTATTCAAAATATTTCAACTGAAATGTACTTTCTCCCTTTGGAGGTGTTTTTAAAGACCACATAGGAGGGGAAATTGAATAATTCGGTATTGCTTAGCCCCAAGAAAAGGAGATTAAAGAGGAACAAAAGGACAGACTACAAAAAAAGGCCACTGTACAAAGGCAAGGAACACTCTGTTCCAAGTCCTTGTGGATAGGGATAGAGATAACCCACTTCAACTGGGGCAAAGAAAATTCTAAATCAGGTAAGAAATGAAATTTTTAAAAAATAAGGATTGGGCAGCAGAGGGTTCAGCTTCCTGAGCAAGCCTTGAAGCCTTGAAATCTCTGACACTGGAGACCTTGGAGAAGCAGCAGGGCAAACATTTATCACAGGGGGACACGGGTGCAGCTGATTCTGGAAAGGAGACAAAAGCTGGAATCTATTTTTGCCACTATGAATTTTTCCACAGTTCTTTTCATAGCCAGTCATACCAGCACTGTGAAGCAGCAGCCCTCAGCATCTCTTATCACCCCCCTAAGAAAATCCCAACACACAATACAAATCAAAAAATCCTTGGCAGGAAATCATCCATTTAAACCTCTCTTGAAGAGCAGCAGCTACTAAAGGGGCATATGACTGAGTTTTTACACTTTATCCAGTCTTCAAAAGTACTGCAGGAGGGGTTTGACGGCTGCAATTCAGAAGTGTCATTAACAGCATCAGCAGATCTACCCGGTTTTGTTTGAGAAACAGAGAAACATGAGCTTCAGTACATGCACAGGCTGCAAACGGCAAGCATTCCCTGACTTGCCAGCAAAAGCCCCACTAACAGCATTCCCCAGGCTGGACAAGCGAGCACCAGCTCAGAAATGTCCTATTTGACACCCGTAACGGCCCCAGAACTCGCCTGAGCCCGAAGTCACACAGGGCAAAAGTCAGCCAGACATTTCCCTGTGGGTACTCACTGGGCTTGTGAAGGCAGGAGGTCAAGGCAAGGCTGCATTGTTGACAAAAGGATAAAAGAAACAGCTATTTAAGTGCACACATCATAGCTATTTTAGTGGGACCTATTATTTCATGTCACCAAATCCCCACCATGTGCTTTTGAAAAAGGTCTCAAAGTACACTTTCAGGATAAAAAAAAAAAAGGGAGGGAGGAAAACACAGAAAAGAGGGGGAGCAGACAAAAGGCACAGCCCTTTCAATGCCCCAGTTTATAGATTAATTCCCACCAGTGGTGTGAATCCTTCCTGATCATGTAGTTCCTGTGATAACAAAATCTTCCAACTTTCCCGTCAAAACTTTTTCCATCTTAACGTGACTTGAATCCTCTTTCTACTTGTTATGGAAAATAATCAAGCTATTTCCTTTTTGACCTGATCATAAAAATAAAAGTATGAAGCTATATCATAAAGAGACATTTAACTGCAGATGCTTTTTAGTGCACTACTAAAGAATAAGTAGTTTCCTGCTATCTCCAAATGCTCTTGCTCCTGAAGAGGGACATAGTGACTTGACACTTTCACAGCACCAGACCACCCCAGTTAGGGCCACTGTCTGCCTGTACACAATTAACATAAAACCCTTGTGTTCAGTTTGGGAAATTAAATCACTGTCCCCCACTGCTACCTCTCAGTATAGTAGAAAAAGTACTTCTTTTAGCAAGGATGGAAAAGTCTAGGCAGACTCACAGGAGTGACACAGCTGTAATATTTTTTATTATTATTATTATTGTTGACCAATAAAGCTTTTACAGATAAAACCAGATCTCCAGGAGCTATGTATAACAGAGATGCAAATTCTTTTGGCTCCCACAGTACACAAAAAAATCAGTAACAGCATTACTGTATTTCAAAATCTAAAAATAAATTTAAAAATAGCCACAAGAAATGTGAAGTCAAACACAAATTGCACATCTCTAATGAGTTCTCTTCTCTAAAAAGGGAAAGACAAAACAAAATAATTGAAGCAGAAGACAGCACAAAAGAGCATCTAAATTGACACTGACAAGGGATTTCGAGCTTGGCTACAGTGGAAGTCCCTCCAACTAGAGGCTGGTAATGGAAGGTGTCAGCACCACACTAATACAGCTGAAAAAGGAAGATTTTTAAAGAAACACCCAAAGCAGGAAGACCTGCACAGCTCAAAACCAGTTAAGAACTACATCTGGAGCTTGATACAGTATGTCAGTTCATCATGAAGAGACAAATATAAAAAAATAAAAAAAACACCGCAAAAAAAAACCCCCAAACCACACAATGCAAAGGGGCATTCAGGCACTGTAAAGGGTTTCCATCCCCAGTGTGCACAATCATGGCACAGCAAGGCCAGAGCACCACAGGACATGATAAATGGATTATCCGCCGGAACAAATTGGATGTTAATTACCTTGAAGTTGGATGCAAAAGGCAGTGGGCTGCTGGGCACTGTGCCTGGCATTAAAAGGAAAGTCACTAAGCAGTTGGATGTAAGCAAGCAGCATCCTGGACTCCACAGTTTAGCTCCAGAAAGAAATATGTGATTTGGCTATATGGATAAAGACTCCTTTATTTCATACACTTTTTAAAGAAGCAAGAGATCATAAAGCAGCAGTTACAAACACCTACCAGGGGACAGGGAACAGATAAAACAAAAGAGTGAGCAGAAAGTCTCCAGAGATTGCATCATACAGATATCGTACCTAGAGACACCTAACTCCAGAGACAGCCCTGCTTCTGGAGTGTGGAATTCTTTGCCTTTCGCTATGTACTTTTCCATTTGAGATATGAAAAACTTCCATGATATTCAACATTTCACTGGGGAAACATTGGATATTATTTCTTTTTACCATACCTCTCATGAATCTCTCATTAGGCAGGGATGGGGTAGACTTGACAAGGGCCAACCCAATATTTCTGGTTTTTTTTCCAAAAAAATTCTGTTCAAGTTTTAGTGTATTATCATACCATTTGTAATTTACAGAATTAAAACTTAAATATAATGTTTCACTTGATCCAAAAATCTGCCTTTCACATTTGGTGCTTCAGAAATTGCTTTCTTAGGGAAGACTTTGAAAGTCAGATTCATTTCCAGATTAGAATTTTAAAACACCTGAAACCTTCAATCTCTAAAATCTAAATTTAATGGTCTGAGAAACAAAATTTCTACTGCCTCCTCTCTTCTGCTTCCAGTGACTTCAATAAATCCAGAACACAAAGTCACATCTTATATGTATGGACTTCTTCTCACTGTAAGCAAAATGCTTCAACTAGATCATGGCATACAATCTCACACCATAAATATTCTTGATTTACAAATTTGACCCATGTACTGTGCAGAAAATTCAAGTCTAATGAATAGATCCAGCAACTTGCAATTTTTATCCTTGAATGAAGGGCTTGTGCTCCTTCCAAATGTCTCAAAAATATGCGAATGTTAAAATCACTGTAATAAAAGTATGAACTGGGCTGTCTAAAATATACTGTCCCTGTAAGTTCATGCTACAACTTACATTTGTTATCCTTGTTAATGTAAAATAATGGTAAAAAAAAATAACCTCTTGTCTTTCTAGTGCAGACTAGAGAGTGATTGCAACTATAACCTTGTTGGGTTTCTTTGTCAGGAAACTTCCTCATGTATATTTGATTTATTGGAGAAAGCTGAACACCAGAGAAATAAAGGACATTTCTCAAAGTAGGAAGCAAGACAGAAGAGAATGTTATCTGCCTTCAGCGAACGTTATTAAACACATTATCTGACATGGAACTTGAAGACAGCCACAACGCTTCTAAGCATAAAAATAAGACATTTATGTGGCTTCTGTAATTTCAAGATTGATGTTTAGCAGTAGCAAAGTAAACTACGTAATTTAATTTGAATAACTTTGTTACAGAACAACAGAATCTAAGCCACATGAGCAAGATGCTGCATCCCTGCCACTGCCTCCAAACCCAGAGGCTCAGTAGCTCTACCTAAAACTGGCAGCTGATACAGGAGGGCTGAGGAACCACCCAAAGGTGATACTTGGTGCAAATCAGAAGAGCTTAAAAAAGCCATTAGGCAGCCGCAGGCCCCAACTCGATAAGAGCTAGCAGCAATTTCAACATACCTTTGAAAAATCCCCAGTAGCTTCAAGTCTCCCAGGGAGGCTGCAATCTAAGGACCTCCTGAGGTCCACATTTGCCTTCATATTCTGCTTTGCAGAAGCAAATCTTGCCTGCTCTGTATGTAGGGGTAAGAAATGCATTTACAATGAGGTGAGAATCTCAAGTCCAGGGCCCCAGCCAAGGAAAGTTCAGGTAAGATTTTACCACCGTGGGTTAGCAAAGCACCAGAGTTGCAAAGTGCATCATTATTTTAGTAAAGAAAAACTGACAGAAAATATGTAGCTAAGAAAATGCAATAATGTATCGAGTAATAAATTGAATGCCCAAAGTATGCAAAACCCCTTCCCTGAGTGGGTTCCTAATGGGAAGTTTTCTATGTAAGACTCTTTCAGAGTCAAAGCAACTAAAGAGGACACAAAGGCTCATCTGCTAACAGCATTTCCTTTATCTGTCTACGGAGAAATTTGTTTTATACAACTTGCATTCAAGTCTATTCCCTTCTTTGAGTGTGCATCTATTTAATTTGGACACGAAATACCTGGTTTTGGACACACACCCATTTTTGCCACATCCCTTCACAGCACAAACAGTTGAAATCGGGACTCAAATACATATACGTTGCCTCTTTTTTTTATGGTAACATTTTTATTTCACAACTCACTGTTCTCTCTTTTTCTGCAAACCATTGCAGAGCACCTTCGCCTTACCTCTCTGAAATTTGATTTTTCAAACTGATTTATGACAGCACTGCCCTTGTACTTAAAGGGTGAAGTCCTTCTATCTGAAGTGGAACTATAGAACCAACGAACACGTTACAGAAATGATGCCAGAGTCATTCTGCACATACCAAGCAACAGCCCTGTCTTATAGTACCATGTCATGGTTTTCTCTTTCCCTGAACTACGGGCCTCATAGAAAATTTAATGCATACAAATTGCTAGGGTTGCTATTTCTGCAATAATGCCTCTTACTATATTTATCACCACCAACAGCCATTTCTTTGCTTATTTCTTTTTCAACAGGCTTTCACTGAAGCCACCAAGGTTTCTCTTTTGTCTGCAATAGTAATAATTATCTCTTCTTTCCCATTACTCACAAAATTAATGGCATTATTGCTAGCAACTCACTGACTATCACTTGTACATAAACATAATTCCGTATTTTTTTCTTTCCCAACACACATTTTTTCCAGATACTGGTTATATATTAATAAACTTAAGTACTATGCTGGAGTAAAATTGGCAAAAGATTCCCACATCTTTTTTTCCTTATTCACAATGGGTACATCTGCTCTATTAAGTTTCCCTTTTATTTGAGGCCTCTGCTACCCCTAAGGCATCTTCACTAATCAACCTCCTTTTTCCTCCCCACCGGAAACAACTCCCTTTGAGCAACCTTTCTTGCATCATCCCTTGGAGAAGGTCACAGCCTCCATGGGCTGCAGAGAGATTAACCTGGATCCCAACTTCTTCCTCTCCGATGGATCGGAAAATGCTTTCCCTAACCCCAGCAGCCTTCCTGACAAGGGGTGCAGAAGAACAGGGGTGCTTCTGTGTGGTGTTTTGGCATTGATTAAAAATAAAAAAAAAACCCAACCCCTTATGGAGATCAAGCTTGGTGAAGGTCACAGCACAAACACAACATGAGATAACAGAACAGCACCAACCACAGCTGGTGCTTCCAGCACCTTGCACTTAGAAGTGGAGGACAGAGACAGCAAACTGGTTTCTTGCCATTAAAGGAAACCCAAACACACACATACTTATTTTCTCCTTTTTGTTTTCAAAAGGCATATAGGAGAGAGACAGACAGAAGAGCAAGACATACAGGAAGCCTGCTCACTGTCAGTTTATAACGTGCCATCTGCTCTGCAAGAGATATGCTACATGCACAATAAATTGAGATTTAGGTTTCTGACAATATTAAAAGCAAAACATTGTCAACATACACCTCTTCAGAGCACTTCTGGCACCAGCCTTCTTAGTACTGGATTTCTAGGACCTAAAGAAGTGCTAAATCTACCATAAATTTATATCAAAAAAGGTTACAAAAACAGATTCCCCAATGCTTTTTATTTATTGTGCCACAAGAAGATAACAACAATAGCATCATTCCCTATAATAAAATCTGTCTTTCCCTCTTTTGCTGATTAATAGCCTTCAGTACCAGAGAGACCAAGGGCCACAGCAGGTCATTAAGGTACACTCACTTTCACGAGTCAACTTGAAGTGCAGCAACACTGTGCATGTTCTGGCCACGCTTCAGGAGTGACAGATGATACTGGAACTACACACCTTCTAGAGGACCTACAGGCAGAGAAACACCTACCAGCTCCCTTTTCCCCAGTTGCCTTTTGAGGGAATTAGCAAGACCACTCGATACCAGCAATAAACAGTGAAAGCTGAGAGATGAGGGCCACTGATAATCACTTGAATCAAGTCAGAGCTCTCAAAAACCTTATGTAATGTGCCATTAACATCGGGAATAGCTGGCCTGCCTTCCTGACAGTCATCTCATGGCTACAGAATTATAGGTCATTAGCAGACAGCAAAGCAGAAGATGCTGCAGAGACATGTAGCTTTTGTTTACCCTTATGAAATGATTCAGAACCCTATTAACCATGCAAGGAGAGCTTCTAGAGGTCTTAAATCTAATCCCTACTACTAAAGGCAGAACACTCCATATTCCTGGTCCTTCTCCTTCCCTTGCAGGGTAGGAAGAGACTTGCCTGCACGACCTGACCTTGCTAGCTTGGATGTGAGCCGAGAGGAACAGAGACACCCTGTTTCCAGATTTATCACTATATGGGGTGAGGAATGCCTTCATGATGTTTAGTTTGCTTTAAAAAAGCACCTTAATCACCTCAGCCTTGAATACAGTGTTATAGGTGAACAGAAAGGCTTTACTCACAGAATCCAAACCAGGCTGTGTCATTATAACTGTTTGCAGAAGACAAATCAGTTAAATAAGAGAAATAAGCCTGATTTAGGGTTGAATCCCTGCTTTTCTCTCCCACAGTTTTCCCCAGACTGCAAGCTTTTCCTTGGGGAGGATTCACGTCAAGCCTTCTTTCATGACTTGGGCTGTGGGTCGAAGCTCTTAAAGCTTTTCATTTTGGCCACACGTGCTGGATTTTAGAGCCAAACTCTCCTAGACTTGTGGAGTCTGGACAGATTATACATGTTCTACTGACGTGTATTTCATTTCTTCTTACCCAGAAAAGCAGCCAGCCCTCCTTGGAAACATAAAGCCTCATCATTAAAGGAGGTGTCACCTCCAGTGCTGGGCTGGAAGGGCAGCACTCTACCCCTAATTTCAAGCAAAGGTCTTTTTGCTGAAACTTTATGCTCAGCATTAGCTCATGTGCACACTCACATGAACACACTGCCCATGGGCAATTTATCACAACTGATGTGTTTGGCACATTATTGGCTTCAACGTAAGTATGAACACAGCGACATTTAACCACTTTGTGGTGGCAATGCTTTCAGCAGTGGCTGAACCCCTTCCCCCTTCTCTCTTCTAAATATAGGATAATAAAATCCTAGCCATAAGCTACCAAAGTGCTTACAATGATCTCATAGTTTACTATGTCTACAGTCTCAACCACCTTCTACCATTTAAACAACAAAAACAAGAGCCAGGCTCCAAGTTTAGTCCTTTTTTTGTTCCTTTTATTTTCACATTAGTATTCAAAAAGCAGGTCAAATTTAGTAGGTGCAGTGAAGATTATATTAGACTACACTTCATAGCACTGCCTAAAAACACTATTACTATCCTTAAAATATAACAGCAACAGACTTTATTTTCATTCTATTATAATACTTCATGCACGACAAAGAAGCAGTGCCTGAAACATTACCTCAAGTTAGACACCTTTATCTTACGAAGATTGATACCATTCCGTGGTATGATTGTGCAGTTTCATATCCTCATCCCATACATCAAAATGCTTGGCACTGTGTTCAGCAGGCAGAACTGCTCCTGAATGTCGTCCTCCCCCTCCTAACCACAATTCCACTCATTTCTGAGACACTGAATCAGAGTCATTTTATCAACTGCTCTCCATGTTAATTTGAGGCGCGGAGGTTAAGTAGCTTACTGAGCTGAAATTCGAGGGATTATTTAGTTTACTTGCCCATTAACGGGAATTTAAGCACTCATACTCTTTTTCTTCACAATTAAATAAAAGGCTTTAGCGACAGAAAAGATTAAATAAGTATCAAGACTTACCAAATCATCCCTTATGATGAATTGCTGTAGTACTGTGCATGCCATACAGTGTATTGCTCACCTGTAAATGTGCTAAGGATCTACATCATTAGGTTGCACACTAGAGATTAACAATACTAGCAGTAAGAAGCTTTACAGTAAGTAGTTCCTGTGCTGGTTCAGCAGTTTCTTTATAAATTGTGTATCTGTATATTATTTAACCTGAAGACCACAGCAAACACCTAAAAAAGCTGGAAATGTTTATTATGCCATTTGTCTGATTTAAATAGCTTTTTGCTTTTTGGGTTCTCAGCAATCAAACTGCACCACTCTAATGCATGGAATCAAGAAGCAGCATACAAAACCCAGAGTGAACCACTAGCTGGGCAAAGTTTTACTGATCCTAAAAAACCCCAACAAGAATCTTATATTTCTCTGAGCAAACCTGCAAGTACACAACTGTTTCACTAGAGGTTATATTCACAGTGCAGCTAACCTGAAGCGATAAAGTATTTTTAGCAAGGGAGTTTTAATGTAATATTTATTGATGATAACCCAATTAAAACGTTAGTTCAAAGATAAAACTTAAGAGACACAGCTTTGCATAACACTTAAGTCTTATGGGCTGTCTCCTGTCTGGACCACATTTGGTAAAAATAACTGTTTTCTAATAAGTTTGTTCCAGCCATTAAAACATCATTATAACAGTAGTTTACGCCATTAATTCTTCTCTTAAATGTAGAATTAATTTTACTACGTGCCCATTGAAACAAGTATCCCTGACACTGCTATTTGAGCTGCTAATGATTCATTATCATGCTCATTTCAAAAATGATTTTCCAGTCATTTCTTCTATTTTTTCCTAAGTGAAAAATACCAAACACTTTGTACTGTCCAGAGGTGGTAGAAATAATCATCACTAATGTACTAATTAATTTACTCAAAATGCAGGAGCTCTCCTTTCCTGGACGTGGGAGAAGCTGGGTTGCACACAATATCAAGACAACAATCATTTAATCAAGTTCATCAATAAATGCGCAGCAAAACACCATCCTAAGTCCACATTTAAGCATAGTGAAGTATTTGACTTCATCTGATTCACTGAGACAAAACATGAGCAAAACGTTCTGATCAAGTCTTCTCACTGAAGGAATCAGGTCAACTGAAATTATTCACAGAACAATTTTACTCTTTTATATTGAATTGAATTGTTTGAGAAAAGAAGACATCACATTGTGGGTTTTAAAATTTGGGAATTCAAAATAGTATGTTCTTTCATTTCTAAAAATATACAGTATCTATCTTTGCCTAAACAAAACACTTTTTCATTTCAAGTACCATCTCACCTCAAAACTCAAAGTGCTACCACTTTTCATGTAGAAATATTTTTCATTCCTCTTCACCTCATTCTTGTCTCAGCCTATGATTTGTTTCCTCCTGTTTTGCCAAAGACAACATACAGCTTTATTCACAGCATCCTACTGACACATCACCCTTGCAAGCCTGCCTGTGGGGATTTTCTCCTCCTTGCCCTACAGCCACTTTCACCCTTCCCCACACCCCTCCATCAACCATCTTCAGAGGGCATTCATCTTAGCCCAGCTCATTTCAACACCAACATTTCCCACTTCAAGCCTCCTGTAAGACATTTGATATTGTCTGCCCTCTCACCTTCCTGATCTTAATCATTACCCATGTCAGTAGTTTTCTGACCTTCTCCTCAGGATTTCTTAATTTCCCTCAACTACCAATAGACTTTTTTTTTTTTTTTTTGCACATGCAGCTCATGCATGAAACAGTACTGAAGAAAAGTCTGAAGTTTATAACAGGAAACTAAATTATCCATTATGCATTAAATTAGAAATTTCATATCTGCTCTGAAGATATTGCATCAAAGTCTCCAACAAGAATTGTTTCTTATTAGCCTCTAAGTAAAATTTTTATCCTGTATTATCACAGCAAGTGGCTGAAACCAAAGGATTTTAATAAGCACCTCCAAACTGCAGGTCAGGTTCCTCACCGAGTCCTTAATTGGAATACAGTAGATCCTGCAGATGAACAGGCTCTATACAAAGGACATGCGCATTTTGCCACTTCTGCCTTATCAGGGATGAAACACGTCAAACCATTTTCACTAACTTTCAAGTTTATTTGTTCCTGAATACCTGGAAGGCTTTTTCAGAAAACCACCATCTCATCTCCATCCCAATTCAGTAAAAACCATCTCACCATCTCTTTTAGGCAAGTCTAGTGCCTCTTACACAGGTGAAAGCAAATACATAGTAATGGAGTAAACACTTATTTCTGTAATTTCTGTAAATTCTCACCTGTAGCCATCCATAAATTGCAGCGGAATTTGCCTTCTGAAATACAAACTCGAAACCAGCCCATGTGCAAACCCAACTCATTGAGGAAGAATCAGCAATACAGCAGGCCATGTCCAACATGGTTCCATCAGTCTCTTCCCCTTCATCAGGGGGACAGGCTTCTCCAGCTGCTGCAACCCAGGAAAAGGCTCCAGGGACACAGGGACATCTTTTCCTGACACAGCACGGGGAGGAGACAACTTCTGACATTGCAGAGTTCTTTTACATGCCTGAGTCGTCCCTTGGAGCATAACAACATTTTTTAATAAATTCAGATGCAGTCAAAATTAGCATTCCTGTTATTCCACATCAAAAAAAAAACCCACAGAAAGAAGAGATACCCCATACACATAACACTGCTTATTAAAACAAAGTCTTGGCAAGGGGGGAATACAACGCACTCACAACTACTCAACTCTGGTGGTACACCACCCAAACCTAAAATTCTGTTAAAGAAAAAAAAAATCCAAGAAAACAGACAAATATTGCACTTTTCTCCTTTCTAAAGACAAGAAGTCCACAGGGAAAACATAAGCAATCCTAAATTCAGAAGTAGATTCTCCTTCAGGGGAATTTTACAGGAACACAAGGAGACAGGGCAGAAACAGATGAGCTCAGATGATACACAGGAAATAGGACTGTCCATGCTTGGGGCACCACAGTTACAGAGGAGAACGTGTTACCCCTGCAGGGACAGGAGCAAAGTCACCCAATCTCCAACCCAGGGCAGCCTGTATCAGCAGTAGTCATGCCCATTGGTCCCTCTTCAGCCTCTCACATCCAACACGTTACCCAAGCACCCCGCAAGCAAGTACCAAGTGGGTGTCCTTCCCACTGCGTAGAAGATGACTTACACAACATCATCATATGCAGCACATTTTGAGGACTAAACTTAAAGCATCCTTTATCTGAAATACACCCCTAAGGAGACCATATGGCATCCTTTTCACTAGCATTTCCTCTAGTACTTCTCTGCAAAAAGTGCCCGTAGCTCAGGACTGAAAAGAAAATATTGACAAAGTGTCTTTTCTGCATAGATTTAATAGCTGGGGAGAGAGGGGAATATCAAATATCACCTTCTGCAGTTTTTAAGGCTAGGTTTGGATAACAGCAAATCGTCTCCTTTTATCAAGTCTGCATATTATGAAGGAACAGACACGCTGCTGTCCTCGTTTCGCCCCTGCACAACAAACTCCGAACGGCACGCTACGTGCTTGTTGCAGGCAGCTTTGGACCTGCTGCAGTGGAGGAGCCTGAAGGCCTCCTCTCACTCCACAGCCACTCTTCCCCCCAACATTACCAAAACTCTGCTTCAAGCAAGAGCAGACATTTGGGAATACTCTTTTTCTATCTGGCACCTCACAACAGTAACCTGTGTATAACACCTTTCTGTGAGCTTTTAAACCACATCCATCTCCAATTTGCCCTTTCAAGATGATCAGTAGCAAATTTGCTATGCAGTGCGTTCTCTCTAGATTGCCTCGCCAAGAGGGCACTGGATTCAGTACTTAGTCCTGTTGGCCCCATTCCTGCATTATCTCACCTTCACCCACCTGATGATTTTTCACCTCATCTGGAGCACATGCAGAGATTCATTATTCTGGGATGTGGCTTGCTGAATTACTTCCAATGCACGTAGCCTGAATTTGTTGACCTACAAGTCTGAGAGCATACCATGTTTATTACTTGCTCTTTGCTTGTGTGGCTGACTTGTCTTTCATGCAGGGTCATACACTAAAATTTTCATCTTCATTTTTAAGGCCGCAACAGGTAAAGAAGTTAGCATGAAACCCACCCAAGCACAGGGGTACAAACAGGCCCAATGTTATGCAGCTTCTGAATCACGCACTTCTTCCAGTACTTGGCAACTCTCTTCTATTTATATCCAGCAGCAGCCCCTAGGCTTTACTTTTTGGACCTGGATTAGCTATTCATTAACATAGCAAAGTCCAAGTCATTCAGCACAAAGAAATTCTTTTTATTTCATGTGTCAAACTGAGAAGAAATCGCTTCCCGCATTGCGGAGGTTCTTTTAGAACAGCAGCGTTGAATAACCGTTAAATCACAGCTAATAGAGGCTTTACAGGAAACATTTTTGTACACGAATACAGCTCCGAAGGGTAATGGACCTCCACTGAGCTAGCAAATTCTGCACAGGTAAGAGAGATGTTTTACCAAGACAGACAAGAGCTGCCAGGACATCATTTTGAAAGGAAAAACAACAGAAATAACCTCAATAATACAGCACAGAGACTATAGCGTTGCAGGGATCCTTGATGTGACAGAGAATGAAAAGGCAGGTCACCTTCACAATGCTGTGCCATTGCATCACGATGCCACATCACTGCAACACACAGGGGATGTTCAGTCCCTGGTGTGGTCCTGCTAAAGAGCCACATTACCAGATGCCAGCCTGATCCCATCCATTGCCATCTGCTCAGAAAAGACTGGAAAAGCCACCCAGGTGAGCCCTCAGCATATCCACCAGACAGATAAATTTAACATTTTTATACCAGTGTAGGAAATCAATATTACACACACACACACTTTTAGCCAAGCTGAGTACTGCTGGCCCTAATGCTACAAGAAGAGACAACTCTTTGCAGTCCATAGAGAGGCAGAAGAGGAAACTCCCACAATCAAGCTGTTGCTAATGTCTGACATTAATTATAAAGACCATTTTAATAATAGTTTAACAGCATGAAACAAGAGTCAACACAAAATGGCTTTTAAGTAGTGAGGATTCCAGAAAATACTACTTCTATGTGTTCATCCTGATACAATTCAGTAAGAAGCTATTTTAAATTGCTGGTTTTTTGATTTTTACCTGACATAATAAAATTCAGAGTAGTAAAAAAACCAATCTAACCACTCTATTTCAGTTGTTTAGAGACAAACACAAAATTAAGGGGACACACAAACTCAGTTTTTCACCTCATGACCTAATATTCTAGACCGACTAATAATAGAAATTTTCTTTAACAAAGCCATTAGTGGCAACCTTTTTTCTTCTCAGAAGAAATTAGTTCCTTCCTCAGAAAAATGAGTTTTCCTTTCTGACGGTCATAATGCATCATTTTGCCAGGAAAACAAAAGTTAAGAACTTAAGCTTTCCCTCCTATGCCTGCCTTACTTTACTAACTCATCTTTCAGTGAGAAGATGACTTAACAATTGCCTCCGAGTACTCTTACTATCACTTGATGTTTTATTCATTTGGTACAGATCATACTCTTTTTTAAAATATTTTCTTTATTTGCAGTGTTTTAGTATACTTGCAGCTTTGCTACATTTTCTTATTTATTATGCATTCATCTTCTCCTCAACACCTGTCTTGATTCCAGACGAGATCTAAAGCCAGAGGGAAAGAAGAATTTTACAAAGGGAACAGAGTGACTGGGGCTGCCTTGTAGAAAATTAAACCACTGTCTCTGCAGCATCAAAAATACCACAGTAGTTATAGTTGCCCAGTGCAAAGCAATTGGATTTTCCCTGCTGAGCAGCTGTTATTGCATTTGCTTTATTGCAGCATTTTGTGTCCAGCAGCTCCATGTGAGGAGTTGCACAAGGATATGTTACTGGCAGCATGAGGACAGAGCACACACTAACCAGACCACTGGGTTTGGTATCAGCAGTACTGCACAGAGCAGTAGCTACATCAAGCCTGTGCAATATGATTAGATGAGTCCAGAGACCAGAATTTGGCAGAAAGCTGCTGCAATTCCCCACAAAAAAAAAAAAAAAAAAGGGGGTCACAAGAAGAGCAAGGAGAGAATCGATCAACCCTAAAAGCAGTAAGGATTGGCCCCTGGGTTGTCAAAAGCACCTCCATTTTAAGGCTGTGCTTTCCCAAGTCTTCCATGAAGATTGGGTCATACTGTGCTAAATGTTGTACAGAAACCTCAACACAGAAACATAGTCCCTCTTCCAAATAATTCATCATCTTGATTGACTCAATATCATACGCAAATATTAGAAGAGCTGGCAACACATAACAAGACTCAGTGGTTATGCACACTACCTGCTCATGGGAGTGGATGGTTCCATATCATTTGGAAAGTGGTAACACTGAATTATGTGAAGTGTTGCCTTAATGAGAGAAGCAGCCTTAGGAAGTCAGAAGCCTTAAAATGACCCTGCCATTTTCTGGCTTTAAGTTGTCACCTAATGTGTGAGCTTTCAAGGACAAAAAAAAGTCATGGCTGCAATATTCCACTGCAAGCAGAGGCCTAGTACAGCGGGGGGAAGGAAGAGAACAAAATAAAAAAACAAAACCAAAAAATGAAAATAACCACACCATCACAGCCTAAAAAATGAAAAAAAAAAACATGCAGAAAAAGTAAAATAATTTCCCATGCAAACATTCTTTTTTCTTTAGCAGTAAATGATGTTGTTTTGCAGATATCTTTCTTCTGCTTTTATGGAGCAGGCAACATACCCACTCAATAATCCTTAAGACAGTAAGAGACAGCAGCAGCTGTCTTTTTTTTTTTTTGAAGCAAGGCAAAAATGTAGTTGAGATGGAATGAATCTGCTGTTATGACAGTCCACGCCTGCTCCTTGAAATAAAGACATGACAAATGAAAAAAATCAAAAAGCAAAACAAAAAGGAAAATGAGTTTCTGCTTGAGGCAAGCTGCTCTCTTACACGCAGCTTCCTCTCCAGAGGACAGCAGGTATAGTGTCTGGGCTTAAACCCTCTCTGGAACCTGCACAACTTGTACCAAACAGCAGTTGAGGCACTCTTTTGAGCTGTTTTGTGGTCACAAGCTCATAGCAGCATTAAAAGAAGCCATCTGAAGGTTTTTTGAAAGAAGTCAAAAAAGACAGGCCAAAGGGAAAAAGAAAGAAGGTGGAGGAGGAGGACGTGCTCCAGGAGGAGCCAGAGGATGAAGGGCAGCAGGTCTCAGGCAAATGCCCTGATACTGATTAACCTTACACAAACACAACCTTTCCAGCCATAGGGGGGGAAAAATATGGGGCAGATTGGACTCTTTAGCCTGGAGAAGAGAAGGCTGAGGGGAGACTTGCTTACAAATATCTAAAAGGTGGGTTGAAGGAGGATAGAGCCAGACTCGTCTCAGCGGTTCCCGATGACAGGACGAGGGGCAACAGGCACAAGCTGGAACATGGGAAGTTCCATTCTAATATGAGAAAAAATTTCTTTGGGGTGAGGGTAGCAGTGGAGTCCCCTTCTCTGGAGACCTTCAAGCCCTGCCTGGATGTAGTCCTGAGTGATGTGCTCTGGGCTATCCTGCTTTAGCAGGGGAGTTGGACAAGATGGTCTCTAGAGGTCCCTTCCAACTCTGACAATTTTGTGATTCTGTGATTGCACTTCGGGTCCGTCTGTCCTCAAAACACAGAGCCAGCCTGAGCAGCCATCGGTTCCAACAGCTGCCCTCACCCTGAACTAGAGCCAAAACCCATCTGCTAGTTTCGCTGAACTCGAGAGATCCCTTCCAACTCTGACAATTCTGTGATTGCATGAAAGAGGAACAGAATTATGAAGCAGCTTATGCATCTACAGAGGACAACAGGGAGGAACCCAAGTGACCCCTGGCTTACCAGCCTGATGACAAGTAAGATAACAGTGATGTCACCTGTGCCATCAGGAGGGAGGTTCGGGTGGTCAGTTTTATCTGTATTAGATTTTATCTGACAGAGATATCCAAGGAGAAGTGTCAGAGGCAGAAGTGCATGAACCAGTGGAGGAAGACAGGCGAGAAGTGGAGAGAAGTGCAAATAACTCTCTGGATGTCAGTTGAAACTGCACCTTATCTGATCCAGATATTACCCTCCAGAAGCTTTTCCCAACACTTACCTTTAGTAGCTCTGTCACTCAAACCCCATCACTTTTCCTCCCCTCCTTTAAAGCCAATTCCCGTGCCTCATCCCCGTGCTCCTGCCTTCTCACACACTGAGGGTGAGCTGGCCATGAGTACAGGCACCCAACACTATTTTGTAACGCGCAAGGCAAGACACCAAGTAGAAACCCTGCACTCCAACTGCAGCTTTGCACACACACATATATAAATAAATGCTTTGTTTCAAAACTCCATGAATATTTTACAACTGCTACAAGCAACTGATACAGCCCTAACAACTTCACAGCACCTCACAGCCTTCAACAACTCCTCTGTCACTGCACAAATAAATTTGTGTCCTAAACCCAACATTATATTAAGACAACTTCTCAGCCAGATGTTTTTTATTTTAAGTGATGGCATAGCCTGCCTAGTGATATAAAAATCACAGTTAATCTACAGATTTGCACTGAAACTATTATCCTACCATAGTGATTTTGCATTGTAATAGCTTCATTACCACAGCCTCCAGAATCACTCAGATACTTCAGAGTAATTTCAAATTGTAACAGAATTTTAATGATATTGGAATAGGCTGTCCATACATTTACATTGAAAATGAACTGATATAATAATCACCATTCATCAAGCCATTTACACTAAGTCTCTACAGACTTACACAGAAAATTTTGCCATCGAACTCCATACAGCTTTACAACACTGTTTACAACACTTGCTCTGGATTCCTTTTTAAACCTATATTTATTCCCTCATCGTAATCCAGATGGAAATCTGGATCAGACTGTTCAAGACAGAAGTTATGTTTCCAATTGGCAAGGAAATATATATTATAAAGTAATCATAACAAAGCCACTATGTTTCTCACCTGCTCATTATAATTTCAGCTTTTATATGTCATTCAACACAACTGAGTTCTTTCTCCACTCTATTATCCTCTTCAAGAAACCTTCAATATTATTCAGGTCAGCTTCTTTTAAGAAGCTAGAGAAAAAGACTGGATCTATGGAAGTGTTATGATATGGTTAGTTAAGTAACCTGTACTGTTCACTTATCTGAAAATACTACATAAGCAAAGAAATTCTAAGCCATAGCAGCTGCAGATGCCTGACCACTGCATTGCAAATAGCCAACCTGGAGCTTTTCATAATAACGATGTACTAAAAGCAAGTACATTAGCCTCCAAAATGTCACTAGCAGATGGGAAGAGTCTTAAGGGCAGCAATTTAAGCAAGCACATCCAAACAAATCTTTGCTCAAAATTACCAAAAATTAACTTCTGGAAAAAAGCTTAATTACTTGAGGAATTTCTAGTTATGCAGCTACAAGCAGGGCTTGGTGGGTCCCAGACAAAGTCACAGGGCTACGTGGCTCTAGCCATGCTTCACAGAGGCTGGCAAAAATACCCAGCCTCAGACACCACTGTAGAACAGCAGCAAGGTTTACTCCAACTCCTAATGACTTCAGTCAACTGCACTGATGAGACTGTTTAAATGCACCATTAGCCCCAAACCAGAGAACATTATTTGGTTAGCATCACACATTCTCATTCACAAGCGTACAGTTAAAGCTCAAAATATGTAATTTATGCCAAATAGAGGCTGCTAATTCAGCTTTTCACTTTAGGCAATGATTCCTTGTGCCCAGTATAATCACTGATACAGAGACCAAGGGCAAAGAAGGTCCAATTCCCACTGCACCGAGGTCGATGCTAACCAGCCTCCTTCCCACAGTTTGACTTGCGATATCACTTGCTAACCAACCCCTGCATTTTATCCCACAAACAGCAAACCACTGCTCCCTGGGAAGACCAATGCCATCAAACCAGCCTTCCCCACATGATTCCCAAACTGCTTGCCATTTTTCTAATGGGTTTAATTTGCTACCTACCACCAGCTGCTTTTTCAGAGAGACAGCATTCTTATTCTTCTGACAGATCAGATCCAGAAATACATTTGCAGCACAAGAGCAAGCTCTGGCATCTTCAGAGACCACAGAAGGTGGGAGGGAACCAGGAAGTACCTACAAATATTCCACTGTCTCTCTCACAGGTTGCCCTGCATTAACACGAGGTGAGCAACGAACCCCAATATTTAATATAGCACTATTAATAGCTGAGCCAGGTATCACCCACCTGCCTGGGATTAGGGCTGTGGCTGCAAGTCCTCAATGGCAGAAGCCAGGTCAATCCTCAAGAGGTAAGAGGAGATTAAGGAAAGTAACTCAAGCAAACAGCTTGAGGTTTGTTCCATCCTGATCAGACAAGGAAAGAAAAAGCAACAGGAAGAGATATTTGCTGATTAAGGGAAAGGAAATTTAGGGTTTTCCTGGCTGCAGGTGCTGCCAATTACAAGCAGACTTAAAAGGACTCCACAGATCACAATTCAGGGGCTATCCAAGTACACACAGCTACTGCCTTTTATGCTAAAAAAAACACAGGCCTTTCACACATTCACACCTAACACTTCTATCATTTAGATTTTTTTTTAAATTCTAAAAAAGTATTTTTCTAAAATTTCATTTGCTAGCCTCCTGGTTACAATTCTGTTTACAAAAACTGTGGTCAAATGAATCTTCTAACAGACAGAACTGCAAGCCAAGACTCCTGGATTTTATTCCCAGCCCTGTCATCGCCTCACTACTTGACTTCCAACAGTCAATAGATCTAACTGTGCTTTAATTTAATAATCTATGAAGTGGATGTATTGCTCACTTAGCTTCACTGTCACCCAGTGAAATCGGTTAATATTCAAAAAAAGTACTTTAAGATTCACAGATAATAGGATATACTTTGAGTGGTCTCATTTGAGTATTTAAACCAGAGTTCTGCCAATGATATTTTCCAGAGTAACAAACTCTGTCCTATCTCATCGTGACTAAATCCAATATAGATTAAAAAGCCTTAAACACTGCCAAAGGAATTAGCAAGAGTGGCCCAAGCACTCTGTGATGCCCGTGTAGATACAGCACCATCTAGTGACACAAAGAACCCCTCTATCTCCCATCCCTGTGCCCCTCAGTAGTGCTATTTCTGTTCTCCTCTATTTGTATCATGGTAACAGCCAGAGAGCCAGATAAGAACCTGATCATTTCAGATACTTGGCCAACACGTAACAGATGTCTTCCTTGACTGTATCTCCGTGAATGGAAACATTTTCAAGGGCAAAGTTGCTAGGTTACTCATTTAGTTTGTTTTGCAGGGAACTGCACCAAAATCTGTTTTTCATCGACTCAAGCAGAAAATAGTTACACATTTCAAAGGAGTTTTCTGCTTCTTCCCTACACATACATGCACAAATACACCCACCATAAACACAAAAGAAAGGAAACGTAATAAAGAAGAGGGGAAATAACATTAGACCCCTTCTAATGAAAGCTTCTCCTGCAACAACATACCAGGGTAGCACATCAGAATTGAGGCTTGTTCCTCATGACAGCTGCTGAAGGCCGTGCAGAAGAGCCAAAACGCCACATCCTGTAGTGGCAGCTCTGCCCCAAAAAGACAATGGCAATTACAGCTTCTTCCCACAGCAGGAAAGACAGATGACCAGCTTACTTGCACCAGGCACAAAGTTTGCCGCACGTCACTGCTGTGCTGGTGTATTTGCACTCATCCTTCCCAGATCATGGCCAGATTTAAGCTAACAGGAAGGATATGGTGGGAACAAGAGAGAGCTCCCTCCCATGTTCCTCCAAGTCTCCAAAAGAGTAAGACCACAACAGCCACCACCACCACATCAAGAGGCCAGGGGAGGAAGCTAAAGGAACTGATTAGCAGGTGTTGCAAATATATCAAAGCTGAGATGGTGAAGTGCTGAAAAACTTCAGCTATCAAAATAAAGGTTATCAATTACCAGGAGACAAGTGGCTTGACCACAACATGCATGTACTTTTATAAGACACTAGTTACTAAACTGATCTTTAATCTAACAGGGAGAGGTTGAGAACCAGCATGTGAACATTGAAGCCAAATTCAAAGTGAAGCAACACACTTTAAAACAACTTAATTTTTAGCCAACAAGGGTGGAAAAACCACTGTCCAAAACTTGTATATTCTCCTCCTCTTCATGTTTTCAAATCAAATCTCAACCTTTTCAATACGCTTTCATCAAACACACTTCCCCAAGGCTCAGTGCAAAGAGCACACAGGTTGAATTCAAGGACTTGTGTTAATGCAACAGAATAAATGGGATGAACTAAGAGCTCCCCCAGTGGAAGCACTGATCAGCTCCTGAAAAATATTGCAATGAATTGTCATGCTTCATAATCCTGCAGCCCAGAAACACTCCTGAAGCACACCCTGGCAGATCAGCCATCTCATTCTTCCTGGGTCTTATCTGCACCATTTCAGCCCTGGTGGCACTTCTGCTGAGCTAACCACTAAACACTGAAGAAAACAAGCTGAAACAGGCAAGCTTCAGGTCTTGAGATAAAAGAAAAAACCAAGAAACCAAAATCATATACTGCTTAGTTGAAGCACAGTGCTAAGCTCAGCATGTTGAATTTTACAAGGATTTTCAATTGGCATTTTACATTGCTTTAATGTAAAGCCCCCCCCCCCAGCACTGAGCCCCTTCTTTCATATAGATCACAAAAACATTAGTGTTCAGCAGGAATCTGTACTTTCAAGGAAATCACACTGTCTCTCAATTGTTTTAACAAGCACTCATAAAAGCTAGCAAGATGAGAACAGGCATTCCCAAAGGTTTGCTGACATGACACCTCTGTGCAGCCTTCTTGCACTAAGACAGGTGCACAGAGCCCACCTTGCACAAGTAATGTCTTTTCAACAACAGCCTCTCGATCTATCACATCTGCAATGACAAAATGGCTGACCCTATCACTACTACCCCTTTACAGGCTATTTCATTTTTCAGCCAGTCATCATCTTAGTTAGGAGGCATGGCTGCATGCTCCTCGGTACACAACGCTCCCCAGTATATTGAGCAGAGGCCACAAGAACAATCACAGCGTGCCAGAGCTCAAGCAACATACCTAGCTTGACCATGGGACAACAAAATGAAAGAGTACACAAAGATGAAGCACTTTTTTCAGAGATTCAAGTCCATGAGCACTTCTTGTTCAGTAGAGCCTTGCTTGCACACAGGAGCAGGTGTGCATACATCCACATACAACAGGATGCGTGCTCCACACGCTAAAGGCATCGGTGTAACAAGGATGCACTTTTAGGGCTCATCCACCAAAGGACTCCCAGGGAAATGAAAAGTCTGCAAAGGGGGGTTTTCACTAAGGAACAGAAAGGCCTTCAGCTGCTGTAACCTACTTAATACCATCACAAGAGCCATTTTCCACCCAAAAATATTTGGTCAATTCAGCCATAATTTACAAATATTGAGGTAAGCAACAGTATGAATGAGCGTATTAAATTGTCATATTTATGCACGTGGCATTTCGGATTGTCTGCCTGTCTTTGAAATGCTGTGCAAGTGGAAACACAGGGAATCGGGGAAAGAGGAAAGGCAGGGAATCCTCATGCACATACACACTTTGCATCTGAGACCCCCTTCTATAGTCACTACAGGAAGGAGATAGGAGTGGGACTCCCTGCTGACCCCACCTGCAAAGCCACAGTCACACAGGCCTTTTAAAATAACCTTCATGAAAATATAACTGCTGGAGACAAAAATCCAGTGAGATATAATATATTACAGTGCTCCAGCCCCAAGTTTTACCTTTTGGGACTCCAGCAATAGAAAGTTTCTAACATAGCAGGATCCTAAATTCATGAGATGATTAGGTGTCAGCAGGTCCTACAAGAGAAACCTCTAAGTCCTAATACCTTAGCATCACATATTTAGTCTTCCATGTTAGATTATACATCTAAAAGTGAGAAAAAGTAGTCAATCATTCCTGTTCCAATCTCTGTAACACACATGGCTCTTGAGTCCCTTTTCTGTTTCTTTTAACCCATCAGATGCGAATTACTGAATTTTTGAGTTAGGCTAAGCAAAAGCTAACAATCAGTGAAATTAAGTGCAACTGGGAATAGGCTTTGCACTGTAGAGAAGTCCTGCAGAAGGCAGCATTGCTCAAAGATTATGGAAATTTGCTGTGATAACATTGCCAAATGTCAGGAACTTGGATGCATCAAGGGCAAGGGTACAGGCCCTTAGGAAAAGGGTGAGATTTCTGTGATACAGTGCAAACTGGCACACAAAAAACCCCAATGGTTTTGAGGTACTTTAGGGCCTTTTAAAAAAGCTCATCTATAGAGTCATCTCTGCTTTAAAGATCTGATCCCAGGGACACTTTACAGCATTTTATTTTGTTACAATAAATGTTGCTAAATATTGCCAGCTGTTTTAATATTCTTACAGTTTCACATTGTTTACATACATATAGCACTGTAGGAATACTAAATCTGAATTTGGCTAGCTCAATATTGATTGGCATTTATATATTTACATCTAGTTGGAGGGGCATTTTCTTTAGCCTGCTCTGCATGGTTGGAAGGTTGGCTTTATTTGCTAGTTTTAAAGCAGATAAGCAGGAGCCAGATTCACAACTAGGCTGTGTATACTTCAAGTAAGGTAAAGTAAGGGCATAAGTGTGCATGGCACATACATCTGTAGCTTCTGAGCAGCAAGAAGCCAATACAAACCTGTGGCTCAGTAATGGCACTTCCAGGGTCTATATACATATACACAGAGTGCTCCATTAGCTGCTTGCACCAAATCACTTCACTGGGGAAGAGAAAGGCACACATGGCAAAGCCCACAGCATACATCAGGGAGGAGGAGCATCCCTCAAATGGCTCTTGGAAGCACCAAAAGCCACAAACATAAGCCTGCTGGAAAGCAGTGAGCAGAAGTAGCCAGCTCTCTTCTTGCAGCAGCTATTCATGCACTACAATCCTTATGCCACCTTAGAACAGGAAATTGTCCGGTATGTGTAAGGGCCACAACTTTCTGACAGTGACCCTGGGTTAGCTCATATATAAGCCTACGTGGTACTCACCCAGGCAGCTCCCCTACTTGCATTAGCTGTAATAAATCCTTCCAATCTCATTTCAGCTTTGGCCAGTTTTAAAGCAGGTCTGAATCTTCAGGGACTGCATAGGACTCTCGCTATTTCTTCTCAGAGAGGGAAGCGAGCCAACATAGCTACTCAGAAAGCAAATAACAAAATATCAATTTTAGAAAGCAAGAAGCAGCAGCCCACAGTTACTAGCCTTGCAACCTCAGGAAATCAGATGCTTTGTGTTACAGCCTAGAATGGGTAAGTGAATGGAAAATGAAGGATTTTCAGCACTTTGGAAATAAAAAGATTGTGTGTTAGCACAATCGTAAGATAACAAGGGAACTGCAGACCCCAGACAAAATGCCCACAACAACGTGGTAAAGTTTGTAACATACACACAGAAGCTATACTGTGTCAGTTTTCCACTTATCAATAGTACGTGGAGCACTTTGATCTCCTCCCAATAAAACAGAATACTCGAGCATAGCAGTACACCTGATACAGTCCACAGCATGGTGATAACAGGGTAAAGTCTTCCATTTTGAAGCTCCACTCTCTTAAAATACATTCTTAGACACAAACACTAAGTGCCAGCCACAGTCCCACCAGAATATCTGAAAACGTGACTGTGCCAAAAAAAGTAGAAGTCTACACTTCCAACAGGTTCACACTGAGACTCCTTTGCAGGAGGCAATTCACACTAAATGCTTCAAAGCATGCTTCATCATCACAATTTTTTGTGCTGTGACAACACACAGCATTTGCATTCTGGAGCTTCCCGTGATGTTTCTGAGAGTAGACACATAAAGAAGAAAATAACCAATGCTCAACCCTGAAAGCATGTGTAAACAGACTCAGCAAAAAGAAATAGAAACATGCATGAGGAGATGGGGACACTGCAAAACTTAGGTTATCTGAGGGACAGCAATACTGAGCTTCCTGCTAGGAAGTACTTCTCTGACATTCCTGGCTCAGAGATTAGAGATCTTTTGTGAAACACTATGTGAAACCCATTTTCTTTCAGATCTCTTCCACAGGCAGATGCCTCACATCAGATTCTTGCCAACTTTGGGCTCTAAGCTGTTCCTTCGGTGCCATTGCAGTGGGTTGCCCAGCTGCAAGGCACAGCTGTGAACACATGCCTCCCCTTCACAGGGAGGCTGCCGTAGCTCCCTTTTGGGTGGATGAAAGCCAGTTCCCAGGAAGCAATGCAGCAGCAGCATGTTGGCTACCAACACATTCAATCCTCAGTCCTCAGCTGAAAAAGCCCAGAGCTGGCTTGGGTGTGCTGCACTACAGCACAGTCCAAGGAAATGTTAATGAAGATCATTTTGTTTCCCTTGGGATTTCCACGGGGAGGTAAGGCTTAGCTGACAGATGAGCAATTAAGATAAATATTTTTTGCAGTGCTATCAGCATAAATACCAACATCTACAAGTAACTAAGCTGGACTTGCACTTTTCAAAGTGGTTTGTGGGTTTTGTTTCTGCTTGGGACTTTTGCTAATAAAAAGTAAAAGCATAAAATGCTCTCCGCACTTTATCTTCATAGCAGGGTAATCAATGCCTGCTCATTATTACAGGGCAAGGGAGAAAAGGGGAAATAAACACATTGTCTGCAAAGTCCTACCACTAACATTTAATTGATTGCTTAAAGAAAAAAGTCTCAGTGGTCCATCTGCACAGATAACCGTTTACAGTAGCGCATTTCAAGCACTGCATGTCTTAGCTTCTTAGCAACAACATGACTTAAAATACTTATAGTGGAAAAGGTCTTCATCAGGTTGGGTTTTTTTAACATCTGGGAGTTTCTTGTGGTCCTTTGTGAGGCAGAGAACAGTTCAAGCCATATTCTGCTGACACAAGGTATTCTGAGATTGCCTACATCTGCACAGAATCACAAATCTTATTATTAGTATATAAATGATGCTTTCTGGCACAAAGCACATTTCCTGCTGCATGCAGTGACAGTTTCTTCACATACTCCCAGCCCAAACACAGTGGAGGGAGACTCCCCAATTTCCACCCAAACTCAACGAGACTTTAGGACTTGCGTAAACAATGAAACACCAATGCAAATAAAAGTGCTTAGATATAGCCAGAGTATAGGGAATAATATCCACTCAAGCTCTGAATAAGAGGGGACACAGAGATGTTGCTTATGGAACTGCATATACAAATCTTACTATCAAAAGTTGAACTTTCATAACAATGTCAACGGAATTAGGAATAATTTTCTAATTGTCTTCTTTTTTCCTAATAGTTCTTTGACCTCCCTAACAGGTTGTTAAAGGAGTTGTACCCAAGATCATCCCATTCAAGATATTACAGCAGTAATAAAGCTGTTAGTTAACAAAGTTAACTAGCTTTGTGTATCTATCCAAATGTGGGACTGATACCTATCTTTAAATACCTCATTATAGTTGTTTGTCTTTCAGCAAGAAGTTCTGTGAAAGCAACAAATACAGTTTCTCTGACATCATTCTTTCCACCAGCTAACTCATGAGATGCACTAAGATACAGACAGCAACAGCACACATACCCAGAAGTATTACTACAGAAGCAGCTATAGCATGTATCCAGACTTTAAGGAACAATATAAGATTGCCTGCAAGGTACTGACTTGTAATTCTTTCTCTCTCAACAAGCAATCTTCCTTTGAACAACTAAAGCCATGGCAGCCATAACAGCAGCCACTTCACATCCATTACTGCCCACTTTAAGAACCAAATGACACCAAAGACCCATACTGTGACGCTCCCAGGATACTAAATCTTCAAACCCAGCAGGTCCCTCGAGGCAGGCAAAGGCTTAGAAGGCCAGGCTATAGACACTGCTTTTTCCTCATCATAAGGGGAAAACTGGGAGTCGTTATTCACAGATCACAGGTAGCTCTGGGAGCTCAAGAGTTGTCCAGTGTGCCTCAGAGTAATCGGATTCCTGGGTATGCTTATGCAAAGCGGAGAGGTGGCTGAGAAAAATCTTACTTGGCCTGTGGTATCCAGAGAAGAAAACCCTTTCTCTATAACAACCTCCCTATAGATGTAAGGACCTAGGGTGAGCCTGCACCTGGTCATCTTTGTTACCTGGTAACAGTAGCAGATGATGCAGCCTTGAGATGCTATTCTTCTGAAACACTTCGTCACCATTCCCATTTCATTCCAACAGTGTTTTTCACCATTACTTTCACTGAGTCTCTTTGTGGAGCAGATATTCCAGTAGTTTATGTATCCAGCAGCTGCAACACTAAAAATCACTAGGATTTACCTGTGGGGCTTAGGGATTTTCAGTACCTAAACAGCTCCTATTGCAATACAAATCCTGGTAAAACACAAAAGCATCTAAAGTATGCATGCACCTTCACAGGAAATAGTTTCAGTGAGGTACGGTTACTTATTTGACTAACTTTAGCTCACCACAAAAAAAAACCCTGACTTACTGCTATTATCTTCACTACTGGGCACAGACCTATGTCAAAGGGAAGACTATTCTGCTCGTAGTTTTGGAAGGAGATAGAGATTCAGGCAATTGCATGAACTGAATAACAATTCCAAGTGTTGGGACTCAGATGTGATATAGCATCTTTCACCAAGACATAGATCTAACACAATGCTGTTCAGGAAGCACTTTCAGTACTTTGCTACTGCTGTCGAGAGACTCAGATTTATAATAAACACGAGTTAGAGGGAACACCAATTTTGCTTCCCTCCAAAGGGCTACTCCATAAGTTTGGAGTGAATCATCTCATTGCACTTTATGTGCAAACAGGATCCCACATTACTATCCAAAGCTGCAGTGAATATGTGCAATGGCTCACTCAGAAAGAGTTAGAATACCAATTTAACTGGTTTTGTTAACCAAGGGAAATAAAGACCCAGTCTACCAGCACTACAGGTCAGGAAACTAAAATAAGGCTGGAACTTCTAATAATCATATTCTAGACTGTCACAGTCTGATTAATACCTTTCAGTTTGTATTTAACTCTAGATAGCTATGAAACTACCTGGTGAATAGTTGGTGTAAATATGCCTTGAGGTCACTATTCATGAGCAACGGAGCAATCTCATTACTCTTTCACAACATCCTGTGTTCAGTACCTGCCTGTTTGGGGTTCCATTTTCTTTGCACCAAAAATCTTCTAGGGAGTCCTTCAAAGACGTAGAGATTATTTTTCATCATTTTATTGATAACAAGTAAGCATTCAGTCTTTAAAAAAGAAAATAATCCTGTTAGCAACGTTGCAATAAACAGATATGGGGTAGAGCTACAATGGGCATTGGAAGGGCACACTCTCCTGTGCGATCTACAGACAGCTCCTGGGCCACTTGGCTTTGGCTGCAGCTTCACACAGTAGTTACGCATGAAAACAGCCAGCACTAAGAAAACATAACTCAGCTCATCCCATCATCCAGAGAGAGATCCAGAAGGCCATCTGAATAGGCTCAAAAGTATCATTTTTGCAGCAAGGAAAGTCCCTATCCTCCTGCCACTGCAGAAGAATTTCACACTGAATTTGGAGGATTTCAGAAGATCGCAATTGCTCACCCACCAGCTCAACAGAATCATGGCATATTTAAGTGAACAACATGCACATCCTTTAGGAATAGTCAACTCATTACAAACATCAAAGCACAAGCACTTCTGAATATATGCAAAGTACCCTTTCAGAGAACTTTCTACAATTCTCCATGGGCCTGCAGAACAAGATGAATTACTTCTATACTTTCACTAATGGCTTAGAAGAAAAGAGCCCACTACTAAAGTGAAAACCAGCTTGACTCAGGCAGCAAAGACATAACCTTGCCAAGAAGTTCAAGACACAAGTCTTAAAATAGTTTGATTGCTTCAAGTTATGGTGTTGGTTTGGGTTTTGGTGGGTTTTTTATGGATTACTGCCCACATTTCCATGTGCATTAAAAAAGGCAGAAGGACAACAGGAAAAAAAGCAAGCTCACAAAAACACACTGCACATGGCCTTTCCTTAACACTCTCTGCCACACAGAGCGACTCAAAAATCAGCAGGTGAAGCCCACAAGGGCAGACAGATCTGCACTTTTCTACTAATCAGCCCCAGGTGCCCTGACGGCTCCAGTCATTTCACATCTGTCAGACCACTCATGGTAAGTTAGCAATGAAAAAATTTGCACAAAAAGCAATTGCACAAGTCGTAGGGAGGGCAAAAAGCTGGTCTTCTCCCCAGCTCACGGAGTTCCAAAAGCTTTGTATTCCTTTCTTCCAGGCAGGGTGACATTTCCACCCACCAACACACCCTCACACATCCTTCATCAGGGTTTTCACAGTGGGATTTCCTTACTGCCATCCTCAGCAGCTTCACTGCTGATGCTTATTTTTCAGCTTTTCCTCGCTTCTCAGCCTGACAACCTCAGCTGGTAACAGCAGGCAGCTCTACCACCTCAGTACTACCTCTCCATACTGTTTTACCTTTTTTCAGTCTTCTCAGGTTTTCCCTAATGACCCTTCTTACCCTTCTCTTATTCAATAGCACACTTTAAGGCATAAAATCTGCCTAATGAACATGAGCAGAGTCAAGAGCCAAAATTAGTAGCTTTATTCTGGAAATAACACTGTTACGAAAAACTCCCAGAGCACTCAGACCCTCAGGCTACATTTCCTCGTGATATTTCCTACAGTAGCTGTCAGAGGCTGCTCTGTGCTTTATGGAGAGCCTGTTCCATTGTACAGAAAGACCCCAGCAGTAAAATGGCTTTTAAATCTCAGGCTCCCACAACAGCAAAAGGCTGGTAACAAACAGCAGATGACAGCTAGCTCCTGAGTGGGCATCTTCTGTCTTAATACAAGAAGCTGCATTAGTTTTTCCTGGGACCAGTTTCTCTGCTCCAAGCTGGAGGCAAGACAGTACCACTTGCATCTTGGTATAATACGAATTTCATAGAGGCTGGGGAATAACAGACATGCCCAAGTCCCCCAGCCCTTGCTAAAGCCACATCACCTACATGTGCTGGTCCCAGGTAACAAAGCTCCATCTGGCCCACCTCACCACCAGGGCACGGATTTATGCCTGCCTGCAGGAGATGCCAACACCAGGCTGGTCCAGTTCCCTCCTGTCCTGTTCCAAATAAAGCACTTTTTTCAAGTTTTCATTTTCTTAAATCTCTGCTTCAAAGAACTCAGACTTCAATTTAATTTTCACAACAGCACATAAGCTTGCTTGGTTCCCTACCCACGGTTATTTGTTGCTTTTTAAGTTACAACAAACCAGCCTTTAAAACTTTTTTTTTTTTTTCAAGTCCCACTTCTGATGAGTTATCTAGTTTTCTCTTGTCGGTAACACAAAAGTGCCCAGTACATCATTATGGAGAGGTAGGCTTGTATCTAACAAAGACTCCCACATTCGTCACTCCTATCTAGCAATTAGGAGATCTAAAAATGTTAAAAACAGCATCTTTTGTAAGTGAGCCTTTCCACACCTGCATTTATCCACAGGATGCTGCAGCACAGCTGAGTTTAATAACTATTAAACTTCTCTATTAGCACAGCCCCATAGCTCTCCTGGCTAATGCCTGGTTAGTCCTGGCTGTAAGAGCACTCAAGATCATTCACAGATGCTCTTTTGCTAGACACCGCACCACCAAGCCTCTTCCAAATCTCTGCTGCTGCCCTTGACTCCCCCACTGCATAGCAGGCTCCTTTTCAAAACATAATTCTTTATATGAAGAACACTACTGCCAGCTTATCAAAAATGGCACCAAGGAGAGTCACCTCCATCTCATCCTCTACAGCTTCCCTGTGCATTTTAAAGATTAGTTATTTCTATGACAAAAGTGCCTGCAATCCCTGGCCAATGTCTGGAACGAATGCACTCTCTCCATCAGGCTGGCCCCAATACAAAGAAACACACTCTAAATACAGAAGGCACAGGATGAAAGGAGAAAAACACAGAGGTGTGAGGTTAACAGCAAAACCAGGGACAAAGCCATCTCTCTCGAGTCATGCACGAGTGCCCTTATCAGCATAGCACTTCTTTGCCTTGTGAATCAAAGGCCTCTCCGGACTGCCTGAGTCCCACTCAGGGACTTTAGTTATTTGTTTCTATATTCCATTCTGCCACGATTTGTATATCACTGACCTCTTCCTACCCTTCACTTTAGAACAAACACAATTCTCACAGTACAAAAATCTCCTCCTCCCCAACCAACCTGAGATCGTCCTACAAGGACAGTGACCCAAGGACAGTACTGCTAGATCATCCTCCTTCAGGAAGACTTACATCCATTTTGTATTATGGCAATTTTACTTTAACATTGCAGTTTTATTTAATTCCACATAGAATATTGGAATATTTTATGACAAAGTTAATAAAATGAATGTTCATTAAAAAAAATGGAAATACTATTTGAAAGTTAATGAAAGGTTTCAGATGCTCTACAGTTTTCTACGTACTTGCGGACCAGCATTTACGAACAGTCCTACCTGAGACCAGTCAAAGGAGAAGGTCCCTGAAACTCTCAGCTCAGTTTTGACACCGTGCTTAATCTTTCATCAGCATTAAGTTTGAACAAACAACTATTAAATACTTCACACTAACCTACCCCTCACCTTTTGCAGCAGTCTGTGGATGCTGATGGGCAATTTGTGGGACAGCACTGGAAACTCATCTCTGAAACTACATGCAAATTCACCACCTCCAGTTAAAGACATGTTCCTCCAGGGACAGAGATCTCACAACCTCTTGCGTGAGCAGAAGTGATGATGGAACTTTTTTGTGTCCCTTCTTGAAAAACAGTCCCAAGCAGAACTAGGGGAAGGTCCTATTACTTGAGTATTTGCTCTTATTTCTGACATGGCTATAGCAAAGCCCATCGAAATTTCACAGGGAGGGGACAAGGCGATGTATAACAAAGCAGGAGGAATGGGGTACAGACAAGGGACCTGTGCCCAGAAATGCTAAGGGCCCTGGGAAATCACCTTGGAAATCACTGCCTGGAGCGCCAGAGAAAGCTCAACCACAGTCAGGTAACACTTACCTTCACCAGCCCTGTCTCCTTATAAATCATACGTAAAGCTGGAGTCGGGCTCATTTGAGGTTCCGGCACCACCACAAGAGTTTCTCAACAATCCTTCTCCTATTTCTTTCTTAACCACCATTCATCACCGTAGCACATCTCATTTCCCCAACATGACAAAAAAAAGCACCAATTAGCAGTGGTAACAATCCATATGGCAAGAGGTAAGATAGGATCTCAAGAGTGTATCAACATCAGGGAGACCTCAGTACCGGTACTGAGTAGGTACTGACTGCACCTGCCTGGACCACGAGTCCAAAGTGGCCAAACCTGCCCATCAGGGGGTCAAGTTTTACCATCACAGATCTGAAAAGGTTCTCACCTTTGCAGTTATTTATTTTTCTGAAAAAAAGAGGTTGGTAAAAAAAAAAAGGAACCCAAAACTTGAACTAAACACAACTCATTAAGAGATTTGAAATGAGAGAATTAAATCCTTTAAAAAATCATAATCCTACTTTGGAGGACAGGGTGAAGCTCAGCTTCCAGGAAACAATTAAAAAACTGTACAGGGTCTTTACCTTCATTTCCTGTTTTAAAAATTGAGCTGTCTGGCTGCTTTAACTCGGGTTTGCTGTTTCCTATTTTTTCCTCCCAACGTATCTCCATATAAAAGTGAGAAGAATAAGCGACTAATTTCACTGAAATCACTTTCAGGTACATTAAATTCTTACTTACATAGCTACGCTTATAGAATCTACTCTGTTAGCATCAAGCAAGCAGATTCTCAAACCAGCAAGCCATACAGCTAACAGTATCTTATTGTAAAACATAATTTTGCACAATTCAATTACAAAGCTGTTTGTATAGATTAATTCAATCATATGATATCTCCTTCACGTCTGCAACGCTTGTCTGTCTTCATAAGCTTTTAACATCAATATTATCCACATTATCATTAATATTATCCACATTATCATTTCACAACACTCTCTACTGTTATTAACTAGAAGTGCTACTATTTATTTTTGTGGAGGATAGAGCCAGTCACTTTTATCTGTCTTTATTTCCTCAGAAGGAAAGCAAAGGTGGGAAGCCTTAGCCGAACAGTGACACCCAACCTAATTCCCAGTACTGGAAATAATCACACAGAAAAAGTAAATTGCACTTGTTTTGGAGAAAGTCTCAGTACTTCGAGTAACTACAGAGGGGTTTTTTTTAAAGTATTTTCCTGTCCTTTAGCTGTAAAACTCGATTCAGCTGATGCCACCAAGCAGAGCCACAGAATATGTTCATGTTTTCATGGGAGCACCTTGAACAGAGCAACACCAGATTATACTAAAAACAGTAGGATCCCAAAGGGGGCACTCCCTTGCACAGGTTCACATTTGGACAGGCTTTCTTAACCTTCTTCTTCAGTTTTGGTTAGTCTTTCACAGAAGTTTGCAGGGGCTGGACAGCAACATTCATTGACAGGTGAACAATAATATTTCCATCAACCATATACAGTTGTCCTTCAAAGCAACAACACATTTCTCATACAGTTATTAGGAGTACCCACCTTTGCTGCTGGGCGGTAACAGTACATCACTCCAGCTATTGCTCCCCCAGTGTAAACCTGATCCCCTGAACCTTTTTCAGGATGATGGTCACAGATGTTCTCAGATAGGGACAGGACAGTGACTCCTGGACACAGCTGCCTATAGAATTGCCTATTTGAATTGCAATAGGTTGTGCATACAACATATAGAAACATACAGATGCACTCTGCATCTGTGTGACATACACCTGTCTGTAATGGACAACAGGCCTCATACTTCATTTAAGGTCATTTGATGACTAGTTTATTCCAGCTACCTTACACAATTTATACTTTGTACTTAGTTGTTTCTTTCTCAGCTCTTCACCACTACAAAAAAAAATACTTCTCGTATTGTCTGCACAATCAGTATGTCTATAGATAAACTCCTATAAACACAAGAAGTGTCCAGGTTCATAAAAACTGCACCCAGGAACATCACAAATTGCCTTGACTGTCCCCAAGAGACGGGCTGACTTTGTATCAGGGTTCAGCACAGAGAATGAAGCTAAAAGCTTCTCTTCTATATCACAGCGTTTGTTGGTCTTAAAAGCTACAGCAGCTAGAAACAGCCCAGTCAGCTGTCTTTGTCAAGAGACAGGCCCAAAATTTAGACTGGGTAGAGTCACAGAGTGACTCTTTAGTTACCAGCTAGTGCAAAGCCCCGCAGACAACTGTAGTGCAAGCAGGCAGCAGCGAGATTTTGAACTTCTAAAGCATTATTTTGTGTAAGCCCTTCTAAGTCCCCCAACAGTGACATAGTTCTGATGGGAATTTGCAGATTGGAGCAGATAGCACTCCCTCTCTGCAGGGGGAGAGGAGAGAAAAAGGGAAAAGAAAAGGTACAGCTCCTAAATTGTTCACCCACCTGGTAGGTGCACATGGGGACAGTCTGGGGAGCCAACAATCACCACCCCCACCCTCAGGGGATCCAGCAAAAAAGGAGTGGGTCACTACACCTCCAAGCACACTCATAGTAGTCTTTCCTCTGCTGAACAGGCATGGGCAGGAATACTTTTTTAAAGCCTCTCTCTCTTCCTTTGGATTCTTCCTATCATGCAACACAGCATTACTCAGCTTCCCTACCCTGCTCAGGCATTCTCCAGGAAAGAACAGGGGTTTTTTTGGTAGCTCCTCTGCCTGTCATCTTCACTTTCTAAACACTTATGTGCATTCTTAATCCTTGCTTTACTTCTCTCAGAGCAGCCTGCCAAGCAGATGGAAGCCCCATGCTTGCAAAGTTCAATGTGACACCATCTCCCACAAAACAATACCAGCTGAGCACATTTTTGTAGTATTACCTAAAACAGCCACACTTAGGCACCAATGGAGTAATCTCAAAGGAAATTAAAAAGTCACTTCTTTTAGGTTTTACCTAGACTTCGAGTAACTGGAACCACGGAGCTTTGTCGCCAGAAACTCTCATACCCTAGTGATCAAGTACTGAAAACATGTTTTATGCACTAAAGTTATTAGATCAGCAAGTTAATCTGTTGTTAAGAGGCTTCTGCAGACATTTTGCATTACATTCACATGAATTGCTTCTGTTCTTAAACAGCTATTTCCTGAGGATGCCTTAAGCTAAACTGCGCAATGTTATTTTTTCCTTGTTTTATTTTAGCATTAAAATGTACTAATACTATTAAAAATAAGAAGTTCCTCATGCAGGCCAGCTTCCCCTGGAGCTGTGTCCAGTGCTGCCAGTTGTCTGATCTCCAGTAAGGGTAACTTGTTTTTTTGAGGCAGAAGTCTCTTGCCAAATGCCTATTCTCACAAAATACATATTGTTACATTATATAAAGACAGAAAGCAAGCCTAGTGGTAAGGATAGAGGGACCTGCTGTTTCTCCTCCCAGACTTGATATCCCTACATGTATTAGACAAACATCTCCTTAACCCCATACACAGTCTCTGCCAAGGCCTTTGCACAGTGTCCCCTGTTCCAGGGATCAGCAATACCTAGACTCCTTGTCCCTGATCTGGTTGTATTTAACAGCTCTCAGCCAAGCTGCCATCAATTTTTATTTCTTTTTTTAGCACACAAACTTTTGCTGTTTGCAAACCCCTACGGGAATGCGTTCTCCAATTTTACTGCGCTTTGTGTAAAAGACATACTTGGTTTGCTCCAAACCTGCCAGCTAACTATTTAATTGTTACATTCCCGGTTCTTGTGTTAGAAGAAATGAGGAATGTCCTTCCATCTCATTAAATCCAACACATGCATGAGGAGCACGGATTATAGGAAAGATTGCTGCTTTTGGTATCTTGAGGAAATTAGCAATTTTCAAAGTTTCATTCTGTGACTGAGATTCCTCTGGCACGTTTGATGAGTTTAGCACACTCGCTCTATACACAGCTTCCTTTTCCCCCCAGCCCCGCTCAGCTTACACGCTTTGTGGAAGAGAGATGCAAGCGCTGTGTCCAAAAGGCGCGGCTGAGATCCAAAGTCCATACATTGCCCAGCACGGAACCACACAAGGACAGCACCCACCCTAAGAGGCTACAGTGTCTTCAAAGGAAGACAAGAAGAGTCAACATAAGACATACTTGAACTCCATCCTGAAGCCAAACTATTTGATACAGGATAAATTTTTACAGCAACTTATGCTTGAGAAATAAAAATAACCTCCAGAAACTCTACCAAAAAGAGAAATTTGGTTTCAGAAATTTTATGTTAACATATTAAATATTGCTTAAGAAGGAGAAGTAAGAAATGACTATTACCATCTGGCTTCTGTCACAATGCTAGCTGTAGTTTTTTTATTATGAACCAGGAAACGGCCTAGGATCAACATGAAAACGTATCTTCTGCTTTATAGCATTTTAAAAAGAGAAATCCGAGTCCTTTAGCCAATTATGCTACCTCCTTTCTGTATTTGCTTTCCTGAAGAGTGATAAAGGACACTTCGTTAAAGCATCTGGCTGATAGTGGTCTAGTTTAAGTTTAATAAAGGAATGCAGCTGAACCACAGCTTTTACAGCCAGAGTATATTTTTACTAATAAAATGTTATTGGGTAGTGTTCAAACTGCTTTGGAAACCTTCGCACCTGAACTTTAACAAGCAACTGCAACAAGAATGATATTTGCCAAGTTACAAGCCCAGATGCAACTTTATAAATTGACCACCAAGAATAACAAAAGCCTGTGCATGATCAACCAAAATGTCAGAAAACATGTCATTTTTGGAAGTCAGTGACCTAAGATGGTTATTCACCAAGGACAGCAAAGTAAAAGAAACTCTATTTTTGAAGGACAGCATATTTATACGTGTTTATTCTGGGAAATACAGAATAAGGAGAAGGCAACCGTATGCCAAATTCCAGCAGCAAATAAAGCCTGTAAAATCTGATGCAGGAACTGATGAAGCACTACTGACATCTAGTGCTACACCACTGTTGGTTATCATCAAACTGATACACCTATTCCTTTCTAATCCAAAAAACAACTCAAAACTAGATTTGAGACAATCCTAAAATAAATTTTTAGAATTTATAATAACAAATGGTCAGGGCTTTTCTTTTCCCATCTTGGTACACACCTGAAGCACCATTTCATAGTCACGCATTACAAAGGAGTTACAGTACCCACTAATATTTGGAAATCTTTCCACTGCAAGATGTTGTCTCACCTGACATAGTTTCAGCTTGAAAGGTCATGAGGACAGCTGGCAGCAGCTTGTTCACAGCCCTGAACACTAATTTTACCTGTGCTTGACCTTCCTCAGTCACCAGCAACAGATGATAACCAGGAAGGTGACAAAGTGCAGTAAAAGCTTGCCAGATCAACAGCAGGAACTAAGTCCTCAACTTATCAAAGTCAATGGCATCACTCCCACTGGTGGCAATGGGGCACAATTTCACTCCAGGACTTCAGAGGAGATCTAAGCATGGATGAAAGTTAGCTTTGCTACTAGAAGCCTGATGTCATGAGTTCCAGGCTCTACCTTTTTGATGGCTGTACTTTCATAACAGCAAACAAAGCAATACACCTCCCATACATACAAAAAAAAATAAACCCTTGCATGAAAAACAAACAAACAAAAAAATTATGTCCTTGACACAAAGTTTATTTTTGCACATCACCAGCACCTTTCTTAGCCTTGCTGTTGCCCTGCTCCTCCATGCTATCCAGCAGCTGGATAACAGCAGGGTAACTAACAACCAAAACACCAAATTAGAGTTGTCTTGCTCCTGCCATAAGGTTGCTACCTGCCCAGAACATGCGGAAAAGCCTCAAAAATCTGCTTGCTTTGAAATGAAGTTGGGTCAGATTTAGTTCCCCCACACTCCAGCAAGTTCTATTTCGTCAATTTGTTTTACAAGAAGATTTTAAATTTTTTTTCTTTGAACCGAGATATCACTTTGTCCACAGTGACTCATATGAGACATTATTACAGCTTTTACATTACTGCACTTCATAGATGTAACACATGTAGAGCTGAAAGCTGTTTGGGAACTCTTTTTTTTAAATCCTCTTAAGTTGTGTGGCACATACCAGCACTGGACATGTCCAAATAGCATCAGCTCAACTAGATCTCACTGAAAGCATAAGAAGAAGCCACCTCTTGCCAAGAAGAGACTATGCTGAGGACCTGCAGGGGAAGCAGGAGGCATCAGAAGTGCAGGTAAATGATAGCTTGCTGTCCAAATAACAACAGAGCCAGAGCCTCCTTTCAGCAGCAGCTGGTGCTCACCTGACATGCAGACCTTAGGAGGATTTCTTGCGTGTAGTTCTAGTATGAATTGGCACTTTACTCAGCTTTTGCAAACCTAATGTAGGGTCCTGCACCAATACCAATTAGGGACTGACCTGCTGGAAATCAGCTCTGCAGAGGAACACAGCAGTCCTGGTGGACAACAAGCTGACCATGAGCCAGCAATGTGCCCTTGTGGCTAACAGTCTCCCGGGGTGCATTAAAAACAGCATGGTCTGCAAGTTGAGGGAGGTCATCCTCCCCCTTCACTCTACCTTCATGGGGGAGCATCTAAAGTACTGTGTCCAGTTCTGGGCTCCCCAGTTCAGGAAGGGCAAGGTAATACCAGAGAGAGTCCATCAGAGGGCTACAAAGATGACACAGGGAATGGAGCATCCCTCTTATAAGGAAAGGCTGAGAGACCAGGAAAAGAGAAGACCAAGGGGAGATCTCATCAATACTTACCAATATTTAAAAGATGGGTCTCAAAAGGATGGGGTCAGGCTCTTCTCAGTGGTGCCCAGCAAAAAGGATAAGGGGAAACAAGTACAAACTGAAACACAGGAAATTCCATCTAAACACAAGGAAAAACTTCTTTAATTTGAGGGTGACTGATCACTGAAACAGGCTGCCCAGAGGTGGTGGAGTCTCCTTCTCTGGAGACATTCAAAACCCACCTGGACACATTCCTGGCCAGCCTGCTCTGGGTGAACCTGCTTTGGCAGGGGGGCTGGACTAGAGGATCTATAAAGGTCCTTTCCAATCTCTACCATTCTGTGATTCTCTGACCAGGTATTCCAAAGGTTACATATTTAATGATGCGTGTTAACTTCCCCTTCATTTCCAGCTGAGGAAGAGTTTTCCACCACATAGGCCAAGATGTCCTGCGCACACAGTATGCATTACACTATTTAATACAGCAAATTACCCCTGCTGCTCCCACAGTGGGGTTCCTCAAGGATCTTGAGGGCGTTTTTCCCCCCAAATCCCTGCATGGACAACCCTACTGACTGGAGACAATCATTCCCTGTTGTCCGCCTCAGTCTACCATTCTGCTTAACCAGGGGGAAAACAAACTCCCCGTGAGCCAACCTTGAAGACTGTGGTAAAGACATAGGCCTGAGCCTTGGCGAGCTACAAATTTACCTCAGAGTAAGAGACAACACATGGAGGCCTGTCCTCAGGAAGGCCTCACCAGCCGCACAGCTGCTCGCCTCAGGTTTCCCTAAGGTACCGCCACTAATGGTGCGTTCTCTTGTACCCCCCAAATCGTTTTCCACACACACCGCTCACAGGCAGAAAGTGGATTTAAAATAGTAAGGCTTGGTTTACCTGCAGCGTCAGCTTTGCTCACACCGCGAACGCTGCGACCACCAGGGGCAGCCCCCCCTTCCTCTCACCCGGGCTCCTCTGGAAGGAGGGGCCTAGCCACCGGGTGGCAGCGTGCTGGAGCGGGCCGCGCCTCTGCAAAAAACCTTCCTCAAACTCAGTTTCCTTAAAAACACCAAACAGAAAAGGTTTTTGGTGAAAATTAGCACTACTTCACCAGAAGAAGTAGCGCATTTCTTAACTGTGACGCATTTCTGATGGCAATATCGGGAGTCCAAATCCCAGCTCCTCACAGCTACCACAGCTACACCCGCATGTGACAGACAACCTAGACAACCTAAACCATTCCCTCACTCCCAAGGAAAGAAAAGTCTTTTTGAGCAGACAGCACATCCTGGAAGAAACAGAGATGCCCCAAAACAGGCTCTCTTAACACTATACCAAAGATGCTGGCAGAGAACAAGACGAGTTGCCTCCCCACACGCATGGAAAAACACTCAAACTCCAGGTCAGGCTCCGACAAGGCCTTTTTTTCCAGGTTTCTCACTTCGCGCAGCTAAGAGCTGTCTTTTGTCAGCTTTGGTTTTAGCCACGCATACATTTCACTGGTTTGTGTCTAAGTTTACCCATCCCTTTCTGTAATTACCATCTCAAAAACAGCAGTAACGCTCAAAAGCCGTGAAAGCCCTTTACCAAAGAAAAGAAATCCAGACCTGCTGTCTACCTGTTTGGTTCTGTATTCCAGAGGAAAATGATATCCAGCACAGAAAACAAGTGGCCTCATACACTCGTGAAAACTACTTAAATTCGATCTGCAACAGCACAGGTAAATCCTGCTTGCAAAGACTTCAGGAACTATATCTGCAGCTTACAGAAGCAGGGGTAAGTAAAACAATGTATTTCAGTATCACTAAAAAATACATCTACTTTCAAATGCCCAACACACAACCTCTTCAAAGCTCAGTTTTGACTGAGGGGAGGGGGGAAGAAACCAGAAAGCTGTGCTGAAACACTGTACTTACAGCTCCTCCCAGAGTCTCTGTTGCTGGAGCTGACCCAGAAATTCTGCTGCAAGCACCAGCAGAGCTTTAAGCAGCTCTCTCAACTTTTCAGCAGGAAGCAGAGGCTTTCCCGGGCTTTACTGATCCCTCACACGCTTTATTGACATATTTAATCCTTAAGACTAACATTGACTCTTCCAGCCTCCCTCACACAAGAGGCAAAGCAAAGAGATGTACTTTGCAAGGGAGGACCCACATCAGCTTTTCACCTGTGCACCATCCAATCCCCACAGACCTCCTCTGGGTGGATTTTAAAGAGAAACCCCCACATTAAATGCTTAACTTAAATAAAAACACCTTCTAAGCATTACTCACCCTGATGTTTCCAACTCCATCAGGAAAGCCAACAGAAAATTCCATTTATCACAAGATTAAAACTAACTAATGTAAAATAGAAAAGGAAATAGTGTGCTTTAGAGCTTTTCTCTTGTGGTTTGCTGTTCCTGCCCACCCCCCCCCCCCCCCCCCCANCCCCAGAGGTAAGACTTTGATGAGGCAGATGAAATGGGAAAGGGAGATGGGAAGGATGTGGGAAGATCTCACCCCTGCCAGACAGCACACATCTGTGTCAGGGCACTTTCTTATTTCAGCATTGCATTTTGTGCATCATGGAGCTGCTTTCCTGAGGAACTCAGACACTCCACCACAACACGTCCCCTACAAAGAACTTGGTCAGAGAGGATGGTTGATGAGCAGCAGGACATCCACAGGGGCTCTGTAAACCAATATAAGGAACCAAAGCAAAGAGAGGAAGTTATTTCATATTTTCCACAGACTTCCAGCAACTTCTTCCCAATAGATTAATAAACACTTAAGAGCCAAATTGTAATACCTGCCTGGCTGAGGGCTCTGGAGATTTTAAAGGAGGGGGATTTCTGCTGGTTACTGGATGGGCCATTTGCAGGTGGACCTGAAGCAGCTGTAACCGATTTCTGCCAAAATCAACTGAATCACCCTAATGCAACTCTCTCAACTCAGAAAGAGCTGCCTCCTAGCTGGGAGAGCAGCTGGCACTGCAGGATCAGTGAAGGCAGTTATTGCCAAATAGGTTATTCAGCTGCTTCCAGAATAATCCCAGACATCAGGGCGTTTGTGTGCAGAGAGAGTGATCAGGCTCTTCTGTCATTGGAAGCTGTATGAGTCCTGGCACTGATGCAGAAGGGTGCTCTGGAGAGTCTTTTCCTCTCCTGTATTTAATAAAAAATAGGTGCTGTGGCTATTTCAAGAACAACTGTGGAGGAGTGGTGGAAGGGAAAATAAGAGAGGATTGGAAAAGAAAAGAAAAACAGAATTACTTTCAACAGTCTCATTTTTTCCACAAATAGTTGTATTATTTTAGAATCATAGAATGGTTAGAGTTGGAAGGGACCTTCTGGGCTGCCCGTATGCATTGCCAGCTCATGTTGAGCTTCTCGTCCACCATTTTGCACATTTCTTAATGATCCTGAGTATTGTGAAACAGCCAGAAAGCCTGCTTCTGCACTAATATTTTTCTTCCTTTTAGAACCTTTTGGATTTCCTTAAAATACAAGCCACTTTCCTTCTACAGTCAGGTGTTTCACCAGCCTCATGCCTGTGTGAGAAAACATGAGCTAGGGATAACCAAGCACCTGCTTGGTGGTGGGAGCAGGAAGTGGTGTATCCAGTCAGGATCCATCTGAAGAGATTAAAAAACTTGAGCAGCTTCATTTTAAGCTCTTTGTACCTGTAGGTGAACTGGCTTAAAGCTCAAGTTCTCCCCAACCCGGAAGAGATGAGAAGAGCATCCCTGGCCACCTTACATCTGCCTGCACAGCACCTTATTGATGTGATCAATCATTTATAGATGCCTCAGGGAGTAAAATGCCTTCTCCCAAGTCACGGTAGGGGTAGGAAGCTCCCTGCAAGACCATCCACTGTGGGTCATGGAGACAGGGTCTCCACTAAAGAAGAAAAAAGCCAAAAGCCTCCCACCACCACCCTTACTGTGAAGTGTAGCATTGGAGACTTGCTGCCTTCTCCCATTGTTTTCCTTTTTTACAATCCTATTTCCCTCTGCACAATTCATTTGAAAAAGGCCACTGAACAAAATGTTGCCAGCCCTGGAAAGGAGCATGTTTTACATTCCCCAAGGATACCTCTCCCTCAGTGGCTGCACAAAGGTCTAATGCAAATAAAGACTTCACAGTCAGCTTACACTCGATGGCAGGTAAGAAAATGCTAAACTTAGGTCAAACTTGGGAACTGCCATTAGCTCTAATATTACTTATGTTGGATCCAAAATGTCAGAGGGCTCTCACTAAGCTGCTGAAAGCCTTCAGGTTGTTTCAGAAGCACCTCCCACAAAATGTGTGAGATGCTGGGCTTTAATTAGATCCAAAAAATCTGGCTACATGCATTTTGATTAGCCTTAAGGATAACTAATTTAATGAAGAGAACGTGTATAGGCCATGATTTTGGTTTAACACACAAAAGCAAAGAGAAACACTTGTGCAAACTGCCCAGCTCTTAAGTTTCCCTATAATGCAGTCCATTTTCCTAATTTGCAATGATAATTACAAACTCATAAAAACACATCTGTTGACTCAGACTGTAACTCTTGCTTTGATGCCTGGATTGCTCTTTTTCAATTTTATTGCTTCCATTTTTCTCATACAGACCACAAAAACAGTTTAACTTACAAAAACAATTATTGTATGCCTCTTAGTTTATTTTAAAACAATGGGTTTATTAAAAATAGGATTTAAAAGAGAAGCTGAGGCCATGCTATCTATTCACAAGAACATTCTTTTTCTTTACTGAGAAGGTTGCACAACACAATATTAATAATTATTACTTAAGTCTGTGTCAACAACTGTAGTTTAATGGGTTATTGCAGACTTCAGCTCCGTGCTGAGGAGGGCAGTGTGCTGCTGGAGGTGAGTGTGCAGCTGCCTACGATCCAGAGCATCACATGGCATTTTACAGGTCAAAAATACTTTGCTGTTTTGTTTTTTATTTTTTCCCCAGGTAGATTTTAGCAGGAAAAATGAAATAAAACAGTGAAGAACTTGAAATAAAACATTGAAAGGCAACAGCGAGTCCCTGAGCTCAGCATCTCATGGCATAGGCAGAGGAGAAAGGAGGAGGATATTCTGACTGCTGGAGCTGGAAAGGAGACATGACCTGGGTGACCTGAGCAGGGAGATGCATCATCACCAATGTTACGTGAGACCACAGTGACTTTAAACAGAGTAAGACCTGGCCAGTATCAGGAACAGCGTCGTGAGTACGACTTGGGAGGTGACTGTCCCCCGCTACCTGGCATTGGTGAGGCCCCATCTCAAGGGCTGTGTCCAGTTTGGGGCCCCTTCCCACAAAAAGACACGGAGGGGCTGGAGCGGGTCCAGAGAAGGGCAACAGAGATGGTGAGGGGTCTGGAGAACAAGTCCCCTGAGGAGAGGCTGAGGGAGCTGGGGGTGTTCAGCCTGGAGAAAAGGAGGCTGAGGGGAGACCTTCTGGCTCTCTCCAACTCCATGAAAGGAGGAGGTAGCCGGGGGGGTTGGTCTCTTCTCCCAAGTCCCAGGCCATGGGACAAGAGGAAATGGCCTCCAGTTGTGCCAGGGGAGGTTCAGATTGGATGTTAGAACAACTTTTTACACAGAAAGGGTTCTTGAGCCTTGGGATGGGCTGCCCAGGGCAGGGGTTGAGGCACCATCCTTGGAGGGATTGAAAAGCCGGGTTGACATAGTGCTTAGAGACATGGGTTAGGGATGGGTTTTATCAGAGTGAGGTTGATGGTTGGACTGGATGATCTTGAAGGTCCCTTCCAACCCAGACAATTCTATGATTCTAAGGCCTACCAAAAGGCCATGTGATTCTGCATGAGGGTCCATCCAGATCCACTTTCCATCAATATTTTGAAAACCACACAGAGTATTCAAGCTACAGGAGGACCATTGCTTTTATGGACTTACCAAGTAGCAAACACTGTTGTCTGTTTGGGTTGAATAGAGATCCAATACAAATTCCCAACAGTTTTTGATTGCTACTAAACATGATGTTTTTCCTGGAATTACCTCTCCTACCCAAAAACTTACATGAGCAGGGATGGCTTTTTGTGTGCAAAGAGGATGCCAATACATCCTAGAGGAGACGTGACTCTAGGTGCAGACTGTCAGCATTTGAGAACAAATGGTTTGTGTTGACCAAAGTCCAAGAAGTCCATATTATCTCTGTAGCTCTTCCTGGTTTGTTTCTGGCTTTTCTTTTAAAAAGCAATTTTGCAAAATTGGTACAGTCTCTATTTGATAGCTTCCCATCTGCTCGCCCAATTTATATCCACTGAATTTGCTAACAAAATCAAGTTTTTATTGCTAGCCACATTGCAAAGCTTATATAGCTGTGGGGAAATGGGCTGCACTCAATTTCTCCTTACGCTTCATCAACCAAAGTGTGTGCTGATGCTGACTCTTTGCTGGCAGTGGTGGGGACGGACACTGCAGCAGGCTACAGGTTCCCCTTCAAATGCACTACATGATTCATGGGTATATTTATTTGCTCTGTCAAGGGTCAGAGTAAGCCTAGAAATGACGCAGGGAAAATGTGTACTGACTGGAGATATTTTAGCTTGTATTCTAGATCACATTTATCCTCGAATCTTGTGGTGACTTAGCTCACAAACTAAAATGTTACATTTAGTGGAAGTACACGTTTGGGGATGGCAAGAGGGAAGAAAAGTACACGCAAAGATAGCAGAGCAGCAACAAGAGATGAAGAGAAATGTCTGATATTAAAGGTAAGCCTCCTTAATGGCTCTCTAGCAATCCCGTTCCCCTTCCACAGCCTCAATCTTTCACTGCTTCCACTGCACCCAGAAGAGGCACTTGTCTCTCCCAAAATGAACCCAATCGAGGAAGTCAAGACAGCAGAAAATTAGTAATTTATGTGTCACATTGGCTCCCAGTGAAACCCACTTGGTGCAGAAAGCCTTGGCTGAGCTGGAGAGGGCACAGGAAGAGATTGCCGAGGGCAAGGCAAGAGCAGACCCATAATGTTTAGCATCCGTTAGCCATTAGTCACGCTTTGGGCGACAGAGAAGGGAAAAAATAAACCCAAGTAGCTGTGCTACCAAAGCCCCAGAAGGAGACTCTATGGTCAAAGAGTAGTAGGTTCAATCTGCGTACAGGGCTGTATCCAAACAGCCTGAGCTCCTGGGTGGGCTTGGCTTTCCTTTTGGGGGTCTGTGGGATTCCCCAGCTCCCCTCTGCACCAACCCATACCTAAGTTTTCAGCCACATCAGAGTTAGCAACAGTTTCCAGCCACAGCAGGTCCCTGCCATGTTTCACTGTGCAGCCGTTCATACCTTCACATCAGCACGAGGAAGGAGACAGCAAAGAGACAGGGTTAACCCCCAGCTGGGCGATACCCCGCTGACAAGTGATTGAGCAGGCAACAAAAGAGCATGGTTCCTCCTTCACTCTAAAACAACATGGAAATGGGGATTTCTTTAGGGGATTCTTTAATGCATAAACACCATTCAGATTTTTTTTAAATTTAAAACCCCCAAACCCTTAGATCCTCACAAAACTATGCTTCTTGCCACACTGAGCCCATCAGCTGATTATTTTAATTTAATTTTTGCATCTGCAAAGCAGTTACCCAGCTTAATATAGGTAGTAAATTCTTTTATACACAGCTCAGAGTGTGACCTCTTTGAGGACAAATCACAGGATCCCGCTTTACAACCCACAGCACGAAAGACAAACCTAGCTTTTCCACATTTGCATCTCTGCCTTCCTTTTACTGCCCACCCTACTATTCACCCTTTTCTGCAGGGTGAAAAATCAAGTCAGCTCCAACCCCCTTAAGCTGTGATTTCCATAGGTCATCTCCAGGTTCAATTACTCTGGAATAGAACAGCTATTTCTTAATTGTTCATCAAGGCCCAAACTGTCCCAAAATTTATGGACACTGCCCTTTTTTTTTTTTCTTTCCTTTTTTTTTTTTTTGCTGTGTCTCAATGAGGGGGGTGGCTTTGTCTTGTCCAATCCCCCATCCATTCAGAGAAGCTCTTATTAGCAAGGAAGATTTTAGGAAGAAAACTGGTGGACTGCTATGGAACTCTTATACAATGCTGGCCAACAATTCCCATGCAACAGACCAAGCACGGACTCGTGTTCAAAACACACATTCTGTTTGGGGGGGCGGGGATTGAATATGGATTTATTTTTTTTTCTTCATTTTATAGAGGCATCTCTTGCATATTAAGAGTTACAGTTTGAGAAAACACGTAACAATTGGCTGTCCTTTAGACAATTATTCTGTCACCTGATGACTGCTCCCCACCCGGAAAGGGGAATCGAGGAACACAAAGAAGCACAAGGGTTGAAATATAAATAGCTTTAGTAGAATAAGACTAAATAATTAACAATAATTCTAAAGAACCAGTATTAATTCCAATACTGATATGATATACTAGAATTATACTTGGCCGATTCTATCAGCAGAAGCTGTGCACTCCCTGCAGGGACAGCAAGCGTGGGACACTGCGAGCACAATGGCTTTGGGAGGAGGGGAAGGGTTCAGGGATCCGGTACCAGGGCAAGGAGTTGTCTGGACCATCACCATCAAGGGAGAGAGAGCTATGCAGCAAACTTTTCTAGTTTATATTGAGCCTGACTTTCGTGGTATGAAATAATCCTGTTGGCCAGCCTGGGTCAAATGCCCAGGCCTCACTCCTCCGCATCCCTGCACCTGGCAAGGCTTGAAAACACGGAGACCTCAAATCCCACAGAGCCTGGCTGGCTGTAATGTAAATACTTTCATGAATTCAGACACTATAATCTTCTAAAAGTGCAGTTTTCCCTTTCCCCAGCATTAGAAGAAAAGTTAGTCTTATGTCGCTCAACCCAGGATAACTAAGGCAGGGATTCCCAACAGACAATGGCAATGGATGCCATGACAAAATTATGGTAGCAAAGCAAAACTCAGAAATCCAAGGTAAACACCCAATACAGAATACACAGAAAAGAGAAGAGAGAGAGGGATTAATCTGTGCAGGGATATTCAAAAACAAATTCCAACAATCTTCTTGTATTAAAAAGAAAACAATTCTACTTGCAAGTCACTTGCAGAAAATTTTAATAATTTGCCAAATATACAGCTATTAGAATTACCCTAAGTATCACTTATAATTACAAAAGTTGGTAGATAACATAGTACAATGTTCTATAAAATAAACACATAGAATATTAACAATACCCCCTGCAGTCCAGTAATGGCAAAAAATAGCAAAACACATACAAATTAGAGGAGACTGAGTGACAGCTTTAGACAATTGAATTGAAGAAACTGAGACCAGACCAGACACGATACATTCATCCATCAAGCAGAATTCATCTAGAATTTTAGTTTTTAAAAACAATTAACGCCACAACATCAGGTGCAATTTCACGTGCTTTCATTTCTCTTCCAGTAGAGTTCCCAGAGTATTAAAGTGCCTTTGTGCACTCTAGTTTCAGGTGCAACACACATCGTATTTGGAAGTTACTTCATAGGTCACTTCTTTAAAAAAATATCACAGCTATTGGAAGCAACGGACACAATTCAAACTAAGGTGTTTTTTAAAGTACCTTTGTTCAGACTATTTGCTGTTGAATGTCATGCAACAAATTAAACTCCAATTACGTGGGGCCCACCTCCACTAAGAGAAGGCTACAGTAAAAGATATTTCTTGGAGTGTGTTTTCTGTACTGTTTTCCCCAGTTCAGACAGCTACATTTGTCCTTTGGATGACAACCTTCTCTGCAGCTTTCATTTATGGATGGCCGTGAGCGTGGAAAACGGGCAGTATTTGGCCTGTGGCTACGGAGAGGCATGGACTTCACAGACAACATCCTACAACCGTCCCCTGTAACTCGCCGAACAGGCATGCCATGTTCTCCCTGCGAGGTAACTGAAGACTTGCAGCCTTCAGATCCCACCCCTAGCCATTACCTGCACTGCAGAACTGACCAGGTGTCCTACTCAGGGCTCCTTATGAACTTTCACCGCTCCCTCCTACGCTACCTTCTTATACCCAAACCTCAATATTCATTGCGGAAAGAAAAGGAAAACTTCATGCAGTTTGGCTGTCACTCACTTTTCCCCCCAAAACATCCTCTTCAGAAGACAGATAAAGAAGATTGCCTAAAACCTGCTATCCAGTCTCCCATGGAAGTATGCTCTCCGCTAACATTCCACTCCTGCTCTTTCACGGAAAAGAGTGCAAGAGGAAAACTGCATTTCCCTCAGCAGCTGAGGCATTTTGCTGGTGTTTTTCAATACCTGCACTTTTAAGAGCAGTTACAGAGCATAAGCGTTTTAGGAAATAAAAACCTCACTTAAAATCATTCCGCAGTGATGCTACAGGAGGTTTACCAGTGGCAAGAGCTGAAGAAGGCACTCAAGAAGAAAGCTTACTTAGAAGGGAAAAAAAAATTAGAAGGGAGGATGAACAGCTAGTGATAACTTTAAGCAGCAGAAGTGGAAGAACAGAGATTCGCATCCACTGTCCTCCTACACTCGGTAACACTTCCCATGGGGAAATGGGAAAACAATGACAATGATTTGCAATCACTGTAAGCACCCCTGCCCCTTCACGGCCATCGCAGGTGATGCCTGCCTTTTCCCCACTACTGCTGCCACCACATGGGGAAAGGCCCATATTAAATGCTGCATGATCCAGACTCAGATCAGCAAGAGTTCTCTGCAGGTGAGGAAGTTTTACTGGGCCTCTAGATGTATACTTTGCTCCAGTTACTTAAAATACCACATGCGCTGAAGTATTTCAGTATCAACTCTGTAATCAAAGTAAAGGGAATCAGTGATTTCCTGATCTACTGAGGACTTTAGAAATTCACCTGTAGGGTTGTAGAAAAGAACAATTGGAATATGCATTACAGCAGGGAAAAAAAAAAAAAAGAAAAAAAAAAAAAACAACCAGGAAACAGCACGTTTCATGTGAATCACAACTATACATAAAGTCTCTGGTTTAGTTCATAAAATTATTTGATTAAAATATTTTAAACATTTCATAGTGGTATAATAATTTCCAATGTTACTTATGCAACAAGTTTCACCCATATCCAAAAATACCATATATGTAAATGCTTTCTTTTTTATAAAACTTTATACAATTCAAGCTCTTATTAGGTAAGCTTATACACAGTTCTCACAATCACCCAGGTAGAAAGTCTTCAGAAAAGTATTTCCTCAGAGACACATGGACCACAACGCTTCCATGGATCTTCCCTTTTGACAATCCATTCTGCTAAAACAAACTCTTATTGCTTAAAATCAAACCAGACAGGTTTCATTTTCATCAATGACCGATACACCACACCACTCCGGGAAAGGGACCTGCTTTCAGTTTTATTTCAGAAATAATATAGTCAGAAATATTTCAGCTCATTTCAGAAATGCCTATAGGCCTTGCTACTGTTTCTGGAAAGATTGCCAGGTAACTGTCACCCATCCTCTCCATTTTGTACAGAGAACAAGAGAGACAGCACTGGGAGGGAGGGAAGGAGATGGATGGCAATACATGCCTTTAGTGACCGGTGTCTCCCTCTTCATTCTAATAATCCCGTCAGCTGTTTAATGATTTCCGTGAATACATCTCCAACTAGAACTGAAAGCAATCTGATTAGGTACAAGACACTAGAAACACCAAATCTAAAAATGTGCAAGAAGAATGTGAATGTAACGCCTTTGCAGGCAGAAATTCACAGTTGGTACTATGCCCAAACACCTCTACAGCAAGCTTTATTTACACAACTTCCGATTAAAAATATTGTTATCTCTCAAGCTACATTTTAAATTAACAGAAATACATCCATAGTAACTACTGGTTAAAAAAAAAAAAAAAAACATGATAAAATTCTTTTTATTTTTTTTTATTCAAAATATTCTGACAGTTGAACAATATTCCAGGTACATTACAAACACTGCCATAGTCAACACAACAATCATTACTCCAGGAGCATTCAAACACTGAAGACAAGTATCTTAAAGCAGAGACAGGAGAATGCACTTACACTAAGTGCGAACACATCATTTTCCAATAACTGACTTCGAGGCAGACGTCCCAATTTCTCTGGCACAAAACAGAATAAAATCCAGAGGAGATGAATTGCAGAAGACAAAAATTCAGACGTACAAATGTTTTCCCCTATATTTTCTATAAAACACTCTGAATTTATCATAAGAGGCCACTACCAGCCTAGACTCCTCAAGTGTTGACTATTCACGGGATAGAACAAAACTCATAACAAAGAAACTAGTGTCCAGCAAACAAAACCACAAACTATTCCTAGAATATGGCTTAAAATGAGTTTACAGAGCGCTGGGAATATATTAACTATATGGTGCAATGGAAATACCAGGGAAAAAAAAACCCAAAACTTTCTCTTCCTGGTATTTTCACATCAGCCTTTGCATAAAATTTTCTACAAAATGATGCTGCCCCTCTTGCAAGCGTAGTTTTGAAGCACGGGAAAAAGATTACATTACTAACAGATTGGTTTCATTCAAGAATGTGTTGGCCATTATTAACTCTAAAGTTTAAACAACGTAGTTCTACGTATAATACCCTGTTTCTTCCAATTAACCCAGGCTCTCAACTAGAGCTAAAATTTCAGCTTTACTTAAAACCAGAATATTTGCTTGAAAAAAAATAATTCTCTCTTTCTGATATAGAAAAGAGATGCCAAATGGAGAACCTGCAAAGATGTGTAGACAAATGAGTGCATAGTGCAGAACGTCATACAGAGAGAGCAGCAAGGCCACGGTGTCACACTAAGTCCACACATAAAAGAAGTATTTTTCCAATGATCAAATCCATTCTACAAAGTTTTACATTAAAATCTTGCTCTACGGATGCCAAGAATCCTCTGTCCCCACTTTTCATGCGGCTGACCATACAGGCACGGTAGGACAGCCACATGCACGGCGTACAGAAGAGAAACATCAAAAACGCTTTGGATACATCATCCTGATCTCAAATATTCCACATGACAGCTTGAATTTTGCCTGTGAGGAAGAAGGAAGTGGGACAACTTTCAAATGACACCGCTTGCCTGTGTGTCATTAAAAAATAGAAATTACAAATAAAAATAAAATTAAAAAAGAAGAAGAGAGGTGGCTTTAGCCTCAGGTAAGAGAACCCCAACTCCACTGCCACAAAGAGCGGAACGGCTGGTTGCTCCAGGGCTAGATCTTCTCAGCAAAGGGTCCTTCACCTGTATTACTCGTCCTTTCCAGTTGGTGCTCCCCAGCAGTGGAAACGCGAAATGCCTCTTGCAAAAACACAAGCGGCAGACAGCTAAAGGAATTCTCTGTAGGCTTACTCAAAACGCTTTGTTTCCCCATTCAATTAATTAGCTTTTAAAAGCAATGTTTTTGGAGAAGGGCCATCAGAACGAAGGAGTGCGGCATTTCCCTCAGTCACAACATCACTCCATTACAGATTGACTTCATCTCCTAAACCAAATTAGTTCCTGGAACATCACGCATTTTCACTCTTTTACTCTTTTCTTAGGAGCAAACAGTTTGTCTGGCAGTTGTGCAGCTTAAGCCCGTTAGGATATTTTACTCCAGCATTTCCTTAGCACCTCAACACAAATCACGTTGTAGCTTGTTTACGCTGAACGTCAGCTACAGACAACCACCAAGAGGGAAAGTGCCCACAGCAGGGCTGAAAGAACTGCAACGTCCTTCTGTGACATTGAGAAGCTCTTTTTGATACATTGGCTTCCAGGTGAGACTACTGACTCAAACCGGCCTTTCTCGCCAAGTAGGGTTAACTCCAGTTATCCAAATCAAGTAAACACAAGAGGGCAGTGCTGAGGACTTCAATCCCGCACGGGAAGAGCTTTCAGTCCTTTTTCTATAAAAACCTGTTAATGGAGATACGGCTCAGTGTGACGGCAAAGTGGGCAAGTGTTATCTACGCTAAAGTCATGATGGGAACTGACATAACCCTCGCTTATAGTACAGCTGTACTCCTTGGATTTAAGCCAACTATATACATTCCATCCTTTTAATTTACCTCTCTTGCTTAATCTCCAGTATCCTCATCCTTTCACACTCCCTAATTAACTATCAATTATTTTCCTGAGTGAGATTATAAAAAGTTAAACCCTTCTACCAAAAGTACAAAGACAAATAAAATATAGAACAATACAAACCCAGTTATACAGCATTACAAGTGCAGAAATTCGGTTGTGTTGTTGCTCTTTATCACTGGCCCCCAGTAAAAACCATAGCAAAGAATTTAGCTATCCAAAATATTTTGAAGCACTGCAATTAAATTCTTCAGACCATAGATGTAGCCCTCATCCTTTGTGTTGCTGGGAAACACGTGAGCAAAATCAATCATTCGGACTTCCACATTTGCACTTTCCTTGATCTCTGCTGGCATGTGACAGAACACTTTTTCCAGTTGGGGTATAACGTTTCCATTCAGATGCTCCTGTGCAATGCACGTGCTGCTTTTCCACACATTGCCTTGCTCCAAGTTTTCAACTTTCAGTGAGAGTTGACTGTGGTGCCTCTTAGAATATGCCTTTTTGTGAAGTGCATAAAATTTGGACAGGCCTTTACTTACGGAGGCCTCAATTTTTCCATTCTCTGTCGAATTTATTACGTGAATGTTATTATTGTACTCCAGTATGTCTCCACCTGATAACAGTCCTTTGGGCACTCCTCTCTTCTCTGCCAAGGTGACATCACTCAACCGCACGGTTGTTGCCTGACACGACCCTTCATAAACAAAGAGTAACGAGCTTGCATAAAAGTTGAGCTGGTTCTGGCCCTCAAACCACTCCAGAATTTTCTCAATCTTCTGAATGCTGGCGGCTATTGCATCTTTCCTCAAGCAGTACCCGTTGTGGAAAAACTTGGAGATGCCTGCAAGAAATAGACACATTTGGGGATTATTTTCAACTCTGAAATCAGATTTTTTTATATCTTCTGGGATGACAATAGATCTTGATTTGAAGAAAAGCACCATATTCACATAGTTTCCTTTGAGGAGATTATTAACCAAATCAAAAGTGAACCATGAAACTCCGATACTGTCAGTCACCTCACCTGTATAAGGCCTGCTGTGTAATGCTACAGATTGGGCTTGGAATATAAATTACCTAAGCAAGGTATCAAACAGTAGACTAACACAGTTCCTGCTCTCCAGATCGTTTCAGCAAGTATCTGGACAGTTTGGGGCAGGGCCCCATTAAATGTCCCAAGGATAAACAAGCTCAAGCAGCTCCTTATCACGTGTGACAGAGCTGACAAGTTAGGGCCAGCTCTGGAGAGGGGTGTGTGTGTGCCTGTGAATGTGTCCTTCTATCCCTCCATGGGGAACAGATGAAGAGATGTCAATTAATGACTCATTTGAAAGAGTTACCACCACCAAACAGCCGTATGATGGTAGCATTTTTAGGAGTCGTTCATTCAGATGACTGAATTCCAGCACACAAATTCCCTCACCGTCCTTTACTGTTTCCTTTGTCAAGCCTCTTCCGTAGTGCTGGTTTTGCGTCTCGTAGCTGTCAGATGAGACGTGGTAAACCTGCAAGAAAGGAAGAGGTAACTCTGCTCATTTCAAACAACCAGAGCTATGAGACACCCTTACAGACAGGCTGCCAAATCTTTGAGACCATTTAGCCCCCGCTTCACTTGAAGTTCCTTGCCACGGTCAGCACTGCCCTCTGCTGCTCTGATTTGCAAAATCCTCCCCCTTTGCATCTTTGGGTCTAAGCTAGTTTTTCGGGCGTGCTTTGAATGACATCGTTATGTTGGCAAAAACCAACATATCCATCACAGGGAAAACAGTTTTTCGTGGCACCTGAAACTATCATACTCCTACTCGTGTTACTGTGAATGTTCAATCAGCGAGACAGAGCAAGCTAAAATATTCAATGCAATTATTGTTAACTTCTTAAAACGATAAAAATATTTAGCACAGTGGCAAAACAGTACGAAATACTGGGATGTGACCAGGAAATCCCAGCTCCATGAGAGACACCTAAAACTATACTAAGATGTGTCAAGTGAGGCTCTACTCTCTAAGTGACAAACGAGGCCATACTCGATAAACAACAGCAGCCGAGTGAAAGCTCTGTTCCAACCTTGATACCAGTACATCGGCTCTTGCCTGAAAGGGAGACAACTCCTACGGGTCCAGTTTTGTCCATAACAGGAATTGTACCAGCTTAACAACTTAATTCAAAAATGTTTTACATAGAGACACATTTTCTCTCTAACTGAAATAATTTCCATAGCAGCAACGTGCCAGCCTGCCGGGCCCAACTATAATTTGTTTATGAGAGTGCAGACAATTCTTATTTGCAGAAATAATGGTGTTACCAAGCAGGCAGTTGTCTCTGGCAGAAACTCCGTGCTTGGCACTTGTTCAGACCACCCAACCCTGAGGCACCCACCCCGGCTGCAGCGCTCTGCCCTCTCTTCACCTGCCATAAAAAAAACCCCAAGAGCGGATCCCATGGAAAGCAAATCGGGGTGTGAGGCATCTGCCCCAACTCCCTCCTTCACACGGTCTTTTTTCGCGCTGGAACCCACAGAGACAGTCCAGAACACTGCAACACCAGCACATGAGGAGGAGTGGTATATGAGCAATAATTTGAAAAAATAAGAATTCGCTGGTTTTGCTGCAGCCCCCCCTCCCCGAAACCTCTCCCTCGTCCAAATCGCAATGAGCACGCTGTGAAAACACAGATCCATAACTCCCGCTTCACAACGCGGCCGGGAAGGAGAGTCACAAATAGCTTTTATTTTGACAAAAAGATAGAAGTAATTAAATTCAGAGTCCCCAAGGAACCTAAATCCTAGCGTGTGGCAATTGATTTAAGTCATCAACCACGAGCTGAAAAGGCCGTAAGTAAGTCTGGTGATTCTCAAGAAATAGCAATTGTAATCCTGAATGTTTCAACTCACTTGGTAGCAGAGACACTTCCCACTGTTACATTACTTAAAGAAACTGAGGCCCTGATGCCTGTAAAATGCAGAAGAGCAAAGCAGAGGGTGTTGTTCCAGAACAGCATCCAACAAGTGTGATTTTGGTTTCGCAAAGCCCATCATTTTTCAACAATTTAAAGAGTTGCACACCACAGGTAATTAAATCAAATAAGAATAAAATAAATATATTGCTTACAAAGAGGATCAAAAGTCTCCTGACTACACGGACCGCATCCTGGGCTGCATCAGAAGAAGTGTGGCCAGCAGATCAAGGGAGGTGATTCTACCCCTCTGCTCTGGTGAGACCCCACCTGGAGTCCTGTGCCCAGCTCTGAAGTCCTCAGCACAGGAAGGACATGGACCTGTTGCCGCGAGTCCAGAGGAGGCCACAAAAATGACTGAAGGGCTGGAGCACCTCTGCTGTGAAGACAGGCTGAGAGAGCTGGGGTTGTTCAGCCTGGAGAAGAGAAGGCTCCACGGAAACCTTATAACAGCCTTCTAATATCTTAAGGGAGCTACCGGAGAGTTGGGGAGGGACTCTTGATCAGGCAATTTAGCAATAGGAAAAGGGGTAATAATTTTAACCTGACAGAGGCAAGATTTAGGCTAGATAAGAGGACGAAATTCTTTGGTGTGAGGGTGGTGAGAGCCTGGCCCAGGTTGCCCAGAGAAGCTGTGGCTGCCCCATCCCTGGAGGGGTTCAAGGCCAGGCTGGATGGGGCTTGGAGCAACCTGGTCTGGAGGGAGGTGTCCCTGCCCAGGGCAGGGGGGTTGAGATTCCATGAGCTTTAAGGTCCCTTCCAACCAAACCATTCTATGATTCTATGATCTAAGTTTTCACTAGCTGTGTCTTCGTTCTAACAATATTAACCATTCTCAGTTGGTTGGTCTAGCAGCAGCTTCCTCCACACACCAGCACTGCAGGCACACTCCTCAACAAATCATCTTGTTTACCAGAACCTTATCTCTTCCCCTTAGGAGCTAACAATTTTTGTGACATGGGCACCTGCTCAAAAACACTGATTAAGATCTGCAAGCTCATTTTGTTTTCCAGAGAAACGCTGGAGCAGCACGTAAGGCCCCTGTGCTTCCGAGCTGGGGTTCCCAGGAAGGCACCCTCCCAGTCAGAGTTTGCACAAAGCCATTCCTTCCCAAACGGCTTTCTATATACTCTGAAAACACGCTGGCAGATGGGCACATTTTGCATTAACAGTGCATTTTTAACTACACAAAATGGTTGATGAAAAACTACCACACAGATACCTACTGTGCAATGTATGTACATGTTTCACTATCTCATGAACAAGTAAGACTCAGAATAACCTTGGCTTGGCTGCAGACACTAGCATTAACAGGCAATGTATACAGGTCATCATAGAATCATTCAGGCTGGAAAAAACCCTTGGGATCATGGAGTCCAACCATCAGCCCTGCTCTACAAAGTTCTCCCCTACACCAGATCCCCCAAAACCACATCTCAACCGCTCTGAAACACAGTCAGGGATGGGGACTCAAGCCCCTCCCTGGGCAGCCTATTCCAGGCTCTGACCACTCTTGCTGGGAAAAACTCTTTCCTCATGTTCAGCCTAAACTTACCCTGGTGCAGCTTGAAGCCATTCCCTCTCATTCTATTCCTAATTCCCTGTGAGAAGAGACCAGCACCAACCTCTCTACAATGTCATTTCAAGTAGTTGTAGAGAGTGATAAGGTCTCCCCTCAGCCTCCTCTTCCTCCAACTAAACAGCCCCAGCTCCCTAAGATATATTCTCCAGGCCCTTCCCCAGCTCCGTTGCCCTCCTCTGCACTCACTCCAGCTCTTCATGAAAGTATTCTCCATGTTAGCCAAAAAGCTGTCTCTTGACTTTTTTTTTTCCAACTGTGAGGAAACATTCCTGGAAAACCTCAACAAATACCTTAAGGCCCACACTGGAAGTAGAGGAGCAGCAAATCCGAGCTCAGAGATGCTCTTACCCTCACCTCCCGGCCAAACACGGGGATGGCTGTGCTGTAAGAGCAGAAGACTAAATTACCCCAGTCTGCAGACCTCTTGGTGTCACCATGCTTTTGTTCACACTGTCACCACTACTAATTTGCTACTAATCCTTCCCAAAAGGGTATTTGCCTTTGAAGCAACCATTTTCTGTATCCCCATTGCTGCAGCTCTCTGTACTAGCCCATTTCTAGCAAAGCAATGACAAGCCAGGTAAGTCAAATCTGTGACTTCAACAATGGCCGAGAAATGATTAGACAGGAAAAAAATCTCATTTCTTCTCCACCTGCCACAGCTCATTATGTGTTTGCTCTGTAATCACAGGAAAATCCACTGCATAGTGCAGCACAAAGAAAACTCCTTAGATGACCTGCCTTCAAGCAAACTCCTGCTTCGTCTGTGATTTTTCTACATTCTTAGGCCATAAGCTCAGCTGTCTCCGCTGACTCTGCAGAGGTTCCTGCTCACACCTACAAGCAGCTCCTATTCGGTGAGGTTTTGGTTTTTGGTTTTTTTTTTTCCATTAACAGAACTGGGATTCTGCACACCAACAGGTTTGGGTTTTTAAATAGCAGTAGTAGGGACTCTGTATGGGCGGCATGTCAAAAAATCCAGGTGATTAACTGCCAAGGGAAATTATCTTTGGACTTTCTCCACCTGCATTTGCCTTTTGTTTCCCTACCAGGTGTTAAGTTACTGCTGCTTGCACACACACAGAGATTATTATTTTTTTTTGGTAGCCTTTTTTCAGTTACTGACAGTTCATCTGATGCTCCTGAACAGAGGGAAACCTTGAGCTAAAATAAAAATGTTGTTCCAGTGTGATCTTTGAAATAAATAAATAAGTCACAGCCCTCGCAGGGTCTCAGTGGTGAGATACACCGTCTGGAAACCTCACAACGGCAGATTTAGGAGGATAAGCTGAAGACTGGCTTCAGAAAAACAAACATCAAGCCTTATGTAAGGTTACTTAGGGTAATTGAGTGCTGACTTCCATGGCAAGGCAGAAAAATACACACACTGTTCACTTATCCGCAGCAACTCCTTAACTTCCAGAAAGCATAATTTAAATACATATTAATTAAGACTAGCTTGTTTGGGGGGCGGTAGGGCTCTCACAATAATCTCTATTAAATAACTTGCAGACCTCCTACACATCTGCAAAAAAACATTAGCAGCTACTCCACATCGATGGAAGGGGAAAGGCAATACTTTGAGGCAGCTGGTACAGTGGGGGTCCTGCAGAGCAAAGGCTCACTCCATCGCACGCACCACTACGGACTCCTGCGCCGCCGACATTCCCAAGCACCAGCCAGTGCCTGGGAAATGGTTTCTCACAGGGCTCCCAGTGCCCATTCCTGGTCCCTGCATGCCCTGCCAGGGCAGCCCCAGACCTGCTCTTCGAACAAGGACACGGAGATTAGCGATAAAAGTTCTGATGCCGAGACATTCAGGCTTCAAAGGGCAAAGGGCTGAGCTGTCCACCCTTCCTGCTTTTTCCGTAAATATACTTAACAGCGTGTTTTTACACTTAGGTAGGTAGGAGCAAGCAAGTGTTTAAATATTACCCAGAGTTTTCTGTTTACAGCAAGGCACCTCTGCGCTCAGAACTGGCCTCTGTACCCAACCATTTCCCCTGCTGCCCACACCAGAGCTGAGCTGAAAGCCGGGGGTAAGTGGGCAGCACCCCAACTAGCCCAAGGACACCCAGCAGCAGGCCACCACCTTGGCAGGGGGCAGTTCCAGCACCAGACCAAGACTCCCAGCTGGGGACCTTTTGCCCAGACCTCGCAACTGCCTCTATGTAAATACAAAGGTTTCCTTCAGCTCTGAAGAATCCAGGCTTCCCTACGGTCTTGCGATCCCTCCGGCAGTGATCTGCCACAGCGGAAGACTCAAACACTAAGTTTTAACAAGCCATATTCTTCATTTTCCCAAGAGAAAGTACAACAAGGATTTGAAGAAAAAAAAATAACAAAGGGAGAACTTATTTTTAAATATCCTCTTATTTGATACTACTGCTTTATAGCAATGCTCTAAGGCTATCACTGCTGCTGAGACCATGCCCATACATCCAAACCCATTCCTCTAAACACTCCCCCCCTTTTTTTTTAAAAAAAATGAAACGCCACACAAACATATGCTGTTGTTTATCTTATGTTATATCACTAAGCGACAGAAGTACACACATCCCTGCTTCTGCTGGCTAGAAAATTCAGCACAGGATGGATGCTTCCCTGCCCCCCCTGTTTCTAAGACTACACTTATATATTATTCTAGCTGTTGTTTCTACCCGTTTGACTTCTTTCTTTGTTCTTCTGCTATTTGCCAGAGTGCTTTATATGATTAACTAAAGGTCCTTACATAAGTAAGTTACAGAATGGAATTACGTTGAAACTAATTCAGTGAAAAGGCAGAAAAATAATCTCCTAAATAAAAGAAACAACAACAAACCATTTTAAAAATACTTTAATACATGATTTTGGATTCCCAGAACTTCCAAAGAGAGCATCTCATTAGAACAGATTCCTTTTATGCCTCTTTTCATATAGTGAGGGGGGGTGGGGAAGGGCCACCTCTCATCTCATCCATCCATGCTTTTTGCTAATATACAGGAAACCTTACCAGCCGTAAGGACACAAGGGACCAGCTGTCATATACAAGTCTTGGCACGTAAGGAAAAACTGTAGAACTGGCCTAAGAGGATGACACGGGTCTTCTGAACTCTAGAAATGAAGCACTTTTGAAACACACCCTTCAACGCACTGGTAGGCACCGCACTCTTGGGGAATTGCTGCGTTCAGTTCCGCAGCACGGAGCTGCCAGCGTCAGAGCAAAGAGAGATGAGCCCAACGCAACGGCAAGAACATCATCAGGGAGCCAAAGTGGGGAGAGCGGAAATTGGAGGAGACGGAGGTGCCGAGAGGTAACAAAGCCAGCACGGAGAAACCAACCAGCACCTCGGGTTTCTGCTGGCTTCAACCACTGCAGACAACCATTTCCAGACTGGTTTGGTTATTTTTTTTTGGGGGGGTGGGGTGGGGAG